>WEIT01002491.1:42343-91812 GCA_013389985.1 Dryoscopus gambensis | reverse complement strand
GCTGCCGCCGCCCCGAGGAAGGGCCGGGGTTTGGCGGGAGGAATCGGGGTCTGCTCCTATGCAAAACGCCGCTTGAGCCTTACTGCCGGCCCGGTGTGTGCCGGCCGGTCCCCAATAAAGCCGTAGCAAAGCCTGCGCTCTGGTCTCGTTTCCTGGGGCCGGGCAGCTGTTTCGGCCGCTGTGCAGCGGCCCCGAGAGGCACGGCCTTGTCACAGCTGCGGCCGCCACCGTGCCAGCTGGAGCTCCCGAGAGCTTTGCCACAGGTGACAGGAGGGCTGGTGTTTGACACCTGCAGTAGAAGGGCCCTCTGCTGCTCTCCCCTGCCGCGGCTGGAACCCTCGTTCTGAAGAAACGACGTGAAGCAGTAGCCATGTACATAAAATAGGCTGCTGCTTTGGTTTGCAGTGGTGTCGTTCATCTAACCCGAACGTCTGATTATAATTCCCTGTTTGCTTCGTATTACAGTTTTCACAATCTGTAAGCCAAAAAAGACTTTATTCGTGGCAGGTGTATTTGTATGATCTACTGCTGTTTTTCATAGGCAGATAATTGCATTGAGCCACACCTGCTTGGCAAAGTAGTAGTCACCACTGCTCAAAGGATGTAAAAACCACGTGGATGTGGCACTTGAGAACATGTTTTAGTGTTGAACATGGTGGTGATGCAACACAGACAGTTGGACTTGATGATCGTAAAGGTCTTTTCAAACCGTAACAATTTTATGATTCTATGAAATCATTAAGTCATCATTTTGAGGAGCAGCTGCTAGAACTTGTGTCTCTGAGGACAGAGTTGAGAAGAAAAGTCACACATTGGTCTTTCAAATCCTATTTCATTATGTCTTTTCTAATTTAACAGTTAAAACACATTGTTAAGGCTTTACTCACAAGTTTCATCATTTGTTGGAGAAACAAAAAGTGGTGCTTTGAATTTAACTGGACTAGTAAGAGTAATAGATTAAAGCACATGTAATATGTTAACACTGCTAAACGTTAACAGTAGCTGCCAACAGCACTCTCACAGTGTCTGTCTTGGGCTGTTGTATAAATTCCAAATCCTGCTATTTAAAGGCAAACAGTTTTATCATTTGCACATACTCTGTCATCCTCCAGTAAAAATCCCCCAGAGTTTTCACTATTCTCACTGATTCCTTTTGACTCTAACATGCTGCATTTGGATTTAACGTTGGCTCAGCAGGCTCAAAGGCCTCCTGGTAGTGGACTCAGAGCTTTGGTTCCTTGGAAGAACCACAGACTGAATCTTTCCATTCTTAAAAAGTATTCTAATTACAGGGTAAGAAGTAGTCAGATGATACTCAAAACATCTGTAAGCAATGGATTTTTGTGAGTTGAAACTTTATTCACAACAATAAAAATAAACATCAGCTTAGTGTTTATCGGGAGTTGATAATCTGACATCTTGTACAGTTCAATTCTGTGGGTATTTTTTAAAATAAGGAAATACATGCAAATAAATATTAAATATAAGGTAAGATCCATGAAATTATAAAAATTCATAGCAGCAATGCCGGAAATAAAGTTTTCACTTGCTATAAACTCTAGTTGCATTATGTCCAGGTGGATTTATAGAGTCTTGTATTTAAATGCTTCATGAAACAAGTTACCACAAGAAATGAGCATGAAGCAAAAAGGCACAAGAAATAAAAATTGACACAGTTCATCTGTTCCAGTGCTTTGTGTTGGCTTGCTTATTTCTTACTACTCAAATCAATGTACATTATGCATTTTGAAATAGAGATGGCATGAATAACAAAGGCTTGTAAAAGGATTTACTGAAGTAGATAAAGTATGATGTAGAAATTGGCATTGAGGCCTTTCTCAATCACTAAATACACAAATATTGTAATTCTGCTTGGTGGTAATTACTTCCACTGAGTTGTTTTGAGAGGGGATTTAAAAAGGTCTGAACAAGTGAGAGCTTAATTAGAGGGGGGAAAATTTCCTTTGCAGCCCTCTGCTTGGCTAAGACCTCGCTTTGGTACTGTACTTTTCTCTTACTATTCTAACAAAGCAGAAGTCACCAAGTTAACTGGAGTTATTCTTGTGGGCCCAAAGCCCTCAGTTCACAAATGAGTAGGAGGGACAAGAACAGCCCAATAACTCAACAGTACGTCAAGCTCTTGAATCTTGCTTGTGACAGCAACTAAGTACAGCTTTGTTACCACACATGGAAATGTTCTCTCTATTCCCATGTCTGTCCTCCTTCATTTGTTACACACACTTGTTTGTCCAGCACAGCAGTGAGTTAAAACACTTCTGTAACTTCCTGTTGTCAGAGCAAAACTCATTGTGCCAACAGCTGCGCAAGCAGCAGAAACTTTTTTTCCCAGGTTTCCACACAATTAAGCAAGGCCCTAGAAAACCAGCATTCACTCTTGAATATTAATGAGTGAAATTATTGCCACCAGTGTGCATTATCCCACAGCTGTAAATTGCATCTGTCACCATTGCTGCCCTTTTACCTGCCAGTGATTATCTTTAGTACTTTTTTCCCTATTCTAAGCACTTCAGGGTAGACATTAGATAGAAACATCAAGCATACTCTGTATGTACAGGAAGCTAATGAATTAAATTGTAGGGCAGCAGTTAATGTCTGCGTGTAGTAGACAAGTATTGTATTGATGGTCACACAACACAGAAGCTAGTTATTAAATTTACAGAAGAACCTGAAGTGCTTCATTCCAAAGTCAGCTCTGCAACCGATGTTGGGGAGGGAAGGCCTGGAAGCAGCCTGCAGAGAAACTGGCATGCTG
The DNA here is from genome assembly GCA_013389985.1 of Dryoscopus gambensis. Taxonomy (NCBI): domain Eukaryota; kingdom Metazoa; phylum Chordata; class Aves; order Passeriformes; family Malaconotidae; genus Dryoscopus; species Dryoscopus gambensis. The sequence goes on along the minus strand of WEIT01002491.1, from coordinate 89,039 downwards.
GAGACACATAAGGCAGCCTGGGAACTGTGGTGGATTTCTGCAAACATGTCTTTCTCCCTGGAGCTCAATTACAAGCATCATAGCAGAAGAAGGTAACACATCGTCTCTAATTCAATTCTAACCTTATGATTGCAAAACTAATCCATGCTGTTGGCAATTAGGATTCTAATACAATGATTAAATAATCCCATGCAAAGCAATCTAGCTTCAGGCAGGAAAGATGCTGAGTTACATCCCAGAATATCCAGTCCACTTTCTTGGCAATAGGGGCTGTGAATGCAAGTGCAAAGAGACTTGAAAATAGAAGGGGTTATTTCTGCTGAGTAGTCATAACTGCTATGCCACAGAAGTTACTTATTTATTACAAGAAATCTGTGAACAGGGAGATTCTCAGAGCTAGTCTCTGGCACTTTGCCTCTTTGTTGTAAAGGAGACTCAGTAAGAGCAGAGTAAAGATGCGTAAAGCTTGTTACCAGTGATGCAATGGATCACATCCCGCTTCTGAAGGTACTTCTGCTTTTCCCCAGCAACTCTTGTCACCATCAGGGAGGGAACACATTACACAGCGCAGACACAGTCACTGCACGAGCCCTTGTCGTTTTAAACAGATGGAAAAAAGCTCATGGACTTCAGGGGGGTTTTTTGTTTGGAGTTGTTGGTTTTGTTTGGGGGTTTTTTGGAACGCCGCTGATGGGAAGCAGGCAGGCTCTGGAGGATGGCAGCCTACTCCGGGCAGGGGCCGGGAGCTGTCCTTGGTGCTGAACCCGCGCCCTGCGCAAGGGCCGCCTCCTCCTCCGCGCGTGTCCGTACCTTGTGTCACAGGAGAGATGGACCAAGGCCGGAGGGGAAACGAAAGTGAGTCCACACTGCCAAATACCGAATCTTTTCAGTGAAGAGAGGTCTGCCAAGACCAGCAGCGGCCACAAGCTGACTTCTTTCTGTGTGTTTGCACCCACAAGAAGCAGAGTAAAGCTCAGACGGGAAACATTCTCGTGAAACACAAGTCATCATCCCATCCCTGGGAACGCCTGTGTGCCCACCAGGTGGGCAGACTAGCACTGACAATGGAAGGGCTCTGCATGCAGGGGACATTTCCAGCCATGTCAACACAACAGATAATGTGCACCTATTCCTAGCAGAAGAGGCTCCTAACAGATACTGCATTTTTGTTTTGTTTGGGTTTTTCTATTTTTTTTTAAGTGAAGCTTAAAGATAGTATTCAGAAGCATTCCCTACACTACCTGCTGTATATTGACAGACCTTCAGGATGCTGTTCTTCACTAACCCAGAAAAAAGGTTAGCATATTTTCAGCTTTAACTTCAGGAAACTCCTGCTACAAAACTGACTTTTCCCCGAAACACAAGTTGTGTCCCACTAAATTATTTTTTTCCTAAAATGGTGATGGCACCTTACCCTATCCCCAGAAAAGTCTGAATGTATTTTTTGGCAATAATCATATTCTATATCCTTGTAATTTAATCAGTCGATCACTCAGCTCACCCACTCAACAGTAATAAGCCATTGACCCTGTGGTTTCAGACTGGATCAATGCTACGCTTAAGTTTTGGACCCCCGGAGGCCTTGTGTGCAAATAGGAAGAAACTCTTTTAACTTACTTTAGACGTGATCAATTTTTCCTCTGATGTGTTGATTACATTAGCAGATTGCTTTCCCTAGAAACCTTTGTCCAACAGCCTGCAGGCGATGAGCAGCATATGCTTAAGTTTCTCAGTGGAGATGGCAAACTTAAGCCACTTGCTTGGGTATTTAAGGGTTTTCAGGTATATTATACAGTCCATTGTTCTCAGTCTGATTCACCTGCAGAAATCTCAGCTGAATGTGGCCTGACAAGTGGCAGCATAGACACTGCTGCCTACTGTGCCCCCACTACTGATGCTGTTGGCCGGGCACTTCAGAGGTTTCATACTGCTGTCTCTCTGGACGTACAAATGTTCCAATCTCCAGCGCTCCCAGCTTTTCCGAAACTCCATCTGAACCTAACAGAAGCAAAGAAGGAAACAAAAGGAATGAATGTAGAACTGACCAGCTCTTTAAAAGCAAGGATACCACACTACTGAGAAAAGCTGGAAGTGCTTTAAACCTGCAACATTATTGCTTCTAACTATCCAGTTATCTCATTAATCCATTGCAGGCCATTCCACATTTAAAATAATGATGACATTCATTTTTACTTGTAGAAAAAAAGCTCTTTTATGCACCAGAAAATCTTACCTTCATTATTTTCCTCTAAATTGTATTCACCTCAATGCTGATTGTACTCTATGCTCTACCAGTACTAACAATTAAGCTGACTTTGCTTATCAGCCATGAAACAGCTGAAAAGACTGGCTTCCTGCTCAATATTGCACCACAGGTATTCTTAAGAGTTCTAACTTCTGGTTTCATTTAAACATTATTATGTCCTGGATTATTTTTGTTCTTTGAGTATTTATGTGGGTTCTTTTTATTTCATACAAAACTGAATGTTTATTCAGAATTGAAAACAAAAATTAAGCAGGTTAAAGACTGTACTAACTCCCCCTTTTTAAATAGCAATTACAGTATCTCATTCCAGATACTAGCTTTTCTTAAAGCTACAAAGTATGCCCATCTTGTCACAGGTTCTGGGTTGAACCGTGTAACCTTTGCACTCATTTGGAAGTTTATCCAGGATTTTGTAACTGCTGAACAAGAACAGGATTTAGATCTCCCTGTTCCACGGGCAATTCTCTTGGCACTTGACTGAAGTAAGAACTCCATTAGCTTTTAACACGTAAGGCAGAGGACATAAAATTGCACACTTGTTACTCCAGATAAAGGCAGGAGTGCAACCACAGTAATCAGTTCATTATGGTGCGTACTTCAGCCTGGAAATAAGTTCACTGTAGGTGGGTCACTTAAGGGAGCCTTCTCTGGAGAGAAGCTTTTTCTTTTATTTTAGGATCTCCTACTGACCACCAAGAGACTAAGTAGGTTGATGGCAGTTTCAGCTCAGGTTTGTCATCATGCCTAGGCTGCTGAAACCTTCATATTCTGAGGGAAACTTCCTAGGGAACCAGCTGCTGTATGTCTGCTTTCTTTGCTTGTTCACTGTGAAATACTGAACTTGAGGGGCAGTCCTAAAAAAGGAACTAAGTCTTACAAAACTAACTGTCTTCCCCTGGTGCCTACCTCTATCAGTGCTTGTCAGCTCTGGGCTACGGCCCTTGTATCGAACACTGTCCTAGTGGAACCAGCTGCATCTGTGTTTCTGACAATCTGTCAGAATCCAGAATCTGCCCCTCCACTGTCACAACCAAATGGGTCAGAAGGAAAGATGCTGAGACAGAAGCTTGTATTTTACCATGGTAAGGGGGGTTTGTTGTGTCAAAAGGTGCACAAAGACACCAGAAAAAGACAGTGAGGCTGGGATAGCTTGGCACAGATGAATGAGGGAGAACTGTCAGACGAAGGCAGAAATGCAGGAACCATAGTGTCTGCAGGAAAAGAACTGACCATATTACCACTCCAGTATTTGGCATCCTTTGTGGGCATGGAAGACAATAAGGTAGCACTGGGGAAAAGCTGTTGCAGGCATTTACTGGCAAATCCTGAATGAAAGCATGAACACAGAGTGACTGACAGAGTAAGCCAATGAGCAATAGAAATAGGTACCTTCAGGTCAGTCAAAGGGAGGAAACAATTCTTTACTTCAGCTGTTCATGACAAGCTTGAGCAATGATACAAATAGCCTGCAAAACTGAGATAAAGCAAAAGGAAAACCTGGACAAAAGACTGTAGGAATCAGTCTATCTTAGGAATAGATCTGACTGGCATAATATCAGTTTTCTCTCCAGGGGTTAGGAAAAGGGTAGGGAGCAGCTCTGCTGCCTGTGCTGAACTGAGCTTTTGCATATATGGCTTCGAATGTATAAGCAAGGGAATAGGTTTAGATTTATTTTGCAGAGGCAGTTCCTGAGCACAGAAGTAGATCTACAGATATTTCAGCAAAATAATTATCCTAGTAACTTCCCCGTGCTGATAAGATTCCCCAGAAATAAGCTACACAGGAAAAAAGGATACCAAGAACAAAGCTCCCATGATGTGCTGAATTTAGCTGGGGTAGAGCTAATTTTTTTCACAGTCGCTAGTATGGGGCTGTGGTTTGTATCTCTGCTGGAAACAGTGTTGGTAATATAGAGATGCTTTTTTTACTGCTGAGCAGGGCTTGTACAGTGCCAAGGCGTTTTCTGCTTCTCATCCCACCCTGACAGCGGGCAGGCTGGAGTTGTACAAGAGGTTGGGAGAACACCTGCCTGCCGGGGGAAGTAGTAAATGAATTCCATGTGTTGCTTTGCTTTACCTATTAAACTGTCTTTATCTCAACCCAAGAGTTTTCTTACTTTTACTCCTTCAATTCTCTTCCCCATCCCAGCAAGAGGGAATGAGCAAGTGGCTGTACAGTGCTGGCTGAGGTTAAACCATGACATGTGAGAAAGGGGGAGAAGAAAAATTTTTATGTAGAGTATTTTAAAAGAGAAAGGGAAGAGGTAGGAGAACTTGAAAAAGATGGTCATGGAGATTAAAAGTTGGAGAAGACCTCTCACAGAAAGCTGCTGATTGAGCTTTATGCAGCTAATGGGGAAGGAAGTTGACAGTGTGGCAATGAATCTGGAATCTGATTATAAAAACTCCCTAAATTTTGGCAAAAAAATCTCAACAAATCATAGTGAAAGGAAAGTAGGTCTAAAATGGGATGGAATGGAGCTGATGGAAGAGTTTAATTAATAGTTTGTACAGAGAATGACAAAAGTAAAAGGGAGGATTGGACAGTATTTCAAGAACTCAGGAGTCCTGGTATGAGGACAGATTCTTTAAAGTAGAAGAGAGTGAATTGTACTTCCCTTGCAATAGCAAGAAGGCAAAAAGGAGAACCAAGACTACAGAGAATGAAACCTGAATCATCCTGAACTAACTGGTGGAAAAAGGCAGCATCTCTGTGGTTTAAAATATTTCTTATAGAAAGCAGTACTAACAACAGAAAAACCGGTCATATTAAGCCTAGCTCATTTTGCAAAGAACACTGGTGGTAACAGGCAATCTCATGAGACCCTACTGTTGGCTTCAGAGCAAGTTCAGAGAAAAATCCAGAATTTTCCACGTGAAATAAGACTGAAATATGAACATATTCTAATTTGTTTTTCAGAAGCAGATATTAGAAAAGGACATTAATGTCACTTCTATCTTCATTTCTAGTCTTGCTCTGGGCACTAGGACTTGCAAAGAACTTTCATTCTGTATGGTTAAGGAAAAAGAAAAGGAGTCAATGAGTCATAGACAAAAATAAAATGTAGACCACATTGCAAACAAGGGTAGTCTTTAGACACATACAGTGTGTCAGAAGACAGTTCCTCACTTAGTCTAGGAAATGAATTCACATATAGTTTATAACAGACTTTACTTAGACTCTTTACACCGATTTATTTTATGGATGCTGATGACCAGGCTTGACAAAATCCTACTCCCCTCTTTTAACAAGAGTTGGAACAAGCAAAATAATTCATCCTGGATTGTCTGTCAGTGACGCTGAGCACACTGTGGTTAGATTTTATGAACTATATTACAAAGGCAAGAGAATTATAGTAACAAGAGATCTGGAGGACCTCTTAGAAATATAGGTAGGCTATTACATAGTAAGCTCCCTCAAATGAAACAAGCCTGCCTGTTTGAGGGCTTGTAATAAAGTTTGGGCTATGATGTAACTTGTCCTTGTATCACGTGAAGGAAGTTATTGAGCATTACACGTGAGAGGCCTGGCTGCAGATGCACAGGGGATGTATGAGCAAACACCAAGGTGAATCAAAAGAAATATATGATCCACCAGCAGACGGTGCTGCATCTCAGAATTGAGGTACACCTGTAAAGCCATACAAGGAATTCGAAACGAATGTTCTCTTAATTCATGACACACAGCAAATGACATTCATTCACAACAGCAAAGCCTGCTGCTTCTCACCTCTGATTTTGGTAAGCAGTACAATTAACAGATTCACTTCAATAAAGTCTTACCCACAAGCTACAAAAGTGAGCAGACTCCTGCAAGGCTTAGTTCAGGATGCCTGCTGCTTTTCTGTTGACTCCAGCCTGGCCATAATGACACAAGTAGCACATTTTTCTACTGATTCCAATTCCTTGATGAGGCCTGTCTCTCAATAAGTGAATTACCATGTCATCGTTAAAAGTAGATTTCGTGTGAGTGTAAAACATATTGATGTGCATTTAATTTAATAATATACTGCCAAATGAGTAGTGTTTGCTTCCCTTACAAACCTGGCTGCTGAATCAATGAATAATAATCACTTAGAAGGTAACACGAGAGATTCCTGCAATACTGAAACAGAACAATACCCTTTCCCACAACAGGGCTGGGATTCAGCAGAAACCACAGAAGATGGTACTTGCAATCAATTAACTCAAAGCCAAAGGTACATATCATCTGGGCCTGTGAGTTTACCACTCTGTGAAGTTCAGTTTTAATGAGAGAGTGATAATGTCTTCAAGTAGTTGGGCCACAGGAAAACCAAATGAAACCAAACCGTACAGCAATAGCCACGAGGATTCTCCAACTTCACCAGCCAACTGAGCTGAGTTCATAGAATAAAATGGGCCCCATGCCCACATTCACAAAAACGAGCAAGTAAGAAGCACTATGAAACAGATTAGGAGCAGCTGTAATTCTTAATTAAAGAATCCACCAGTGCAACCTACACAATTGTAAGCAGCATTATTTGTGAGATTTCCACATCTACAAATAGTGACCCTAAATTATACTGCCTGAATTCCTTCCAAACACATTTGTCTGATGAGTTATCCCACAGAGCTGTGCAGGGAAGGATCTGTAAGAAAAAAATCCTGAACAACGACAATTTAGCAGTTCAAGACCATTTTCAATTTCCTTTTCCTATAGTGTATGCTGATAAGGCAAATTGGAACAAATAGTGTCTCTCTTACCTCATTATTGATGAAACAGTAAAGAATTGCAACCATCAGCCCCTGAAATCAACAAAAACGAGAAGAACAGTGAGCAGAGCAGTTTCTTCACTTTGCCAAACTCACTTGCAGAGGGCTAGAGGCTCCACACTGGCATGTCCCTGAAAAGACTGAAAGGGGGAGAATCTTTGGTCCCTGTCAGCTCTGATGGCAGAGTGGAGGTTTAACCAAACTATGTCTCAAAGCACATGATATTAGGAAAAAGGAGTTGCTATTTTCTTCAATCTGTTATTTTTGTCTAGTGATTTCTTTCCCCTTCTTCTTCTTTACCTGTTTTCAAGTCATAAACTCTTCATAAGCAAGCAGTTCACAGCGGTCTTAAATACAGCTCTGTGCTTGATAAACAGGGAATGAGTTACTGTGCAGGGAAACTAAAAGAATAGTGATTTCCTTACACAAGGAGACTCATTTGAAATGGCCTTACCTAAGGCAACAGTTAAACAAAAATCACAATAAACCTACGTCCTCCTCACATGCAGTCCAGCTGGAGACAGCTACCTTTCACAGCATAGATTTTCCAAGGACTATCACACTGGAGAAAGCACAAAATGTGCTTTCAGCAATGCCATTATACAATTACAGGAAATCACAGACAATGTCCTTATTGCCCTGAGGTAAACAATAGGAAGTAAATATTAATATGTGGACAGAAATACCAGTTTATTGTAGTAAAGTTGGCTGTTAAAAATTAGTCCTTACACCTTCCCTTTCACTGTCATAATCCTGTAACATCCAGTGCTAAACTGAGAAATATAAAGAACAGGGAGCATGCAATGAAGGAGAGAGAAAGCAGGTCCCCAAATAGCAGTTAAAAAATATTTTATGCCCTTGGGCACACTGTGAGTCCTACCTGGAATGAAGCAAAGGAGAGCTCAGTAAAAAGCTTCACAAAGCGCAGCATCCCTCTGGCATGCTCGTCAGTAATAAAGGCAAAGATGACCTCGTGGGTCCCCAGCAGTGGGATCAGAGTCAGCGTAGACTTGGCCAACCTAAGATCACAAAGAAATTAGAAAACACTGTGCCACTGAATAGACCATTGTTGATCCAAATGATCACTGGGAATCACTCTTCCTGCATTCTGTTTCTGACACAGTTTCAACTTTGGTAAGTCACTGCACCGCTTTGTGATGCAGGGTCCTCCTCCAGAGGCTGCAGGATAAAAACCTCACCAAGATAACCTTAGTAAGTTTCCACAAGTTTTAACCTCCCCTACCACTTCACTGCAGACCATTTCTTGGTCTGCAAAGCTCTGTATCCAGCTACTGGCTGTATTTCACCTGGAAAATCTTCCAAACTCAGTAAGACGCCATGTGATTTCTTGTACCTGTGATGTCTTTCCTCTGTATTCTTTTCTCCACCTGTAATTGGGAAAGACAACTAAAACCTACCTTCCTGATGACCTGAAAGACTAATAATCTATCAATAATTGGAATCTTTTAAAAATATCTTGGGAAAGGGAGGAGTACTTGCTATTCCTTCCCATCTCTGTGGTGTGTTAAATCTTCTAACCATTGTAGCCATCTGTAACTGCAGAACACTTTGTCCAAGAAATCAAACTGTCTTGAAATGAGTGATGCCAAGTTCAAAGACACAGCTAGCAAAGGATGAAAGACAAACCAACCTGAAATAAATTATTTTTCACCTGTGAGAGAGTTCAAGGCACACAACCACAGGAAAAAATTCACAAGAATGATCCTTAACTCTCTTTTGATAGACATACATGCCAGCTACCCAACAGGTTAGTGAAAGATGCCTGAGGATCATGTGGGAGCTTCCTGGGCCACAGAACTTGCCAACATCTCACAACAATCTGTTTTGAGACAAGTCAATAAACGAAAAATCACTCAATTAGCAGGGCTGTCAGACCTTTGTAGATCTTGTGTGCCTGTGGGCTATTGGCTGCTATTCTGAATCATGTAATCATTCAGCTTGGAAGGCACCTCTGGAAGTCTCTGGCCCAACTCCAGATCACAGCAGGTTACTCAAGGTTGTGTCCAGCCAAGTTTTGAGTATCTCCAAGATCCTCCAAAGCCCCTCTGGGCCTCCTTCCAGCATCAGACCACTCTGACTGTGAATTTATTTTCACCTGACATGCAAGTGGAATTTCTCTTGCTAAAAGTTGTGACCTCTGCCCTTGCCCTTTCATTGTGACCCTCTGAAAATACTCCATTTTCTTTACAAGTGGGCTTGGAATCAAAGCCTCCAGCTCAGACAAGTCCTCATCTTTGCTTTGAACTCTCAAGATACATTAGGATTTCCAAAATTTCATGTAACGTAAAGAAGGTAGGTAACATACACAGCAACGCTACACTGATAAAAACACACCAAAATACATGCTGTGTCTAGTTTAGAAGGCTGCAGCATTGAAATACCCAGTGTCAAAGTAGCTAAGTCCAGTGCCAGCAGCAGTCCGACTACCACAGCACGTAGCTCCACACTTCAAGAGCGAACTTGTTATTCTTACATTGTTTTCCAGACTGCAATATAAATGTCAAGATGCAGAAATGAAGGATGCAACCATGAATCTTAGCAAGGTGATTAAATAACAGGAAGGATACAGACACAGATAGACTGAAGTCTGCAAACCAAAAATTGAACATTTCTGTGATAGCCCTGACATTTCTCTTGAAACATCTCATGCATTCAAGATTGAAAGTTTGTCCCAATAACAACTGGCAAGAAGAACAAGAACTCAGAATGATCCCATCTTGTCTTCCTTGAAGTGAAAGCTTTTATTTCTATCAACTCATATTATTTTGTGCAAATTAGAGTAAGGTAGGATATTTCAGTTTGGAGGAACCTATGACAACCGCCCGTCCAATACTTAAAACACATTCTTAAGGGCACTGTCCAAATACCTCAAACACTGACAGGCTTGGGGCATTAACCACCTCTCTAGGAAGCCTATTCCAGGGTTTGACCATCCTCTCAGTAAAGAAATGCTTCCTAAAGTGCAATCTGAACCTCCACTAGGCGCAGCTTCGAACCATTCCCACACGTCCTATCACTGGCTACCCCAGAGAAGAGCTCAGCACCTCCCTCTACACTTGTACTCCTCAGGGGGCTGTAGAAGGCAATGAGGTCAACCCTCAGAGCCCTTTGCTCCAAACTAGATGAGTCAAAAGTCCTCAGCCACTCCTCACAGGACATTCCTTCCAGCCCTTACACCAGCTTTGCTGCCCTCCTCTGGGTGATTTCAAGGACTCAGACATTCAGTACTTGCATATGCTGCAAATATTTTAAAAGTATCTGCCTAATTAATATTCATCCAGTCTAATGGAAGACTGTAAAGGGACAGACATCAAGCTTTCTGTTCATAACACAGGTGAAATACCTGCCCTGGCTTCACTGAGGCTTTTCAGCAGACTGACTGTCCAAGCAGTTTCACCAATGTGTGACACCACACCTGTGCATTACTCAAGGGCAGTGGTCTTTAGCCATCTTTGTCAACCCACTCCTTCCATGTATGTCCTTGTCTACTTTTATTCTGATGAGCATGAAAAGTGTTAGACCACCTTATGACATACCTGCACTTTATGTCAGTTTTGCACATCAAATTAGCCTGCAGTTTGGAGATGATGATGCAAATAACTCTGATGAAGATGAGGAAATTTACCTGGAGAAATGAAGGAAGAATTTTTATCACCATCAATAAACACATGCATAACTACTCAAAAAGGCTGGTTTGTGTATGCATCTGTAGGTCTCTGTGCATCCTGCTACACAGCAGCTGCAGAATTTACCAGGGAACTCAACTCCTTGCTAAGGAATTGTGGTCTAAATACGTATTGTGAATGCACAACTCACCCTTGAAAACACAGGCACTTCATTACACAAAGCAGGGGACCCTACTCACTCTCTGAGGAGTGAGACACAGTAAAGGCGTGGATTGGCCCATTTGCCTTGTCTGGAGGTCTGAGCCTGACACAGTATTGTGCCTGCAGAACAGGGCATTTCTACACAATGCCACACATTTTGTGGCTCTTTCGTAGCCCAGTACCTGAAATAGTATCGCTGGTGTCCCTGAACTACCTTTCACACTCTCTGTTCACGGAGAGTTAGCAGCACTGCTGCACCATGCTGTTCTGTTATCATGTCCTGCCACTACAACATCACAGCATGTGGCCAAATTAAAGAAACAAAATGCTAGTCTGGAATTTCAGTGACAGAAACCAACTTGGTTTCATAAAATCACATTTCTGAATGAAAATGTCAACAGCCTCAAAGGTTATTAGCCTTTGGACATGCACAACAGCCACGTGTGCATCTTTGTACCATATCGTGCTGTTCTCAGGGAAATGTGCCACCTCACAGCACACGTCCCAGACTCACCCCGATGGCAATGAGAATGGGCAGCCTGATGATCAGCCAGTAATTCATGTTATAGTTTCTGGTCCAGCAACTAGTAAGAGGACAAAAAAAGAGATGAAGGAAAAGTTTCAGTACATTACTAAAATCTCTCGCTTTTCATCCTGTTCCAGCAATGCAGATGGAAAACAATATTAAGGACTAGATACTAGGAAAGCACATCATGCTGACATGGAAACAGATGCAGCTGCTTCTTAGAAACACTGAACGCTTTGTACTATTGCAGCCATCATAATCCAACTGGATACTACTCACCGGCCTTTCTTGCTCACTAATGGCTAGCTCTCCTCCACAATTTGCTATGAATTATCATCCTCTAATTGTGAAGATTTACTCCATTAAAACCAAGGTCAAATTTGTCATTTGGCTGAAAGAAGAAGGGGGGGAAACCTGTTTGAGTCTGACCTTTCTGCTGTCGTTCCTAGCCCCCTCATCCTGCACTATTTTTTATTATTCTTAGTCTCCAACGTCAGATCATCTTATTTAATTGCTTGTTAACTTATTATCCCATTACTTACCATCATTATTCTCCTATCAGTATTGAAATCAGTCATCTATTTTATCTGTCCTTATTTTCAAAAAGGAGTTACTAATTTCAACCAGGGGAAAGCAACTGCAAACTCCAGCTCCCTCAGTGCATATGCACAAGGTTTCAGGCCCACAGGGAGTTTTAAAAATTATAAACAAGTAAAATCAAAAACAGGAACAACAGTTCCTAACTTTTGCTGACCTGAGCCCTCTGCCAAGTAAACAGCATGCTGCAGCAATATTTTCCACATTAGTCTCATTTTAGTGTTTTAAATTCCTGTCTCCTTGAACAATACGGGAGAAAAGTGACAAGAAAAGTCATGGCAGCCACAGTTTAGGATCACTGGTTTGAAGTGAACCTTACACCGAGGGTTTGCACATCTTGCTCCTTTTGGTCCCCCTCTGGCCACAGGCAGCCACCAGCACTGCCTGATGGGCCCCATCTGTGCATGATGTCCCAGGTGTTCGGGCAGTGCTCATGTGCCACTTAGCTTGTTGCTGCAGTGACAGCATTCTTAATATTTCCATGAAATAACTTTGTTAGCCTCCTGCTCAGCATTACTCAAAAGCAACAGCAGCCAGTAAAGCCAGCAGGTTTCTCAGCTACACAGGCTGTGAAACAAACTAGGAAACAGCACTACATAAAACATAGGTTCCTTACCAAAACCAGGTTTTTCTTCATCTCCAAATCTGTTCTGCCAAAACATACATATGCACAATTTTCCCTAAGGCTTCTTAACAGATACATGAAAGTTCAGCTTGGGTGATGCTGGTGCAGCTGAAACCCTCCCCAGCCCTGTAGTGGGACAGTCTAAGAGAAGCAGCACGTGGGAGGGATCCGTGCTACAACCCCACACCCACAAGTGCTCACGTACTGGAGAGGAAAGTGTAGCAGCTTGGTTGTGGGAATTCCACATTCCCTTGCAGGGACTGCAAATCTGAGAAGGGCTGGGGATTTCATTTTTCTTTTAATTTCAGTTTAATGAGTACAAAAAGCATATTATTGCCACCAGCAGCTCTACAGCCTCCAATTCAATTGTAATTTAGGTATTGGAGAAAAAAGGTGTGCAGACTGTGTGCAGTCAGTGTACCTGACAGAGAATCTGAGTAAGAGAACTAACTTCTTAATTGGTATGTGTGACTGGGAGCCAGCTTCATGGAGCCTTTGAAATTAATTTTATTTGAACACCTCAAGACTGATGTGATAATAGGCATGGCTGGAAGTGGAGTTCTAATTTTCTCACTAGCTGCAGTAGATGCAGAGGCAATTAAAAAATTTCTTTATAATAACAGAGGCTGAGAAACAATTCTTTACATTAACTCTGCCCCATTTCTGTGTGGGTTAATTTGCTTCCTGTGGCACACATCAATTTTAGCTACCTTTAAATTTATACAAATATGTGCAATAAAAAAACCATTACAGGTCAATTAAGGTGTCATGACTATTGAAGCATCCAGAAAATAAAATTGGTAGATCTCTACATGATTTTTGCCCATCTGTGCTTTCTGTGATTGCCACACTGATAAATACACCAATATCTATTGTGCTTCGGATCTATCCCTACAGTTTGCTCAGCACCACTCAGAAGATGCTTGGCAACTAATAGCCTCAGAGCCATGAATGGAGAATATGTCCAGTGAAAAAAATACTACTGGGATGTTTCTGCTTTTGCTTATCAATCCAGTATTCCCCTTCTAAAAGTGAAAACACTGAATTTTTACCTTGAATTGCTACCGCTGAATGGAAAAAAAAGGATTGAAGGCTGACTGTTTTGCTCCTATACTTAGTTGCACACAGAAGCAACAATGTTTAAGTATCAGCTTTTTAAGCACAGTCTAGTAACTAAGAACAACAGCTTGCCTTTAATTGTAAATGTAATCTAGACAAAATATTTTTCAATAGCTCACTTTTTAAAACAGTAATTGCATGCTAAAGGAATTTATATTTGCACATGTAAGGAAAGAAGAAGCCAGTGTGCAACCAAGTCTTGCAGGCTTCAGTCCTTTATTCAAATTGCTATGTTCACAGGACTGCCTCAAATTCCCAGCCCTGGCCACATTTATTTTCAGTTATTCTTCATAGCTAGGGAAGTAGTTAAATCACAAATGAAATTTACAGCCCGCTGCACGGTGACAGAGCTATGGCAAACAGCATGAAAGATACCACTGGCTGCTCCAGCAAATGCCTACCCAAGGCACAGAAATCTTGCCTTTCACAGCAGCTGCTGCATGTGGTTATTTATTGCTGTATTTTACAAATATTTAGACAAGATTTAGAAAATTCAATAATGTGCAAAATTGCCCCTTTTAGGGTCTGCTGAAGGCAGTGAGTGACAGTTTTCCTTAAAAGAAAACATAAATCAGCTCTGAGCACGGCATAATGTGGGAGGCTCAGCATGAGCACTTTGAATACATTTTCTACATCAATGGGAAGATATGCCCATGCAACGTCGCCTGTTCAGAGGCTGCATGGTCTCTACACCTATTCTGATAATTTCAACAATCAGTACAGCCACAATGTTGCTACAGAGTATCATCAATTCAACCTTGAAAGGAAACTCAAAAAATCCTAGCATTGCTTAAGCCAGAAAAGGCAGCTTTGACTGAACTGGAGCCGTACTACGAGGAACACACAAAAAAAGCTGGTTCTTAATACTCACAAACACCAGAAAACAGTCTGGGGGTGGCTCTGACTAAACTGAATTTTCACATTGCAGCATCTCTCCAGCAATGATTCTGTCTGGGAGAAAAAAGAAAAGAAAAAAAAATCCTCTACAAAAGTGCTGGCTGGGTAGTTTGGAAACTAAGTACGAGGAAAACCCATTAAATAATAAGTTAATAATAAAAATGAAAGAAATAAATTTATGCTCTTTCATCACAAAGAAAGCTACCCAAATATTTCTAGGCAGCCACTGTTTCTAAAAAGAAGTCACTTTCCTCCCTTTTGTTTCTTTTTTTGTTGTTGGTTTTTTTGTTGTTTTGTTTTGTTTTTTAATCAAAAAACCCCCAACAAACTACAGTGCTATTCAGAATATAAAGCATATACCAAGGTAATTTTTTCAGAACAGCCACCATGGTAAAATGGACAAAAAGTATTTTGTGTTCTACAGCAGTCTTGTGCGTGACATAGTTGACTTCAGCAAGACTAATGTAAGCAGACAGAGAATGTGCCTTTATTTTAAGAAAATCTAAATAATGGGAGCTTAAACAAGAAAAGGCAATCACTTCTCTGCTGCTAGGCATAGGCTAATCACTACAGATCACAGGCAGAATCCTGTGGCAGGTTGCTGCCTTCCTCTGAAACAACTGTAAAGGCTACTGCCAAAGGCACAGTATCAGGAATGGTCTTGGTTGGGTATGATGACTCCTACTGTTGATACTGTAAGTACAGAAAAACAAAACATACCTTTTCCTTGACCTGCAAAAGAATAGATTCATTCAGACATGCAGAAAATTCTGATCAGAAAAAAACATATGCTCCTTTCTGAAATGTTATGCAAGACCTTCAGACAAAACAGAAGCAATTATGTGAGGTTTCAGCACATTGCCAAAGCAAACCACACTGAACAGAAAGCAAACAATGACCTGCTGGTGCACACATACAGCACAAATGAGATAGCGATAAAAATCAGAACTAAACCAACCCCTCATCTTCATAAAGGTACTTGACAGTTCCCCAGAGGATAACAAACAGCATTGGCACACCTGAAAAGAGAGGAGACAAGGCTGACATTGACACTGAGACTGGGAAAAGCAGAGAGGAAAACAACTCCCCATGCCCCCCCATAATGACGGGCAACATAATTAACTGGTGTCAGGTTTGCAGCTCCTATCCAACACAGACAGCCATGAACAGCGGGCTTCTACCTAGTTCCCAACAGATGTGAAAAATGAACAACATAACTGCCCCATAACAGGCATTCACCACTTCATCTGTGAATATTTTCACAGAGGGGCCAAGAGAATTAAATTTCTGGAAGCTCTACTAGCCTCTGTACCCACGCTAGAGAGGTATGCAGGGTGCTCTGACCAAAACTTTTGTGTACAAATTTCTGCTTTTGGATCACGTACATTGTATTCTAGCAGGACCAAGCTCAGGCTGTCTACTGGTGTTGAGGCTGGAGCACACCCAGCCCCACATGCCCCCCATGGCAGAGGGAATGTGGGCACACCCAGCAAGTGTCCTCTCCCCCAGAGAAGTCCCAGTTCTGGCTGCAATACTTGCATGGACTTGAGTGGCTGCAGCAAAGAGAGCAGATGAAGCTGCCAGTGAGGAGAGGCTTGGCTGTGCCCTCACCTGTCAGTGCATGGGCTACAGCTGGTCAGTTCATCGCGGGTGTAAAGGGCAAAGAGACAAACCAAGTAAGCTGGCACTCATCACCTGCTTTACAGTGTCAAAGGCTCTCTAATTACTTTCTTTCATTTATGAAGAGCCTAGATCATGAAAAATAATTTTGAAGTGCATCTACCAACCAATACTCAGTACGGAGAACGTTAAAAAAGCACACGAGGAAGGAAAGCAGGTTGTGACTCAAAAGGCAGGATGAAGAATTTGTGCGTCACGATAGACCACGATGGTCTAATTCATCCTTGCACAGTGTCTGATGCTGCATGTGCACTGCATAGAAAGAGCAACATTTACTGTACTTTGTTACTTTACTCTTAAGAACCAGTAAAGTAAGGGACTGTAAGAACATCAGGCTGCAGCAGTAAGTTCTGCACAGGGCAAATCCACAGCTCATGGCATCAGAAGCCACAGGGAAACCGGTGATCTCCCGCAGTCTGAACACCTCAAGCAGTATCTTTATTAGGTTTTATCAGTAAAAAACCTCTTTTGTTGTACTGTAGAATTTGTCTGCTATCAGAACTGCTAAATACTACAAACACAAAATAACAATATTCTCCTTAATCAGTTAATTTTAAAAAAAGAGAATAAAGAGCAGCAAGGAAAAAACACTAGCAATTAGAATAATAGCAAAGATAATGAATTGAGTAAAGATTATTTGGGCAAATAGCTACCACATTCCATGGATGTACTTGATACTGAGAAAACACAGTATTTTGGGAGCAAAGTTACCAAAACCTCTATGCTGCCTTGACAGTGGTATAAGGAGATTAAGAACAAGCTCATTGCACATCACTTCCAAACCAAATGAGACTTTGATTCACAGAAAAATTATAGTTTGAATTATTCCTTTCTTGACTTTGCTGAGCATTAAGACATCTTAATATGAAACTTACAGGATAAGATATGAACACTGAGAGCACAAAGGCTGCATGTCAGTGGATATATCATTTGATAGATCAAGTGATAACAATAATGATTTGTGGGTATCACTGTCTTCTGGATACATCTGTCCATGTTTAATTAAATTACTTGACATTGAATTGAGAATGTATTATTAACACTATATTTCAAAAGAGCCTAACTAGAGGGAGGCTGGTGTAATAGAATTGCATCAGCTATACAAATATTATACAAATTAATAGCCAGCACATACAAAGCAACTTGTTCAACATTCTCTGCCCACTCCCACTTGTGATGCACAGCACTGGTGTCTTGGTATTGCAGCACCATCAGTCACACTATTTTCCATGCTGGCAATGCACATTTTAGTCTGAGACACCAAGACTTAACAGTGCAATACACACATGAATTTGCGCTGATATTCAAACCTTAATACATGGATACCACCTGACATCTACCAAATTCACAAAGCCTTGTCCTGAGAAATGGGTGGCTCTGGAAACTGTCTGGGACACAGTCCCAGCAAGTGGAAATACATGCAGTTTTCCAAAGCCCTAGTGAAGATCTGAAGAGGACACTGCACCAAGAACATTCCCTAATTCACTTCAAGCCTGTAGAAGTCATCCCATAACAGCAAAAGAGCAAGTCTGAAGCATCTCTGCAACACCTGCAGTTTGCAAGGATCACTGAGACTCTCCAAAGACTAATTAACAATCTTGATATCTAATTAGTCAGCATTAACTGGCAAAAATGCACATAATTCTGGCTACTTCTCTCAGTCAGAATTCTGTCTGGTTTGAGCAAGCAGCGGAAGTAAACCATATACAACTCCTTGAATAAACAGCACAGATGATTATGTTTCATTAACAGAATCAGTGGTGTATGCCAGAAATGGGCTTCCAACACAACACTTTCAGTGCGTTTGAGTTCCAGTCTCACACGTCTTTCTCCTGCTGCTGTTATTCAAAGTGTATCAGATATCCAAGAAAAAAACTGCACTCATTTATAGGATGCATTTATTTAAGGTGTAGGCTGAACTCTTTCTGGTTTTGCTTTTTGTCATACAGAAAGCTCTGAGATCGATCTTTTCCTAGACCAACTGACCAGAGAAAGGTCTCTGAATTCTGGAAATGGTAATGTCTACTTCTTCTTCTGTACTGCATCACTGTTGAAGATCCAGAAACTGCAACTGCTCATGATAAACTCTGTGATGTTATTCTTGCACGTTGATAGCTGACCCAAAATCTATGAACACTACATGGTGATTATGAAATCTATCAAGTGTACCAGGAAATAAGCCTGCTGACAGCTCAGCTAATAAAGTTCAACTTCAAATGACTGGGCATCTGAATTACAGGCTGCAATAATAATATATATTATGGAGGATGAGAAAGTAATGGAACTGCCAAATCAACATCTTAACACCCCACTGCATAAATAAGCAGCACGACCTACTTAGTTGTACTCAAGCTTATATATTCCACACCTGGCCAGATGTCTGCACAGTAAGAAAAAAAAGTTGGAAAAACAGTAATTTTTCAGAATGACAAAAGGATGGGGTAGGTAAGAGAATGAAATTTTGAGAAAATCTGCACAGGCTGACATTTTCAGAATGCTCCACTATTCCTAATGAGAGGGGCAAGAAATTCCTGGGGCTGCTAATGGAAGTTACCATATCCTAACAGCAGCATGTTGAAATCAGTCTCTTCATTTAACAGGCCTGAGATATTTTGGTAACAGAGTGGGAAAGCTCAGGTTTCTTCTGGAACCCACGAAGTCCCCGTTACCATGAGAAGTGTCAGCAGGTGGTGCTACTCCATGCCATCATCTTTCCCTCACCTCCACGTGCAAACAAGTTTCCGTTCTTATAGACACACCATATTTGCCGCTTTGCATCGTACCTCACTTTACATGGAGGCAATTCAGGAAAGACATATGAGGAGCAAGAGAGGCTCCCCTCATCCTCACGTGCTGATTTGATATTCTTCCTGAAGTAAACTTGTCTCTGTAGGACCAGAGCACTGCCATCCTGCTGAAAACCTTAAAGAAGGACATATTCTGAATACAGCATTTTCGGATTGTTTTCAGTATTTTTGCTGCAACCTGACATCCCTTGTTTCCACATGTGATAAGTTCAACCTCTGAGACAATCAGGCACACAAATCAGTAAGACACCACTGCTGTCAGAACAATCCCATTCCTCTTTCTCTCAGAAAGCATCCAAGATATTCAGTTGATCAACTGATTGATGAACAAAGGCAAGAATGATGCAATGAGGAACTGAAAGAAATGGAAAATAAATATGAGTAGATTAACAAAGAGTAAAAGCACTAAAGATGTGAGAAGAAAAGATGGAACATTGGTTTTCTTCCGAAGAAAGGAAAAACACAAGAGAGTTTAATCTAAAAAACAAAGAGCGAAGACAATTAAGAGGAACTCCTGACATGCATTTCCTACCAAGATCAGTCTGGATACAAAACCTATTTTTCCATCCTTGTCTGAAGAAGAGTTTTCATTTGAAAACAGAAAAGAAGTGGTCAGTGCAATGAATCCATCCTGTTGCTACAGTGAGTTCATACTGGGCTTCTAAAGGAAGGTTTCTCACTGGCTCTGTTCCAGTCAGATCTTCCTTGCAATCAGGATGTAGATTTTGATGTCCTAGCCAGGCTTCCTGCTTTTAATAGCTTCATTCCTCAAAGTATTCTTCCTTCGAGCAAGTTTGGATTGCCAAAGCTTGGAAGGAAGCAGATTATTTATTTTTTTATGGCAATTTTCCTGCTGCAAGTGCAACTGGGTGTAAAATTGCCACAGAAGCTCAGAAAATATTTAGCTGTTCATTAGCATTTTCTTCTTAGCCTTTAGTGCTGAAAATGGTCTCCCGTCATTCTTCCTGCCTGGATGTCACTCAGTCATTGCGGGATGTTTCTGTTGTTTACCCGTTCTTCCCTCCTCCCTACTCCTAAATGTGAACAGGTCCCTTTGCCACTAAAATCTGCTGATACAGCAGCATTACAGTATAAACTGCTCTTCTCCAGGGACTACATTGATAGTACAGCACTGATAGCTGAAAGTCAATGTCAGGCTCAGCAACTCCTCCCTTGGGCTCAGACATGATGAACACTGGGTTGGTGTCCTGGACACTGACTCAGACCAGTCTGCACATACCAAGAAACAAACAAAACAAAAACATAATGATCTTGATCTCTGTAGTTAGGTTGGGCATTTTCACCCCCTTCTTATAATGTTTCTTTCTTCTCTCTAGAAAGTGAGATCCATGGGCAAGGATTTCTCAAGGAAGCACCAGGTACCAACAGTGTATAGCAACAGATTTTCTTTCCTGCAAGTGCAAATGACTACGTGAACCAACATCTGTTTTAGCTGCTGTTGTGCTGACCCCCAGAGTGAAGGAAACCTCTCACCTACCTGCTCTTCCATTAGCCTATTAAAAATTTTGGGGGTTTGATGCTGCTGAGTGTTTTTGCCTTCTTTTTTCTCCATCAGCATTGAAAATGGGATATACAATTGCTTTTGCAGTAAGATATGTGGAACTAAAGGTTGACACAAATGTATGAAAGTCTGCTTTGACAAAGAAATAGAGGACATAAGCAAGACATATTCCACATTAAATGAAATAGGAAAAAATTAACATTGCCGTATCAAAGTCTAGTACGGTATGAAATCTCAGCAAGGAAGTGGCCATTAGGAATACAGTTACCTCAAAAGTAATAGGGAAGGTTTACAGAATCCTATCAATATACTTGATGTCAGCATAAATGACTCCCAATTTATGAAACTATGTTGGTTTCCATAGGTCTATCAAGATTTTATAACCTTTCTAGGTGTTGTAAAGTATGGTAACACAAGATAAACAGACTTTTCCCTTTATAAACACTTCAACAGAAAAGAATAATTACTCATTTGAACTCATAATAAATGGACTACTGTCTAATAACTGACTTTAGAATTGACTTGGTACTATCATATAGCAAAAATATATTTGGAATATCTTGGAACAACTGGTCTACTGTGCGATGAACCTGACAGAGAAGAGAGAATCTTTAGTCATAGGCTTGCCAAGCCTGGGAAGAGGGCTTTAAACTAAGTTGCTAGGGAAGGGGATTCTTTAGCCATCCCACTCCCTCCAGTTGGATGCCAGTGCCAGTACCTGCAGGGCTATGATCTCACTGGCATCACAGAGACATGGTGGGATGGCTCCTCACTGGAGTGTTGGAACAGAATGCCACAGGCTCTTCAGGGGGGCCAGGCAGGGAGAGCAGGAGGCGGTGTCACCAGGTACATCAATGGCAGCAGGACTGCATGGAGTTCCATGGGGATGCATGAGGAGAGGACTAAGTTTATGGGTCAGGATTAAAGGGAGGACAGGGACCAGTGACATTATAGGGGAGTCTGCTGTAGGCTGCCTGACCAGGAAGCCCTTCTGTAGACAGACAGGAGCAGCCTCGCAGTCACAAACCCTGGTCCTCCTGGAGGATTTCAACCACTCCGATATCTGCTGGAGGGACAGCACAGCAGGGCACAAGCAATCCCAGAGTTTCCTGGATCACACTGATGATAAATTCCTTCTCCAAGTGACAGAGGAGCCAATGAGAAGAGGTGCCATGCTGGACCTTGTTCTCACCAACAAGGAGGAGCTGGTGGGGAATGTGAAGCTCAAGGGCAGCCTTAGCTGCAGTGACCATGAAATGATGGAATGCAAGATCCTGAAGGCAATGAGGAGGGTGCACATCAAGCTCAGTACCCTGGAATTCAGGAGAGCAGACTCAGGCATGTCTGAGAGTGATCACAGCCTTCAGTTATAATAATAAGAAATAACATGAAGTGACTATGTTTTTGAGCAATACAAATATGAAATTTTTATAGATAAATATTCATCAAATGATGAGAAATGAATAAGTTAGAAATTATCCTGTAAGAAGACAATTCATTAATGGAACAAAGGGTCAGAGTATCAAATTAGTTCTGGAAATCAAATAAATATTTATTTTTTGTTCCATCTTTATTTTTACAGTTGATTAACTATTTCAAAGAGCAGAACACTCTCAGTTCAAACAGGAACCTACTGTCTCTCTCTGAAGTCTCAGCATTACACTGAGGCTATCACGCAGCTCAAAAATCAAATTAAATAAAAATCTTCTGAGCATTGCATACAGCAGAAAGTCACCTGGTCAGGGACTTGAGCACACAAAAAAATGGAATCACCAACAGAGAAGCTGAAAGAAAGGGAAAAATCTTCACATCTTTCCACCGGTGAGGGATGAAAATGTTATCTGGTATAACTAATCTGGGAGTACCAAAATAGCAGATGCTTCTGCATTTGAAGGTGGAGAATCACTGGTAAGGTTTGCACATGCAGACAGATATGGAAGAGCAAGAAGGTGTACAGATAACAAGTGAATGGCAGGAATAGAGCTTTTCTAGAAAGCTTGGATGAAACCCATATATCTAGTGCCAAGTTCTTGCATTGCTGCTCATTTCCACAAACTCATCCAGAAATTCAATATACAGTAGCAAAACCACCTTTGTAAAGGAAGAACAAAACCAAAATAACATCATCTGTTTCTGCCTTCTGCTTTTGTAGGAGACGAACTCTAAATAAAAATGATTCAGACCAAAAACAGCCTAACCCTTTCTTATAAAACAACACAATCCCCTCAGGATTTGACTAGATATAATTTTGTTCTAATTTCTTTTCCATTTCCTTTCATGACCTCAGTCAGTGCTTCAGGATAGCTCCCCCTCCCTCTTTATTTAAATTAAATTGAGGGTCTGATTAAAACATGTATAGTTCAAATGTTATACAAAATGGTGCTGCTTTTGCTGCATGTCCAACATAAAAGAATATGGAAGATACAGAACTCTAAATAAAACTCTCCAGCAGGAAACTGCTATTATTTGCATTTATATATTTATTCCTATCAATATCTCTGAAAACCTTTCCTCCTTATTTATCACTTTTCAATAGAATTGGGTAATTTACAATAAGCCATTTATATGCATTTTTCCAGTGAACTAATTTGCTAAAATATTTACAATCGAAATCCATTGAGAGAGGAGGAGAGTCAAAGCAATTTAAATGTTCAAACTAGCATCTGTGAAAGCACTTGTAGTATTTACTTGGATTTACTTTTATCTTTCCAAAAGTGGCCTGATTGCACCAAAAGCAGGGGGTGGAGAAGAGGAAGGGAGAGAATGCAATAAAAGTACCTGCAAGATCACTCCAAAAATAGGATTCATTCCAAACTGTAATGTATTTTCAGGTGCATTATACAGTGAAAGAAAGCTTTAGCATTTCTCCAGAAGGTGACCCTTGCTCGGATTTCAAAGGCATCACAGTCCTTGATTTCAAGCACACACATGCCCATGGCACATGCACCCTGATCATTTTTTCCCAGACAATCCCTATTTGACCTGCAATGCCCACTTAGCCAACCTGACAACTCCCTGCTAGCAGCCGCTTGTTCATCAGCCCCTTTGCATCACCCCCCTCCATGCTGCCACCACTTCCCTACTGTTGTCCTCGCCCAGAAGCAAAGCATCATTGCTACTTTGCACCACAAGTAGTTAATGTTTCTAAAAGCAATGGGAGACTTCCGGAGACGGAGCAGGGCAGTCCAGAAAAGTCCACACCCAGCTGGAACCACCCACACATAATTTGTTCTGGGAAGCTGATGTCCTGCAGGAAAAATAGTTTCCCATTGGTCTGGTGAGTTTCTGCAGTGTCCCACAGCCTCTGTGCCACGAGCATCCAGGAGCTGTGACCACGCCCTCCAGCTCAAACGAGGTAAGGGATCAGGAACAAAAAGGGAATGCAGAGTGCAGGACTTGAACTGGGCAGCACTAGGACAGACACACAGGTTTTCCTGTTATACATCTGCCAGTGCAGCCACAGGCAGAGAAACGGAAAAATCAACTCACCCCAGCCAATGCAGAGATAAAGGCGGAAAATCCTCTGCTCAGAGAAGACCGAAAGTACCAGCAGCGTGTACAGGTACATGCCTTCCACCAGCAGCCAGTAGTAGTTTGCAGCCACACAATACTGCATCATCACAAAGACCAAACGGCAGCTCAGTGATTCCTGTGACGGAAGAAAGCACAACCCGAATCAATGCAACTGAGAATAAAAGGATACTAACTCAAAAGACTGGCTCTCTTTCCTACTCTTGCTGCTCAAAAAAGGCTTGCTAAACTAATCACATTTTATTGTTGAAGGGACAGAAGCCAGTAATAGGTGCTATAAACAGCAGAGAGATGCTTTCAACAACATTACTCCTTTTAAAAAAAAGTACACATTCCGTATTTTCCCCTCAAAAAGCAATGGATTGTATTTTGAAAAGCACAAATAAAGATGAAAAGAACAAGTGAAAGGTACTATATCAACCACAGTCAGTCAGTGAATCTTCCACTTTCCTGGATATTGTATTCTGCAATTGAGAATTTCCCTATTAAAAAAAAAGAGTGGATGCCATAAGGTTGCCTATTTGCCACAGCAAAGGATTGTTGCCCAGTGCGCCCCATTTAAGTGCAAATTCTCTCATAGCTGGTAAATTACAGAGATGATCACTAGGGCTTTAGACAAGTATGAAACCTGATTACCTAATTAATATATCCATCACATCTGATGAAACCACTATTGAGTAAACCATGTGTAAAATCATAAAGTCTATGCTTTTTGGAAAGAGGAAATGACTGACAATCCAACACAAACATTTCCAAACCATTTCAGATGTGTTTTACAATATTATTTTCTGGCAACTGATACATTGTAGATGAGAAAAAAAATCAACCATCAAATGAGATTCACTAAGTCGTTTTAGCACTTCTGCCTTAGGCAGCGTCAGAAAAGGATGGGTACTAAGGATGCATCAGGAGAGTTTCCCTTTACAACTCCAATCCTGTACTGCAGCAGCAAATGCCATACCCATGTTTTAGAATCACAAGGGCTATATAGATAATAAAGCCAAATTTCTTCGAGGATTCAAGTGTATTTTGCATTCCAAATCCAAATGGGGAAGGGCACACTTTCATCATATTTACAAAAGAGTTGTATATCCTCTTTCATCAGTTAGAAGTATTTAATTAGCATGTTCCTCCAAAGCTTTTCCAAATGCTTTCAAATTTGCATTTTCATCAGATACTTCTTTTTTTTTTCCTGTCATCGAGAGATTATATCGAGATGACCAAGAACAACCAACTTATCTGGTCATTAGACCAGATGGAGAGTTCTATCACAAAAGGTGCTGGCTTAGGAAAATAAATGCCCTCTTGTCACTGCTAGAAAGACATGAAACTGCAGCATAGAAAGAAGATGTGGGCATTGGTGTGTGTATATATATATAGGTATGCAAAAAGATCAACTTCTTGCTCCTCTGTCTAGTGGGGGCAAACTTCCCACAGGTAGAGAAACATGTCATGCCATCAACTAAAGAATTAAATTACCTGCTGTCATGCAGATACACCACAGTGATGACTCCAATATTTTAAGAATTACCACAGTGTCTGCCCTTACCTGGAAGGCTATAAGTCCTTCCCACTGGTACTCTTGTGTGGCTGTGCTGTACATCCACTTCACCACCGAGTCTTTAATGAAAACAGATATAGCCCGGAGGATAAAAGAGGTGAAGAGGTTCAGGTGAATGTAATTCCTCGTGCAATGCAGATGTCTGTAAAAATAAAAATCTAGTCATGATCCACTATCTACATAAAAGATGCAACATCACACACAGGACTGAGAAAGCGAACAGCAAGCCCTGTAGGAAATCAGGAGTCATCAGAGGAAACCCCATAACTTGAGAATGGCTGTAGGGATTTCAAACTGTCTTTGGGAACAAAATACTATCAAGGAAAACACATTCAAAACTTCAGCCTTTAGAGCCAGTGTTTGGGGAAAGGAAGAAGATAGGTGCGTTAAGAAAAAAATATTTCAAAAGCTTAAAAAGCGTAAAAATAAAGTCATTTTCAGAAGACTTATCTGCAAGGACTAAAACAGTCAAGTTCCACATAATGCTGAAGCTAATTGCTTTGAATTGACCCCAATGTCACTGCACAAGTTTACCTTGGCAAAGCCCAGGACTGGTGTGCAGTGCAGCTTCTGGCTGTGCTCAAACCCACAATGAAAAAACATTCACCTGCAAATCACCCTTTGACAACAAGAGAAAAATCTGTATTCAAATTGCCTCCTGGGAGAATTGTAAATACTTTCTGTAGAAGTAAAAGGAACAGATTTTTCACCTCTGCATTCAGAATTAAAAACAAGAAAACAAAGTCCTCTTGAATTTCAGCAGCCAGCTGCAAAGACAATAAAACTGCTACTTGTCAAAAAAAAAAAAAGGCATGTTAAGGGATAGCAAAAGAAACTGCAGTCATGTAAATGACATTCAATTGCCGAATGCTACCAGTATTTTACCAGCCTTATTCACAAACATTTTTCTTTCAGCTCTTCAAGGGTACACACTTTACCTCAAAGGAAGTTAACTCTGGGTATGACGTTTTAGATGCTAAAAGACAGACATAACATATGGTAATCAGCAATTATTCCAGCAAAAGTTTCAATGAACTTATACTTTAAATGTCTGGTTTTTACAGCTCTATAAATTTTGGTAGAAAAATTGACTTGGTCTGAAAGTTAGAGGTTTGCACTGAAGAACAACTTGTTTTTCATAGGTCAGATAGAATTTCTTGTATCACTTTTAAGCCACAATTTATTTCAAAACTTACCTATTATTATTATTTATTTTCTTTAAACTCAAAATTCCTTTGTTGCTACGCTTCAGAACTGCTACACATTTCAATCTGATTGAAAAGGTTATGTAAATTAGGCAATTGAAGAAAATAGGTTGCAAGTAGTTACTGAGTATTTTCGCTATAGGCAATGCAAGTTATTCAAATTGTTTTAGTCGTGGAGTTATGGGCCTAATTCAGCTTCCACCACTGAAATTACAGATTTTCCTTCCATTTCTTTCAGAGGATGCAGAATAGGACTCGAGACATACTGTTTCCTCTGTTGTAGCATTTTTAAAGACAAATATAAAGGTTATTTTATAGTCTAAGAACTTAAAGAGGCCCATCAGTACTTGCATGTCATTGAATTAAATTTGATCCCCATTTGTTGAGGCTGAGAAGCTCTGGGGAGATGAGCAGAGATTCCAGTCAGAATCCAGAAACTGCAATTCCCATAGGGGTAGGTCTCGTATTTCATGAGATCCAGGACCAAGTTGTGTCCTGGTAAACTTAGACAGGAGAACACAGAATGGGTTGATGGCATAGTTTTAACAAGACTCTTGGTGCCTCTAATGTCCCTGGAACCTCATTTTCAAAATGAGAAGCACACACTTCTCCAGCCCCTGCTTCACAGTTGAGGGAAAAAATGCTAAAGCATCACCCCACAAAAGTCAGGGCATCCAAATTCCCTCTCTCCTAGCAGTCCTTGGTGACAAACTTGCTCTTTGTTCCCTGCCAGAAAACATCCTTTCTTCCTTCCTTCAAAAAGTATATGGTTGTGCTCTGTGACCTTTACATTTGGGCTGTCAAGATTACTCAAGAAGTGTCACTGATAGGTGAAATGAGAGAAAACAGTTATCCTGGGAGACATTTGGAGACTTCAGGACCATCTGGTGTTTTTCCAGAAAGGTCCCAAAGTTGCACAGGTACAACACATACAAATCATAATTATCACATGGCATTCTCAGAGGGTGAGCATGTCTCTGGATTTCTGCAGTCATTTTAAAACTTCCTTGATATTGCCCACCTATGCTTCTCCACTTGAAGGAGAAGGGATAATACAGTGCTAAAAAGTACGGTACAACATGAGAAGGCTTGCATCGGAAATTAGAAGTTAAAAGACATGACTGACCTTATTAATTACACAAGGGAAGAAAGGAGAGGGACTGCCTTCCTAAAAGTGTAATGCAGGCACCAGCAAATGATCAACTGGCAATGATAATTCTTCAGTCAGGAAGGAAGTTTCTTAAGGATCTGAAGGTTCCTGACTCGATTTCAAATGAGAGTACCAGGAGATGAAACCCTGAAGTTTTTTAGGAGGCAGCCTCATCAGCACGTAAGAGGGATGGGACCTGGCTGTACAGAGAAGCAAGGAGCAGGACTTTGTAGCAGAAGGATGTCTTTCCCACAACAGAACAGGATCTCATCTTTGTGTTCTCTAAGTATCAGTCTCCTGTGCTCAGCACCCCCAAACTGAAAGAAGGTCTGGCTGGAATCAAAACATGTCTTGCATTTACAGAGAAAAACAAAAAAGATCCCTATTAGAATCCAAAGTTGTGTTTTGGTCTGGTTGGGGTTTTTTCCTTTTATTTATATTTTTAACCAAACACACAGAGTGTACCTTTGGCATGTGAACCAATAGTGTCTAAATTTTTATATGCTCCGTTGAATTTGTTGGTGCAAAGCTGGATGAACTCAGTATGTCACTATGGCCAGCTGACAGTAATTTATTTCACATGAATTTTTCAAGTTTCAAATTAGACTCTCTTCCACACTGTGAAAGAAATAAGAATTTCTGAAAGTTCTCCAAAAATGAAAATTGTGTCCAAAATCCATTTCTGCACACCTTGCATGTGAGGGTTGGGATATAGGCCAGACTGAGATTTATGCTCTGTGTAACTCCAGGCAAGGCGAGATGAAAATTTTTCTCCTAAAAGTCCTTGCCCATCTCAGACTTGTGCCTCATCTGCAAGGTGACACCATGGACGAACGCTTGCATCTCACTCCTTTACCACCTCTTCCAGTGGAAATTTCATTGAAATAAAAACTAGCCTAACAAGATATTCCAATTGATAAAAAGTACCTGTTCCACATGGTCATATGGGTAGCTGCAAAAATTTGGCAATTTTACTTGCATTTTGAGAGGGAATTGTTTTAGGAAGGAACACAGAAATGACAAAGGATAGAGAAATAATGAGGTGATGGAAGGAGGGAAAAAATAATCAAATGTTTCTGTCAAAGTCTGATACT
Source organism: Dryoscopus gambensis (assembly GCA_013389985.1). Lineage (NCBI taxonomy): Eukaryota > Metazoa > Chordata > Aves > Passeriformes > Malaconotidae > Dryoscopus > Dryoscopus gambensis. Next base: position 59,877 of record WEIT01002491.1, on the reverse strand, counting down.
GTCATATAGAAAAACATAAAATCTTTACTCCACTCTCTTCAAAGCTTCATCAGTTACCTGAATCCAAGAAGAATGGCAGTTGCTATTACAAGGGCAGAGAAGGAAAGAGCATATCCAATGGTGTATATGATGGACAAATTCAGGAGCTGTTCTTCTGGTGCATCCTGAGAGCATATAAAGAAGAAAAGAAAAACAAAAAAGTGGAGGGGGAAAAGAGAGAGCTCACGGCCTTCAGTTCTTTTCTCCCAGCTACTTTCTAACTTTCTTAATGATAACCAGAAATCATTCTCCTATTTTCAAGTTTAAATGCACATTTCAAATCAGTCTCCCCCTTTCCATATGCTCTAAAGAAATAAAAATTTAATCTTAATTCCTCAGCTGCTCCCAGGTGTTCGCTCAAATAGTTGAGTTTTGCAGCCTGGCTAGAAAAATAGATAGTATGACATTATTTCATAATAAAGTTGGAGAGACATGAATTACCACACAAGCAAGTCTTAAAACAGATGGCAGTAAGCACAGACACAACTCAGACCTGCAGTAAAAACAGCAGATGTAATCTTTTCAGACTTGAGCACTTCAAGTCTCCTTTTTGTGGTAATGAGGGGGATCCTCATCTACACTTAGAAGTGCAACAAGCCAGGTCCTATTGATGATTTGGAGGCAAAGCATGCCTTGCATTCACACAGCTAAAACCCTTTTCTGCCCCCAAATAATCTATCTTCTGCCTCAACTATGCAACCTCTGGTAACAAATCACAGCTCAACAGCATCTCATGGCCGGGGCATTACAGCACTGTTTGAGAGGGAGTGACCTGGTGCAGACCAGAGCAGTGAGGGCTCTCTTCAGATTCACTGAAAACATGATTACTGAGACCCTTGCCTGAAAATTCTGGCCAAAATCCTTATAGAGAAGAGAATTACTTGAAAAGGTACAGGCAGGTCTGAATTTTAACACAGTGTTACTGCTCAGCCCCCAAGGCACATTCATATTCACTGGTCTAGTTAATCTCTAAGCATGTATCTTTGTCTCAGTAGACTCAGAGATTGTATTTCCCTTCTTCAGGCTGCTAACTGTGCAATTGACTCCTGAGACCTGTGCTGTACAAAGGAATACGTTCCTCGTACTTCATAAATTAGGTACAGTTATTCAGATGTACTTTGCACAGCCAGGAGGATTTAAGGTGACCATACAGGCTGTACCTCAGAGATTTGCTAGGTTAATGCTTTGACGAGAATGCTATGAAAGCTGCCTTATGAAAATCTCTTCAGTATCAAAGCTTAGGCAAACTACTGAAACCTGACAATTTAAAACATGTAAAAAGATGAAAATGACACTGGACACCTAAATGAAAATGACATTGTACACCTAAATTTATAAAGGTTCGCTAACAAACACTTCGGAATTTGTTTTCATTACATTTGTAATATAACATATGACAAACTCATAAAAACAACTTATTGTTCTCACATGCCAGATGCATAAACCAAAGTTATTATGGGGCTCTATACACATTAGCTGGAAAACCAAACATGGCTGTTCACATTTCAGGGAGTGACACCACGTACACAGCGTTTCAGAACCCAGACCAGAAAAAACTGGAGGCAGGCGCCAAATGAACAAGTGTTACCATGAGGTATCTCACTTCTCAGCATGTCCCAACACAGCTCTGGAAGAAATCATAATGGCCAACAAGGAAAAGTCAAACGACCAGGCTTACACATTGCGTTAAGACAATGTGCTCTGCTGGTACAGAACAGAAAAGGGACAGGGAATAAGGCTGCAAGTCAAAGGAAAAGGTTAAAATTCACGATTCTGGAGAATAGAAACTCTCTCTTTGCCCATCTCCTCCTAGTCTGCAGCCATTTATTCCTTCTGAAGAATGAGGCACTGAGCAATGGGAACTCCGGAGGGCACAGATCCTGCAGCTCTTGGGACTTCCATAAACTGTTTTATCTAGGTAATGCACTAGCTCCCACTACCCCAGGATAGAGAGAGTGCGCTCAGTTTCTGTGAGTAAAAGCATCGCCCTTGGAGGTTCACAGTAGTAGTGGTATCACGTGTCATGGGAACGCACACAGTGCATCAGCTGACGCCAATGGCTGTCAAAAATGCTCTGAAAATCCCTATGCTCTCCTTCATTTGGTGCCAGGCGTCTCAGCTCCCTGCAGAGTAAAAAGCACAAGGGCAAGAAAATAACACTGACAAGCCTAATTCCACTGCCCACAGAAAATGAAGGTATAAAGACAAAAAAACCCTGAACAAAAAAAAAAAAAAGGCAGGGATTGCCTCATGCCCAAAGGTGAAAGAGCAAATATCCTTCAGTTCAGTTCATCTTAATCACCTTAATAGCTGCTAACAAGACAGAGAGAGCAAATGGTCACTATTATAATGACGTGACAATGGAAAAAAGGCAAAGGAATAACATTAGGTCACTCCTGCAGTTGAGCTCCTTGAACTGCACCACAGCTGGGATGACCTGAGTCACTTCTCTTGGCTCTCACGTACATTCAAACATGCTCTTGTCTACCCTCCATGCTCGTTTGTTGAAGGGGAGAGACCCAATGTCCCTTACCATTAGGCTCACTGAGGTGAGCCAGTGAAGATTACTTTGACAGGACAAAAATGCGTGGGCATCAACAATTCTTTTTTTTCCTCTCTTCTGCTTTGTCTCAAACCACAGCAGCAAGATGGAAGGAAAATGGAAAAAACACTTACCTGGTCAGAGGGCTCACACTCAGACAGGTTCCTCCAGGGCAGGGTTGAATTCTCCTTCAGCAGCCAGGTCCCCTCCAAGGTGCAGAAGCGGTACACCTGCCCATGCAGCACTGCCAGGAGCAAAATGAGCCACAGGATCAACGGGACAAGAGCCTGCTCGACCAAGCAGCAAGGCTCACAGAGTGGTCTGCATCTCCATGCAACCCTCCTTCCTCGCCCATCACCCTCCTGGCTGGAGGGGGAAGCTGCAGCATGGCAGGGGAAGTGCTGCACCTGCTCCCTGCCTGCCCCCAACACTCTGCTGCTGCTTGTCCTCAGGGCCCCGGAGCAGCTGCCAAGGCATCAGATGGCTCCAGGACATGCTCCAGGACAGTCACTGACCATTCCACAGTAACAAGAGACTGAAATAATCACTGCCATCTTTGTGTGGATTTTACAACATGCATAAATTCCAGCTCAGCGAAATACTAGATCCTGAGACACACAAATTCTGGGAAAGTTAAGCTTCAACTGTAGATTTTACGTGGAAAAGAAGGTTCACGAAGACTAAACGTGCTTTTTCTTTTCTACAAGCATGCAGATCCAGAGAAACCTCAGAACAGGTATGGTAACACAAGCTTCCCAAAATGTAAATGCTTAGACAAACGTCTGTGCTACAAAATGAAACCATAAATCTTTTCCTAAATGACCCATGTACTCCTTCTATTCCTTCTGTCTACACGTTTGACTAACAAAATTAACGATAAATTAAACACCTTTCTGGAGCAGTTAGCTGCTTGATCTTGTAGAAGTTAGTACATTGAAATGGTTCATAGTAAAATCTCATCAGACTGAAGCACCAAAATAAAAAATGCAAAGGGAAAGGAGCACTCAGTCCATGTATGAAAAGGAACTCCCTCTGCAGTGTCTGGAGTTCTGGGGAAATCTAACTTAGTTGTATACATAAGCAGCCTGGAAGTGTCCTTGTAGTACAGTAACAGTGTGAGCTGCTTTGCAAGGAAGTTTCTCGCTAATCACATTTTTGAGCCAGTAAACTGACCTATTCTATATAATGAAGCTACCCCTTAAGAAGCAATGCTGGGTCAATCCCTCACGCAGGGTTAGCCTCTACCCAGGCAATGTTTGGAAAAATACACTGAGGTATAAGAAGCTGAGTTAGGAAGATTCAATTCTACAAGGGCATCAAAACACCTCCCAGTTAGAGCTTTTGCTCAAACTCAGCCTTGCCTGCTGCAACCTCATCCTGTTGTCAGCTCCCTTATTACTGCAAACTAGCACTCATTAGAATTTGGCATTTCTGTTCAATGGGAAAATTTTAAAACTTATTTGAAATTCTAACAACCCAGTAGGTTATTTGCATGTTAGTTGACAACTGGTAATCTGTTTGATAATTGTCAGCAGCAGACAACTAGTAGGTTCTCTAAGTGATGAATGTTTTAAAAAACAATATAGACATCAATATTCTAATAAGCCATTTTTAATGAGCATGCTAAATGGTAACTGATAATGGTTCTGGGTAGGGACAGCCTATTTGCTTTTGTAATTGTTATCCTGGATATAACAGTAAGACATAATATAAAGATGATATAAAAATTAAGTTATGCTTGGTGGAGGTTTTTTCCTACTACTAAGGGTATCTATTTACACATATTCACACAAAAACAGAAGGAGACATTAGGTACAGCATCTGCAACACATACATTCACAGCCACTAACTGCATCTGCTCTCATTATCTACTGCCAGCTACAACCACTTCCTTAGTTCAGGATATTGCTATGATGTTGCTCAAGGGTCATTAAGCTTATTTAGGACCATCAGGAATAAAAGAAAGACTAAGGAAAATGTGGGTCCTCTCAGGAAGGATAGGGGAGACCTGGCTACACAGGACATGGAGAAGGCTTTGAGGTACTCGATGGCTTTTTTGCTTCAGCCTGGAGAGGAAAAGGCTCCAGGGATACCCCTACAGCAGCCTTCCAGTAACTGAAGGGGGCTACAAGAGAGCTGGAGAGGGAGTTGCCACAAGGGCATGTAGTGATAGGACAAGGGGGAATGGCTTTAAGCTGAAGGAGTGCAGATTTAGACTAGATATTAGAAAGAAATTCTTTACTATAAAGGTGGTGAGGCACTGCAACAGGTTATGCTGAGAGACTGAGGACACGACATCCCTGGAAGAGTTCAGGACCAGGCTGGACAGGACTTTGACCAACCTGGCCTAGTGGAAGACATCCCAGCCCAGGGCAAGGTGGTTGGAACTAGATGATCTTTAAGGTCCCTCCAAACCCAACGATTCTAAGACAATATTAAGAATATCACACCTGATGAGGGCAGCAAGTAAGAAATCATCACTTTTCCCCCACCCCCCACTCCCTCAGGATTAGTGGTCACAATTTGAAGTAAGGCATTCAAAACATCTATGCAAAAGCAGCCCTAGGAATCAGGAATCAGTAAATATTGCATATTTGGAGCCAATGAACTTGAAATCCAGGAGGTTTAAGTCCAGAGGGTCATAGGACTGGGAAATTCGGTCTGACTGCCATTAGATGAGCTATAACCAAGTACTACAAGACAAAGTTATTATGACAAATGATCTCAGAAAACCAGAAATTTGACTATATTCCTGAATTTTAAAAAAAAGAAAACTGCTAAAGGAGAATTAATTTTAAAACAAGCTAGCAAAAAAATCCCAAACCCCAACATTATTTCACATTTTCTGAAACTCTTAGTGAATTCCCCCCCTCTGCCAATATTTCTTAGTGGCAAGGTCTAATTGGGATGAATGCTTAGCTTCAGTGTATTTCTTTTCTCTCCCAATCACCATGACACATTTTAATTTTCTTTTTATTGATAACACTTCTTTTTAAATAATAAAGAGGAAAAATCTATTGTATGCTGAAGCCTGGCATATATTAGAGAATTGAAAGGTTTACTGTAAACGATACATGGAATTTGCTATCAGACAAAGGCAAGGCAATTCATTTAGATACGAAGAAAAAATAATATAATGCTATTACACTGGACAGGAATATTCCTGCCACATCTAGGCGTCACAAGCACTCAAACTGGATGGCTCTTACAGACTTCTAGGTAGTCACATGCCAGCTGTGTAAGTTGCCATAGCCTCACTGATTGCCAGAACAGTGGTGATCTGTGCAGGGCTCAGAGGCAACTGAAGACCAACTGGTCTATCTGTACCCAGGAAGAGCCTTAAAATGTAAAAGAATAAATCAAACAAATTCCAAATAGATGAGACTACACATCACCATGTGAGAGCATAAATACCTGGTCTATGGAATAAAGTATTAGCCAAAATGATTATGAGACAAAAAATGCTAAAAAAAAGAAAATTTCCACTTTGAGGCACCATTGAGATTCTGGTTGATACATGGAACAATGCTCATGAAAGAGTTGGGAGACTGCAAAAAGCAGGACATGAAAATAATACAGGGCTGATACACTGCAGGCAGCCAGTTACCCTCAGAAATGTGAAAACAAATCTCACTGTTGTGGAAATGGATTGCTTTCAGTAATGTGTCAGACTCCCCATTACCCACACAGCATCACTCTGTGGAGCTGTGAAGGGCTCAGAAATGGATAAAAACCACACACAGAAGACCCTCCATGCCCTGCAGCTGGGCCGAACCAGCACCAGCACCATGCAGGACCTCCCAGGTGAACCCAGCCGAGGGGTGCGGACACCTCTGAGCGCTGTGTGATCCGTCACAGAAGCTGCCCAGAGCCACAGTGTCAAAAGCCCATACTTCACACAGCATGACCACGGAAAGGTGCACCTTTGAAACAGAACCCTCTCAAGCTGCATCAACCCGTGGTCATTCCTACTTTCTCCATTTCCTCGAAGCAGAAGGCAAACAGTCTCCATCTACTCATCCTCTGGGCAACAGGCTCAGTCACAGGCAGCCAGCTGCTACTGTCCAAACACAACCAAGGCTGTTAATGACTGATAGCTCAGGAGAGATATCACCTGAACTGAATGCTTTTTGCCCAGTCTTGCCTCACTGAAGTGAGGGACAGAGCAAAGCCTCTACACCAGAAATGCTGCTCTGGTGTTTCTCCAAAATAACTGATAAAATCCTGGAGACTTTAGATCTTCTTTTCATATACTGAATTCTCATCCTTGCTTGCTGAAAGCAGTTCCAACAAAGTTCAAGGAATCCACTAGCTTTTAATCAGGATGTTGTGACTCAAGAATTGCAAGTGTCTTACCTTTCTTACTGCTCAGAGTAAAGCATGTGGTTTGCATTAAAGCTACCTAAAAATGTTTTAAAACTATTTTTTCACATGTACGTTTTATGACTCCGTCTGCACAGCTACTTATGGCTTAAGCTGGCAGAGATCTTCAACTTTCTAAAACAGATAAAGGGATAGTATATGTACACATTCTGTCTTGCTGAGGGCCTGGTCAAAAGCTTACTGTGAACCTCATTTCCTTCAACTTTTCTGTGATGCCATTGCTGAAAAGAAATCCAGTTATTAATAGACACTGAGGGAAACTAACAGTGACATGTTCAGAGGTGGCCTGTATACCATGACATAAAGAAGGCACCCACACAGCTTCCCCCACAAGTGCTGAGCAATTTCAGCTTCTTGCTTGAAGGTGGTTTACTCAGAGGCAGCTCGCATTTGTCCATGCCTGAATTCTGCAGAGTGACTCTGGCCCTCTTACCTTTAATGCAGTCAAAACACCAAGCATACAATGATCAGCTTCAGTTCTAACAAACCAGAATGATGAAGAATATTTTTTTTAAAGGTTCAAGGTGGCTGTTGCCTCCTTGCTATCCTGCAATACCTTTTTCCTTTCCAGTTATATTTTCTGTTACCATATAGTCAATGTTTCAAACCATTCCACTATATTATAGAATTGGCTATCACCCTCTGCAAATAAACAAACAAATCCACATCCAGTGCACAGGGAATCTGAGTTTATTTACTTTTTAAGTTAAGTGCAAAAATTTGCAAAACCTTTGGAACAGCAGCTTAATGGCACAAGTATATTTGAACAGGTCAATCACACTTCATTAGAATTACATGTTAAAACATGGACTGATGCCCAAAACTCAGTCTCTGTAAGCTTACAGAAGGCAGAGAGTCAGCACTGAAGCTAATAACATCTATCTAGTGAATCTGTAAATCAAATCAAATCCCAGAAGTGTCTGAATAATTTTACATATGGAAAGCATGGGCAAAAAGCTCACGAACTTTTCTTTATTAGCCCCACTTTTACTAGAAGTAAAAAAAAAATTGAATGACTTCTCTGTTTGAAATAGTCAACCTCATCTGCATTTTACAACATCAGGGTGTCAAGGTCAGCGTGACATTACTCACCCAGCTATCCCTGAGGATAAACTGGAACATTATTCATTGTAAAAGTAAATTACAGTATGACCTAGCCAATCAGTTCTATCCAGGCAGAGAGATGAGAGAATGAGAACGAGAGACTGCAGTTTTGTCTGTCTGCTCTGTGTCAAGTATTATAGACCTCTCCTCTGTTAACATCCATTCTCTACTTCCAGTAGGGAAATTGTTTTGGAAAAGGTAGCAATTTTCTTCATAAAGCAGGGACTCACTGCAGTATGAGAACATCACAACAGTCTTCCAGGCAGACTAGATTGTCCATGAAATGAGCAACCTGCCCTTTGATGGGGATAGCAATTTATCAAAAATTAGGAGGTTGCACCCCCACCAGCAGCTCTGTTCTGTCACTTGATGTGACTTGGGCAATGCTCTCCTGAAAGGAATCATTCTTGGCTGTAAAAGCTGCTGCTAAGTGTCACTCAGCCCCAACCCTGGTGCTGCTTACTACAAAGGCATCCTAAACTCAGGACTCATGTCTGGGAGCATGCAGCTAAAAACATGACATGAGGGAACAGCCTGATCCTGAAGCCTGCAGGGAGCTGGAAGAGCCCCAGCCTGCACCACTGTCCAAGAATCACATTTATCAAAGTGCTCCTTTGTGCTGGGCTTACCGCCACATCATCTGAAATTATATTACCTCAACAGGCAGTTTAACTACAGGTACTTTATCTGGTATTCTTTTGCACCATTCCTCTTCCCTCATAATGTATTAGTCATCTCAACTCCTCTGCTTTTGTAATAACAAAACATAAAAAAAATAAGCGTGTTCTTGCTTAGCTGGCTCTTCCCCTACACCATGTAAAGGTAGGTGTTAGGTGGGTGCAAGCTCATGTCTGTCTCTTGGTAGGAGTGTGAATGCATTTACTTTTCTTTTTCTTCTTGTCACTCTTCTTCCTTGCAGTGGTTTTTTGGGTTTTTTTAATTGGAAAGGGCTGGACGAATTCTTGGATCTTTCAAGCTAGGAGCTAGTGATGGGGAACATTCACAACAGGGATATTTGAGTCTGTTTCCCCACCTCTCACCGAAACAATATACACTACTGAAAATTATTCTCTTCCTGCAGCAAGAACTTTAAGTGACCACCCGACATGAGCTTATGCAGACCTAACAGATACTTTACATGGTGCAAGGGAAGATCCAGCTAAACACAGGCCATGCCACAGGCCGCACAGACTCCCCGCCTGTCCCAGAAATTCTGACTGCCTGAATCCTCTGCTGTCCTATCAAAAGCACAAAGTCACAGACGCTGCAGATGGAGATGATGCTGTTTGGCATTACCCAAGGGATATTGTCTGCATATATATAAATTCTTATTTTAAAACATTCCTTTTGAAATTACATAACACAACAACACTAAAGATCAAGAATTAGAAAGGGTTAAGCTAAAGCTACTTATATAAGTTTTAGTTCCACCCAGTAACATTGTTTCTACATACACAGTCATACATTTTTTTCCCCAACAGAACCCATGATTCTATTTAGGACAGAAGAGAGGAGATAATTTAACATGAAATTATTCATTCTTTCTACTGTGAGATGCCAAGCCAGATTTAAGCAGACTGAATCAAGTCTATACCAAATACAGCATTTTATTTGTATGGTCCATTCAAAGACCACCAACAATTCAGCTCCCCAAGGAACACTAAAGGCTATTATCTCATATGCATAAAGAGATGACCCAAAAAATAAGGACCATATTTTAGTAACATAATAAAGTCACATTTATACAAAAAGAAAATTATGCAGGCACAAAATTTGTTCTGAATGGGCATATTCAGTTCTCCTAGTGCAGAGATCATCCTTGCCAGCTCTGCAATATCTTGCCTCACTCAACACAAACTTACTCAGTTAATGAGGCAATGATCCTGCAGAGAAGAGTCCCCTTTATTACGTCTCACATGCAAATCCATTCTCCATAGGGAAGGAATAAGGTCTGGGGGAAAAAAATAATCACAGAATATAGCTTCATAATTAAAAACTGCTTGCATAATGGTGGCCAATAAAGGTTATGCAAGCAAAGAAGATTGTGCCAAATCACAATGTATTCTTTAAGTCACAAACTTATACATCACTGGCTATGAGTTAGTATCTCAAAAATTAAAATAGCTTTCTGAAAAACAATCTTGTTTTTAACAGAGCATTACCCTAAAAGGAACTATACCCTCCAAGCATTTAATTTGAGGAACTTGTATTAAGAAAAGGCTGCATTAACTATGCTAGACCACACTGACACCTAACATAACTTTTTGAAATAAACTTTAAAAAATCATAAAAATGCATGCATGCATGCATCAGGTTTAATAAAACAGTGTTTATGAACTATAAAAGATATGTGAATTAATGCAATAAAAGAAGGCAGCTTATGAAAAACAAGTATTTATGATAATGGTACATCTTTGTCAACATTTGGTAAGATACCAAAAAGCACCATTAAAAGTTTTGTTCAGAATAAATAAAAGTGGGTTGGAATAAATTTATTGCAACACCAAACATGATTGGAAAGTGCAAAATAAACTTGTAAAAATGGTGCTAAGAGGTTTTGTGGTTTTAAGTTATTGGATCAGTTAATGTAATTAATAGAAGCCATCCCATTAGAGGATATTAAAATAATGCCAAAAAAGAGAAAAAAGCAGTAAAAAGTTCTCTTAGAAGTCTGCAAAATAAAGACTTCCCAGGGTGGATGAAGGGATCTATTTTATTATGCCTATATTCCAAGGCCTTATAAAAATAATCAAAATAAACCCCCAAAAACAAGTTAAAAGGAAAGAAAAAAACTAGACAAATCATTAGCATAAAGCTTGCTGAGCTAAAGCAAGGAAAAAAAACAACTTTGAGAAAAAACAACAGATAACTAGTATGTGAAATATGCACAGCCAGGAGGGAGAGGGAAGTACACATGCAAATAAACCCCGGTTGCTTGATGCTGTTTCTGAGCAAAACAAAAAGCTCCAAACATGGAGGTTAAAACAAATGCCAGGTGCTGCACGCAAACTGCCAATCTTTGGCAACATGGAAATCAGTGGTATTTGGTAATCTGCAAAAAACAGTGGTATAAAGAACCACTGATTAAATAATCCTAAATTTATCATCTCTCACAAGACAGTTATAAAGATAATCCAAAAAATCCTAAACAATAGGAAGCTTTCAGCACAGACACCTGCTAAACATATCATAAAAATTAACTCAAACTATCTAACTTCATTTAGAGCTAACTATAATTCCACAAGTATTAGCCGCTATCTACAGAAAGTAAAGAATGTGGATACTTCAAAGCAGAACAAATAAAATGAAGTATCTCATGCATTTTGAAGACTGAAGACACACCATTCTTCTCTCCCCTAACTGCATTGCCCTCCCTGGTTCTCCTCTTCAGGTTGATTCCTTCAACCCTCCCTGTTGCTGCAATATTTAGTCCTATGCTGCTGCTCTACCTACCCACTGTTGCCCACCTTTCCCTTTCACCCCACACTTTCCTATCCCTCTTTCAGCTCCTATTCACGCTTGCCATTTTCCAAAACCAGTGTAATTAAAATCGCAACCTAACTCCAGCCTCTCATATCTCCTTTCTTGCCAGTCTATTCCTCAGCCTTCCTCATCATACTCCAAGCCAGACTCCATCCTCCATACTACTTCTGGCTCCAGCCAAGCAGTGAGGAGGGGCAAAATCAACAAAGAACATGTGCTCTCAGAGCTGGATCTACAGTAGCCGACAAGGCCACAAGAAGCCCTGCTCAGCCTGTGCACCAAAAGCATGTCTGGCCCCAGTAGTCACACACTTCAGGAGAAAAGAACACTACTCTGTGGCAGCGTGGTGGATGAGGGTGCCGTGACCTTCCCGAAGACGTCTCCACGGGGTCTGGAGCAGCTTCCCCGGGGCCACTGCCCTTCCAGCTGACGAGCTCGGATGTACCAAGGCCCCCGTTCTGCCCTGCTCGTCGAGTCTCCATTTCTGGGCTGCTTCCCGGAGGAAGCAGCTCAGCAGGGGTCAGACTCCCATAGGGGTGAAGCTGGTAGCATCAGCTTAGTCAGAGAAGCAGCTGGCACTCACACACGCAGGCGGACGATGAAAGAGTCAGGAAGGGTTCTGGCATGTTCTTGCACGAGAGGATTTATTTCAGCCTCATGGCAGGGGAGGTTAGGAGCCAAGAACAAGATGGAGGAAGGATTTGGGGCTTATACAGGAGGTTTGCAGGGCAGGCCGAACATTGGGATTGACGGTGCTGGGGTGCAGGGGCGGCACAGAGATGGGGCTAGAGCGAGGGACCAATAGGAATACCGCGAGGGAGGTACAAGGGTACAGGGCCAACGGGGAAGCAAGGAAGGGAGAACATACATGTAAGGAATAAAAGGGGGCAGGGAGAAACAATGGATCAATCAAAGGAACAGAACTGGGGTACATAATGTCCTTAGGAGAAGCCTGCCTCTCAAGCCTGGGGGAAGACCCCCTGCCACAGCCCCCAGTGGGCTGGGTCACTGCAACACTACTCCACAGTGGTATGGCCTCTGGAGACTGTAGGTACAAACAAGCACTCAGAAGGAATTAATCCCCACAAGTAGCAAGAGACATATCACCAGTACCACAGGAGCCACCATCTTTTCTGTCAATAGTGACCAGAGGCCACTAAAGCTGCAGGTATGTCTGGATTTACCTTTCCTTTACAAAGTCAATCTTTACACCAATCTCAGTGATTCTTACCCTCCAACCCAAAGCTGGGACCTACCCCTGACCTAAAAATAGGGATCTCTTACACCCTTATATGGGTAATTTTCCCCAAGTTCTCAATTCCTTTTTCATTTCTGTTCAATTTTCATTGCTTGAAAGGTATTTGGATGTACATAAAATCCCTTTGACTTAAAACTTTTCTTTTCCTGCCAAGGAGCAATACTTTCCTTGAATATTGACTGCCTATGCTACCCCACATTTAAAACAACTTAGAGAGGCCCACTGTCATTCATCAGTCACACCGACACAATGTTTTCCACATTTTACCCATGCTTTCATTCTGTTTAAAAGAATTGTTGGTGCCCTGCCTCATTAAGCTCCAGGACTGTTACCAGGCAGTTTTTGCGTGTGTAAGTCAGTTTTCTGCCTTCAGAGGAAATATGCCGATGAGCACTTGATCCTTCTCTTGCCTAATTCATTTCTGCTCATTCCAATTGTCAAAAAGTAAATTAGAACCAGAAAGTCATATGAGTCTGACCAGGCATCAACCAGCATTATTACTGTCATCTGGGTAAACCCAGGTTCTCTCATAAATATTGCCCAGAAACGCTTTATTCTTAGTCAAAGAAAAATTAAAGTGATGTATGGGAATCCTAACAGTTAACATTTGGAGCATGTTTGATGAGAATTAGACACTTTCAAAATTCATAGCAGGGACCTGGGTTTCTCAGGGAAAATTTAGTCTATGACAGAAAACTCTCAAGGGGAAAGTTACCAATAAAACATGCAAGTAGGAAAGGATAATACCACTAAACAAATAAAACTGTGTGCATGATTAAGAAGTGTAATCCTCATAAAGATCAGCATATTTTCAAGTTAAAGTTGCATTTGTGAAATGGCATGAAAGGGAGGATGTTCTATAATTAGACTACTTACATTCCAACACCTTTTCAGTCAGTCCACATTTTTTTGCATGACTACTCTGTCAAATGAAAATATTATAAAAAATTCAAACACAGACCTACTAGCCTCAAGAGTTGCCTTTAGACTGAGTTGCCTTTAAATAAAGCATTTACTTATATATGTATAGATGTAGATCAAGTTGTATCTTCACCCAAATTTAACTGAGGATATTGGGAATAAGAAGTAACCTATAAAATCACTATCACACCAGAAGCATATCTGTTATGTGAGAGGACACATGTAAGTTGGATGTGAGAGGAGCCTTTCCCAACATCCAAAGTGAAGTGCCAGGAATTCCTGAAAAGGGGAGGAAGGAGTGAGCCACTTGGGCAAGTTGCTCTCCACCTATGCTTTTTTTAAGATCAAGCAATCATGTCTTATCACATCTTCTGGGACCTGGCGGAAAAAAATCTCCAAACAGCCAATATTTTACTAATTAGCAACATTTAAGTAAGATGAAAGTTTATAACCTGTTTTCAACAAGGCATTTAATTATGTAGCACACACAAGCACTATTATTTATTCCAACCCTTAATTAGTTCAGTTTACTCTGTGTCCACAACAATGAAAACCTGCAAGTTCTTAGGTGTAAGTAACCTGAAGAAAGGTTTGAGGTCCCTCTGTTTAAGAGTGCACTGTTACAGAAAACAAAAAAAAGCAAGCAGATAATAACTTCAGTTATGCCAATGTGTAATGAGTGCATAGATGAAGTCTAAGATAATTGTTGAGCTCAAACATAGCTAGGTACCTGCTAGACTAGCATGGGCAAGGCACAGAGGCAGTCCAGCTCTTCCTTGCAGCTGGGTCTAATGGTGTTGATTTCTCACTGAAAGGCACTATTCATGGCCAGATCAGCTGAAGGAAACTTTTCAAGCGCTCACAGAATGAGGCTCAGCAGTGTCTTTTCTGAGGTGTGCCTTGACATCCTTGACAGTGCATTTCAAGGAATTACTTTAAACAAAAACATGATACAGTTATAACTGAAAAATTTCTGGAAAATGCGCAGTCCTGCCAACTGCTCTAACTCCCACAGACACAGCAAGCTGATACCCTACAGCAAGCTTGTCCAGCATTAATACTATGCCCAGCAGTGCAAAAACCTTAATTCTTCCTAGAAGGTCTCAGGTGACCAGATCTATACCTGACATATGAACATCATGCTCCCATCACACATATGTGCATTTCAGTGTCTGGCCATACGCAAAGTTTCCTGTTCTATAACACATCTGATGTATTTTGGTTGCAGCGCAGGAGAGGAATTAGAGCAGAGAGCTTTTCACTGTCCCTGTAGAAAGTCACATCTCAGTCCAGCTGGAAGGTCATAAACCACTGCTCTATTATACGTACCTCAATCTGAAGTTTACCAGCAGTTCATTCAACAAATTGTTTCTTTTGTTTAAGCAAAATTGATAAATTGAGAATGGCATTGCCACATGGCCCAAAATAAATGCATGTTAATAATATCTATCCGTTAATGATTTTAAAAATTATTTCTGCCAACAGTCTCTATATCTACCCTTGAGATGAGCAACATATGTTTGAGAGCTCTCTGGTATACTACCAGATGGAGACTAACAAACAGAGCCAGAGGTGAATTTGAAAGACTAAGATTTTTTTATTATTATTACTTTAAGCAAACTGAAATTGCCAATTAGCTTGAGACAGCTTTTGGTGCAAGGAAGTATAAATTTTGAATTGCTTACAGGTTAGCAAATGCAAAGAAACATATTTTTCACTGAAAAAGGTCACACCCCTTTTCAGTATTATGGAGAGCCTTCTGGAAGCTTGATTTTATTAAAGCAAAGAAGGGAAGAAATTTAATAAATGTCTCATCATCTTCACAGTATCCAGTATTTGAAGGGAAATTTATTTTCTTGCAGGCAAAAAGACAAGCAGGTACTTTAGCTACATGCTCACGTAGCCATCTGCTGCCTTGGTTTTAAAAGACTACCCCAAACTGCGAAGCTGGATGATTAAACAAAAAGTGAGAGAGATTAAACCAGACAAGGTTTAACTCGGTCCCTCGAACCAAATGTTCCTGCCGCGCCTATAGCTTCAAAAACTGTCTGAAGGAAAGCTCACACAAATGCCTGCTTCCTCAGCTGTCAGGTTTTCCACCGAGCCCTCTAGAGAGCCACATAGTTTCTTTTGGGTCTGCTTTGCACAGGTGACATTGGAGCTTCACCACCACAGCACTGCTACCCATAGGAGGTTTCACAAACAAAATCAAACACCTTTTTTCCCCTGTTTGTTTTTTTGCTGGCACTGTGGCACTGTCCCCAAGCTCCCTCCCTGCTCTGGGTTTGAACAGTACAACAACACAGGCAACTCAGGGAAAGGGAAGAGGACCAGGACACTGGATTTAATCTTGCAGCACAGCAGATGCATGAACACCAGCCCTAAATGACCACATTTTATAGCAAAGGGCTGAGTGGGATACTAAATCACATTTAAGAAAATATTAGCTGCAAAAGCTTTTCCAATGGTCCAGCCACCCCAGCAGCAATTACAAAATCCTGCTGAGGCAGAAGTCTACATGTGATTCTCACCTGGGTCATGGTATGGCATGCCACAGACCTAAAGCACTCGTGGCAACACCTTGACAAAGACAACAACGTTCTGTCTCTTTTCTCAGCCCTTCTCCTTGGTGGGCACAACAGTCACAGATGGGCTTAGTATGGGAACAGACGGATTCATTTCAACACTTTTGGTTTTCCTGCTTGTGTAGCAGGGAATAGAATCTGCAATATTGCTGTACATGATACCATTACAGTTATGTAAGTATACTTACAGCTTTTGGGAAAAGAAAGGCACCACACAAGAAGGAAGGCATTAGTTCATGATTTAAACAGCAGCCAGGACTAGCTTAGACACTAATGCTAGGTGGGGACTGTGCAGACAATTACCATGATCTCTGCTGCACCACAGTAAGGTTTGTCTATATCTCATAACCCTAGGGAAATTGCTTTAAACAAGCATAAAATTCTCATGGTCAAACTGCTCACCTCTGGTACTTGGGAGTTCCAAGGTAATGCCCCACTTCTGCCCGAAGCCTCACATGCAGAGCCCACACCTACCTAAAGACATATAAGGAAAATAAGTTCCTCTACCAGAGAGAAAATGGGGAATGCTGGAAAGAGGGTCTCAAATGTAGGTTATAGCAGGGGGAAATGAGACAGATCTGACCTGGATGTATCCTTGCAACAGAAGGTACTCTGGAGCAGCAACCCAATCTGATTCTGCACTTCCACACCCCCACGTGAAGTGAAGCTCATACAATCTCTGTGACTGGGCAAAATTATTGTGTGAAGTACAGTTGCGGTGTCAGTTACCTCCACAATTTAATCAGACTGATTCCATCCCTCATAGCCAGAGGCAGCCACAAGGTTACTATCAGAGGTCGTCTGGTATTACTGCTGCAGTATTCTGCCACCAGAGAGATTTTCACGTCTCTCACATCACAGGCTGGAAACCAGTGTTGTTTCCAGCGGTCCTCAGGCTGTACTTTGCCTGATGATCTGGGAGAACAAAGGAGCAGGCATCACCATTGCAACACATAATGTAGTAAGGAGAGGATAATACAGATAATAAAGTGAATTATAGGAGACAAGTGATTCAACCAAAGGTGAATGACACGACAAGTTGTTAGGTAAATAAAGAAAACTATTTCAAACTAGGAGAAAGATAGATTTAGAGAGCATGGGGAACTACAAAGCACTGAGGCCTCATGGACAACATCAATTAAGGCATACAAGACATCTCGCCGTTTACCTGGCACAAGAAACACTACAATTTAATGAGACCTTGGTAGTGCAAAAGTCC
>WEIT01002491.1:14730-38848 GCA_013389985.1 Dryoscopus gambensis | reverse complement strand
GTGTGCTCTTGGCTGGGAGCCAAGAGTACCCAGTGCTGTAACTTTTGCTTTATTATTCATGTCTCTTATTGTCTTTTTATTAAAACTTTTAAATCCTCACAGGAAAGTGAACCTCGTTTTTCACATAGCTGACACCAAGAGAAATTTGTAACATCTGACAATAATCGGTTACCAAGACTTATCATCCTATAAAAAATTAACAGAAACAGAGAATCAAAACAGTCAACACTGGAATGAGACTCTGGGTATTTCCTAATACAGTGAGGAACTAGGGCAAGTTGCTCAGGTTCATGTCTAGTCAGGCTCTGACCAAGGACAAGAGACTTCAAGGACAGAGACTCCAAAACCTCTCTGGGTCATCTATCCTAGGTATGTGACCAACCTCACAGTAAAATAATTATGTTTAAAGGAAATTTTCTGTACTTCAATACGTGAGCATACACATTGATAAGACTTCCCCTGAGGCCTTCTCTCCTCCAGGCTGAGGAATACCAGCTTTCTCAGTCTCACCTCGTAAGACAGACATTCCCATCCCTCAATAAACTTCAAGGTCATTTGCTGGACTTGCTGAAGTAAGTCCATGTCTCTCTCATACTGGGGAGCCCAGAACTGGACAAAGCACTCCAGATGTGTCACACAGAGTAGAGGGGAAGGATCATCCTTTTGAGCTGCCAACGATGCTTTTCCTAATACAATCCAGGAAGCCATTGGTGTCCTTTGCCTCAAGGGCACATTGCTGCTCATGCTGAGCTTGGTGTCCACCAAGCCTTTTCTGCAAAGTTGCTTTCCAGCCAGTCAGCACTGATACACACAGCTATTCCTCTCCAGGGGCAGAACCTCACAGGATTCCTGTCAGTCCATTTTTTCAGCCTTTTGTCTAATCCACACTTCAATAGTTTGCAAGGAGGATGTTATGGGAGCCTGTGTCAAAAGTCTTACTAAAGTCAAGATAAACACCTCCATTGCTCTTCCCTCAGCCACCAGGCTAGTCCTCTTATCAGGTTCATCATGCATGATTTCACCTTCATAAACCCATGCTGACTACTCCTAATCATCATCTTGTCCCTTATGTGCTTGGAAACGGTTTCCAGGATTATTTGCTCCATTACTTCCCTGGAGACTGACAGAAGGCCAATCATCTACAATTCCCCAGATTTGCTTCCTTGTACTTCTTAAAGATAGTGGTGACAATTGCAGGAATCTCCCTCAATTACCATGGCCTTTCAAAGACAATCAAAAATGACCTCACACTGGCATTAATCAGCTCATTCAGCACTTGTTAGTACATCCCACCAATTGCTGTGGACTTGTGTGTACCGCATTAAAGTGTTCCATATTCTAATCCTCATCCAATTAGAGTAAGTCTTCACTGCTCCCAACTTTACCACTGATCTCAGTGGCCTCAGATTGCTGAAGCTGAATTTTACCAGTAAAGGCCATGATGAAGGTAGTGAGTACTTCAGTCATTTCACCATCCTTTGCCTAAGATTCTCCTGTCCCACTCAGCAGTGGATCCACATTTTTTTCTCATATCTCTTTAGAAGCCCTTTTTGTGTTGTTCTTCACCTCACTTGACAGATTCTGGTTGGGCTATGGCTTTCCCAATGCTACCTGTAAATGGCCAGTGTATGCTTCCTGGATCACCTTTCCCTGCTTCCAGCTCCTCTACACTTTTATACAGAAGTCATCAAATCATGAAGAGACTCACACTCAGTGCTTCCTCCATTTCAGTACCCCATGATAAGCAGCATTTGGTTTCACGTGACTCAGTTCAATTCCCAGGGGATTCTGGGCGTATACCCCAGGAAGATTTCTACAAACTTGAAAACCTGACTCGTAATCAAGGGAGCAGCAGTCTTGAATGAGTACGCTTGGCTGAAGCGCTTTGCTCTGAATGATGACCTTCCCTGAACATGTTTTGAAGGTACTTCCCAAACAACATCTCATCTTTTCCTCCTCTCCATTTCCAGGTGATTAGATGGAAGTCCTGCAGTGCTAGAACCTATTTCAAGTTCCAAGTAGGGGGCTAAGCAAGAACAAGTAATAAACATGCTTTAGTGACCACTCTAAATCACAGGGTGTACAATTTCGTATTGCTCTAAATCTTCTATTACAAAGACATTACCTCTTCATCACAGGAGCTCATTAGCATTCACTTTGAACAGGACTCCACAAGATGTCACGGAACACTATCAGGTCATGGTAGTTCAGGCTCCTAAATTGCATACCTGGCACTGATACAAACTTCTTGTTTTATGTTGGACAACGAAAGACCTCCTTGTTCCATTCTTATTCCTTGCTGATAAAATAGAGGTTGAGGTATATGCACCATTCACTCAAGGGAACACATCGAGAGGTTTAATGATTTTCTGAAGTATTTTGCAATTCTCCCTACCAAGGAGTTTACAGAATGCTGTTCTTCTCACTAAAACACTGTTTTCAGGATAATTAATTTTTTAAAAAACTTATTTCCAAACGTATGAAAGACACAGCACACTCAAATAATTTATTAATCTGCAGTATTGTGTTAAACCTTGGCTCTTTCCAGCAGTGATTTCAAGAGCAGTTGGAAGTCCAGGGTCTTAAAGACTGAAAGTGAACAGGTTTAGAGGAAAGAAGTTAAAGTCTGCGAAGAGTTTTGGGTATCAAGATGCAAAAATATTATTAGAAAAAATTCTGTAGCATCCAATCATTTTATGTTAATTATGAGGTAAATATTAATTTCATACATTCCTAAAAGCTTGTTAATCCATTCCAAAAAGATAACATCTTTAATAATCTGAGGAGGATTAGCAAACAGCATTTTAACTTCTGAGGTCACTTTGGAAAGCAGGCAGGGCTGAAGAGGTAACCAAGGGTGGCCTCTGCAAGGAGAGGCTGGAGCTGTCCCATGCTAGCAACAGCTGGTTCCAAAGACCCTCTGCAGGGTACAGCCGAGCCCCTCAGCCAAGATCACAGAATCACAGATTTAACTAGCTTGGATCAACTAGCTTTGAGATCATCAAGTCCAACCTATGATCTAACACCACCTTATCAACTAGACCATGGCACCTCAGGGAAAACATAAGCAAGAAAGAGCCAAACACTGCCTGGCAGTGAGGGGTGAGAAAAGAAGTGTGAGCAACAGCCCTCGGTGGAGCTCTAAGGCCAAGGATGGAGGTGACATGAGGAGATGCTGCAGGCACCAGGGCAGAGGCTACTTCACAGCCCCTGAGCATCCATGGGGGATGAGATAAACTGACTTTGGTTGGCTGCCAAACATAACACCCAGCCGCTTTCCCTCAACAGGATGGGGGAGAAAAACTAAGATGTAATATCTTGTTGCTCAAGATAAATAAGTAACAGGAAAAGTAATGGGAGAAACTGGGACGGGATGTTGCCACAGAGGGGAACAACTATGGGGAATCCTTTGTGGTTGTAAAGTGGTGAAGGGCCAAGGGGTGTAGCAGTACTGTGCGTGTAAATTTTTAACCTTTGTCAGTGTTGCAGTGATATTTTGATTTAAGTGTGGGGATTTCCCCACACACACACCACCAACCCTTCAAGATAATGACAGTTTAATAAGGAATGCAAAAGCTACACATTCAAGTAAAGCAAAGTATTCACTGCTTCCCATTAGCAGGCAG
This sequence comes from Dryoscopus gambensis, assembly GCA_013389985.1. Taxonomy (NCBI): domain Eukaryota; kingdom Metazoa; phylum Chordata; class Aves; order Passeriformes; family Malaconotidae; genus Dryoscopus; species Dryoscopus gambensis. The sequence continues at coordinate 35,222 of WEIT01002491.1, read as the reverse complement.
ACATCCAGCCACTTCTTGGAAACAAGTAGTGGTTACAGTACACGTTCCCATTACATGGGAAGACAAACACAATCATGAAAGCCTCTACTCATTTCTTCCCCCTTTTCCTGAGCTTTAAAGCCAACCACAATATCACACAGCAGGAATATCCCTTTGGTCAGATCAGATCAGCTATCCCAATTATGTCACTTCCCAACCTCACGCAGACCTCCAGCCTCGCTGGCCTCAGGCAGGGCTTAGAGCGAGTGCTCTGATGCTGAGCAAGTGCTGTTGTGAAGAAAGTCACCTCCAACCCAGCCAGACCCAACATCATCTCCACCCCTTATTTCATGCTATTTGTATTATGCCCAGGTCCCAAATTACATAATACATTTAAATAATCTTTGACTATCCCATCCCTTTTCTTTGTCATTCCTGATATTCCTTCGTACCAACACTTACAACATTCTCCATACTTACACCATACACTTTGCACCCATCAATCAGAATTATATATCCTCATTAACTGAGATACTCTGTCCTTTAACAGAGGCCAAAGCCAATTCTCCACACCACCGTGGCTGGCTAATAAACTGTTTCATTTAGACTTCAAAGCATAGAAAGGTCTTCACAAAGAACAAGCTGTACAATACACTGGTTTGAAAGACAATACTAGACAAAGTGATCTAATACACCTTGCCTTCAAGTGTACATGAACATAAGGGTGTAAAATCTAAAGGTGACATTCAGTCCTTCAGAGAAGAAGCGTTTACAACCAATGACAATGCCTTCATCTCACAGCATTCTGAGAAATAAGTTTATCTCAGGAAGCAGCCCAAAACACTCTCACTTTAGACTTTTTTGTGTATCTCTTCTACAGGATGACATACCAGTTACCTTTGTTACTTTTATCTCAGTTTTCTAACTAAGCCATTATAATTGTTAGATAGCCTTCAGCAAGCACACAGAGCTAAATTATTAATAGTCACCACTATCCAAGCAGCAAAACCAGATTCCAAACTAAATGCAACCTTTAAGAAGTCTGTTCTCTCATTTTCATCTTCTCCTGCTAAACAGAGATAAAGAATGTATCATACTAATATCCATCCCTACTTTTATGTTACAGAGCACTGACTGCACTCACAGCCATTTAAGCCAATCTTGTCCTTGCTAAGACTGTGCAAGGAAAATAGGACTGATTTAAAGCTGTGACTATAAGGAAAGGCTCTTACCTGCATTAGCCCAGGGAAGGTACCAGGGGCAGCTGACATTCACGTAGGTGCCAGGCAGTCCATCTGGCCAGCAGGCATAATCGTCAAACGTTCTGTTGCAGAACTTGCCTTCTGCAGAGAGAGGGAAGGGAGGGTCATGCCACTGCCTTGTGCTCATACAGCAAGAAGGAAAAGACTGAAGAGCAAAATATAAAAGGAAACACAGACGCATGCATTTAAGCTTCAATATGGAATTAAATGACATTTATTTATCAAAAAGAGATATTATCTCTACGTAGGAAACCGTTGTTTCAGGGAAGAACTAAGGAACAGTCTTACACTGAATCAACAGACAAGAAAGTAATGGATTAGTATTAATTTACCTATCTTTTCTTTTTTGCATCCTTACTTGTCCCAGTTTAATTTAAAATCATTTTTGCTATAAACACTAAAGATAATAATTCCTTATAATGGTTCAAAGTCCTGCAGTTGGAAAGTCTACCCTAATATACAGGTCCACCAATGAAATACCCACACACAACCATAACTTTGCATTACAGCTTAATCAACATGAGAATACTTCAACTTCAGATTCATTAAACTGTCATTCTTAGAGGGCAGCACTCTAATGCTGAACAGAATAATGCACAGAGGGAGATGAATGTGTCCCTGCCACTGTCATCAGCTACTGCTCTCACACTGACATAATAATGTGGTTAAGACAAGGAATATTAACAGTTTTGAAACAATTCTTCACAGGCACAACTTTAGACCCACCTTCAGTGTGCCACAAAAGCCCTGAAGCAGAGGAGAGGCTGCATGGTGTCCAGTTGTGAGCATCACTGATAAGTCACCACTTGTCCTCTAAACATCACGATGCTGGCAGGTAACAGATGCTCTCAGCACATTACAGCAGCTCAAACACTAAAGCAAGCTACATTCTCTTCTTAAGTCACTTGCTTTTTTTTTTTCTCAAAGTCATTTCAGCATTTTACAATGCTGAAAATAACTTATAACAACTTTACAACCCACGAACTCCTAGTTCAATGTGAACAGCATGGTCCCTGATTTCCTAACACCTTGACCCCTAAAAAAGTTTCAGGTCTATTACATTAGTGGCTGTTTGATATGGTACAGCTACCACTTGCCACTGCATAACACTCTGTACCTAAGGACAAACATCTTTACAATGAAATTGTTCCATAAAATGCTTCCTCCAGCAGAGGGAAGAGTCCCACAGAGAGCAGGCAGGAGCAAATGGGATAAAGAAGCAATGGACCAGAAAGAAGTATTTTCAAGTTCATAATCACTCCCTTGCTACTGTTATCATGCATTTTAAAAATTAATAAATCCTATCCCTACTAAACCAGCTTACCTGCCACAATGGGGGGTGTCTCATACAAGTATTTCTGGCACTGGAGCTGATACTCCTTCCATTTTTGCACAACCTCAGAGAGGGACCCATCTGAACTCTGAAAGAGAAATCGTAAGTCTCAGACATTTCAGGGATTTAAACTGTAGGGTTTTTCACGTAGAATGAGTAGGTGAGTGTGAAAATGACTACAAAAAGCCAGAACAGCACTGCTTATCACAAAAGGTACAAGATGATACTATGTATTTGCCTAATTTCAACCAAAAAAATCCCCTTCTATTTGTACCACAAGGAAACAAAACCCCCACAAACTACACCATATCCTCACTGGAACCCAAACTGAGCTAGCCTTGCTCCCCTGAACATGCCCCAGTTGTGTGATTTATTATCTCATGAAAAGACAGGGACAGCAGTAAGTCCTTTATTAGGAGTGGTTTTATTTCCAACAGCAGTATTTCTGATTTCCCATAAATGAAAACAAGTTAATTCACTGTATTCACCAGATATTGCCCAAGCATTCTTCCAAAATGCGGATGAAAGCTTTTCCATTTTATTTTTCCTTTGATGAACAGCTTTTCCCTGCATCCTGCATATTTTTCCTGAAACTGCAGAAAGACGTGGAATCTCCTTTTTGCACATTTTGACAGGCTGCAGGTTCCACCATCAACTACCCCAAGCAGTGAGGGGGCAGGGGAAAAGTATGTACAAACTTCATCTGAGGACAAAGGAAATTAGCTGTTATTAGAATGAGCAGCTAACTCAGGGCTGGCTGCTCACCCAACCCTAGCAGATGTTCTACCTGGCTCACAGAGATCCAGCTTTACTCACTGCATTTGAGTAGAGGCGTTACTCCTTCTCCCCTCTCTTTGTATTTGTATAAACTAAGTTTAAATATCCGGATTAGGAGGCTGTAAGTGATCAACAATGCAGGTAACTCAGCCTTCTTTTTCCAGAAAAAAGGCCCATGGATGTCTCAGACATACAATCATCAGCATGAACCTAATGGTACAACACACTAATGCTGCTGAGTGGAAGGAAGTTCATTTAATCCCAGATATCAATCAGTTTATTTAGTGAAGCATGAGGGTAAATAATCCTTGCACATTTACCCTCCCAGCTGCAGTCGCTAATTTCTATTTTCCACTTGTGCTGCTAAACCTTTCTCAAATTGTTAGAATATAACCAGAGTATAGGAAGAATTATTTTAAAATGAAGAAGTAATTTTAAAACTCTACTGCATTTCAGGAAAGTCAAACTGAATCCTGTCCACTACAACAAGTATGACTAAAATTTAGACACCAGTGAAGTCACCTTGGTATAAAAGAACAGAACAGACCTCTCAATTCCTCTTCTTTTATATCCTTCCAATTAAAAACCTGTTTGAAAAGAAATAAACCAAGCAACATATGCATAATGCTTCTGCCTGGATTAACCCATTACATTTAATTACAAATACAGGCTTGCAAATGCAGTGAGAAGTACAACATTTAGTAAATACCTGTGTTGTGTTTCAAGAGTAAGTACCTATAACTTAACTTGTAGCTAGGGCTTCACAGCCATAATTTTAGAAGAATTTAGTCAGCTCCCTCTGAAGTCAAAACAAGCACAAGCCTATGGATCTTGGAAACTCTGACCCTGTTTGCCTAATTTAAATCACCTTATCTATGCCAATAAATGCTGCAAAGTCTGTCTGTTGTAAAACAAATGGATTCTACTGAATGTACCTATGGAAAAACAAACCTGTAGCATAGTGATGTATGCTCAACATACCTGAAGGGGAAAGAAAACATCACCTATATTAGGTCTACAGGTGTGTGTAGAGAAACAGATCATCAGTAACTAAAACGCCATTTACATAACCATGAAGGCTGAGTAAGGATAGATAACCTGAATACAGGGAGCGAAACAGTCTTCAAACTTAAGTTTCCCTCAGGCTGTCTTTACAAAGTGACTTTTAGGTGATACATCTTTTTAGAATCAGAGAATCATTTAAAGGTCTTCATTTTACAAGCGTGGTAAACTGAAGCTACACAAGACTGTTTCACTATCCTCTCATCACCAGGTTAACATTCTAATAAAGGAATTAAAAGGAACATTTTCAGGATGAACTCTTAAATTACAATTCAGTATAATTTCAGAAGTTACTAAACATCACACATCTTCCCAAAAAGTAACTATTAATCAAGCATGTGGATGACTACATCAAGTTAATCCAAATACAGCTTTAAAAATCATTACAAGATACAGATGCATACAGAGTTTCACTTAGAAATGAGACTCTACCTTTTAAAATACCCTGAGAAGATCCTAAAACAGCTTGCACTAAGAAAATTAACTCTTTTGGAGTCAGGAAGCTTTGAAGTAATTTTTCTAAAACAAGCTTTCTTCTATGGCCTTCATGAATCCAGGAAAAACCAGCTTTAACTACAGCTTAAAAGCATGCCTCTAGTCCATAATTTAATGAAAAAGTAAAAGCATTCTACTTATACTGGTTTTTCATAATGTGAAAAGACAACTCTAAGAAGGAGATTAGCAAACTAAAGGAGTGAAATAATTAGAAATGCCTTTGTGTGGATGTGACAGTTTTCTATTATCTACAGGTTCTTGCAATAAGACAACCAAATACAACTTCTAAGACTACATAATTTGTTCTCTCTATGCAACAGTTCACTGTGGCACAGTTTTGTTATCAGACAAATTGACTTAAACCTGATTTTAATATATGCTAATTTCTATTTCTCAGAGCTTATGGCCCATGTGAACGAGAATCACAAGTTACATAGTGCCACAAATTTACCATGTGAGTAGTTATTCAAATACGAGATACTGTCTTTTCTCGAAAAGTTCTTTAATTCCTTCTGCAACAAAGTACTAAATGAAAATATACAAGGCCAAGGTTCCTGGGTCAGTACCTAAAATTTGGAGCAAATGGAAAGTGCATAGCTTCATTAAACTCAGAACTATATTTTCATTGCTGAAAGCATGTAGTTGTGGGTTTACTCTGGGGATTTTTTTCCTGTCCTATTCAGCCAAGGGTGGAAAAACAGCAGTAGTGTTGTTGTGGTGAAAACATATCACAGAAGGACAGCAGAGGAGACGATGGAAACACAGCTGACTGGTTAAGGTGGAGAAGTCAAAAGACATGAATAGATGAAAGACGTTAAGGAGGTGAGTGACAGTGCAGCCTAAGGAGCATGAAACAAATGCAGAAAAATTAGGACAGTCAAGAGGACAGAGACTGGGAGCCTCTCAGTGTATGTATACAATAAAGTGCAATTAATCTCTAGTAAGCACACTCTAAATTAGCATATTTAACAGTCTGAAGACAGAAGTCCTTACAAATCCTTAACACCTTAATAGGAAGGCTCCTTTCTATAGCCATCATTTGTCTTCATAGGACCTACTGTAAAAGTAAGCATTTGAATCACTTTTCAACACCTTTGAAACTATTCCTGCTGAAACAAAAAACAGCATCCACACAGATCCAAGGCGATCAATGCCACAAAAACAATATTCTAATACAGTGAAATCTGAGCACCCAGGGTATAAAGCCTCCAGGCAAATGTACAATGAAATGGCATTAAAGTGGAAGGGAGAGTTTTCAGATCTTCAGAGGCAACTGGTGACTCCTGGGATTATCTTCTCTCTTCTCCCATCACCACATATAAGGTCTCATATGCAATAGAATGAGAAATTCCTCCTTACATTTGTATTTATTTTGTTGTTGCTTGTCTGTTTTTAAACGGGAACACTTAGGTTACAACTTTTTCATGTGTTTAATATTTCAGGATAAGAAGCAAGACTTTGCCTTGCTGCTAAAGGCACACATGTACCATTACAACCACTGAGACCTCTAAATTGCTAATCTTAATCTTCAAAAGCAAAAGATAAGCAACCTGGCATTGAACAACAGTTTGGCATGGCCTTGGTATTCTTCCCTTGGATAGTAATGCTGGCATCTCTACCTTGTGAGAGGAGGATTCAGATTTAGCTCAGAAGGGCACTAGTGAGTTACTTTTAAATTTCACTGCCCTTTTTGAAAAGCCCAAAGCAACACATTATTTCAAGGCTATTCTGCTCAGGATCAGCACAGCAACTAAGTCCAAGATAGGTGAAAATTACACATTAAAAGCCTTATGCGTGTTCTGACTCATAACATCCTTTCTGTGTATAATATAGCTCTTATTAAATCATCACTTATGTAACATAAGCTACAGGTCTGCATCAATACACCAGTGCAGAGCAGAGCAGGACAATCCCCTCCCTTGCCCAGCTGGCGATGCTGTGCCTGCTGTAGGACATGGTTGGCCCTCCTGGCTGCCAGGGCACTGCTGACTCATGTTCAACTTTCTGTCAACCAGAACCCCCAGGTGCCTTTTAATAGCGCTGCTTTCCAGCCTCTCAGTCCCCAGTCTGTCCATACATCCAGAGTTGCCCCATTCCAGGTGCAGAATCCAGCACTTTCCCTTGTTGAACTTCATACAGTCAGTGATTGCCCAGCCCTCTGATTTGTCAGGGTTTCTCTGCAGGGCCTCTCTGACTTCAAGGGAGTCAACAGCTCCTCCCAGTTTTGTACCATCTGCAAACTTGCTTAGTATCCCTTCCAGTCCTGTGTCTAAGCTGTTTATGAAGATACTGAAGAACAACAGGCCAAGGATGGGCCCTGTGGAACCCCTCTAGTTCTAGGTCCCCAGTCTGATGTCACCCCATTCCCTGTAACCATTTGTGCCTGACCCATGAGCCAGTTGCTCACCCATCACATGATGCATTTATTCAGCTGTGTGCTCAAACTTTTGTCCCAAAAGGATCTGTGAGAGATGGGATCAAAAGCTTTACTGAAATCCAAAAGGATTACATCAACTGGCTTCCCTTAATCAACCAGGTGGGTTACCTGGTTGTAGAAGGAAATCTAAATTACTGGTGCAGCCTCACTTTGAATATTGTGTGCAGTTTAGGTCACCATGATATAAGAAAGATATCAAACTATTACAGAGCATCCAAAGGAGGGCAATGAATATGGTGAAGGGCCTTGAGGGGAACCTGTATGATGAGCAGTTGAGGTCACTTGGTCTGTTTAGCCTGGAGAAGAGAAGACTGAGAGGAGACCTCATTGCAATTACAACTTCCTTGTGAGGGGAAAAGAAGGGGCAGGCACTGATATCTTCTCTGTGGTGAAGAGTGCCAGGATCCAAGGGAATGGCCTGAAGTTGTGTCAGGGGAGGTTTAGGTTGGATATTAGAAAAAGGTTCTTCACCGACAGGGGGGTTGGGCACTGGAACAGGCTCCCCAGGGAAGTGGTCACAGCACCAGCCTGACGGAGTTCACTTCAATACTCTTGGGCATACGGTGTGACTCTTGGGAATGGTCCTGTGCAGGGCCAGGAACTGGACTCTATGATCTTTGTGGGTCCCTTCCAACTCAGCATATTCTGTGATTCTGTGAATAAAAGCCAACACAGTGGTCACCTAACACGTTTATTGAATTCATGGCATAGACATAAGCTTGAATTTACAGTTTTGTCCTAAAATCACAGCCCAAATAGGATAGAACACGACCACCCCACAAAGATTTGCTGGAATCCAATATCATCTTGCATTTATTGGGATGTTCAAGAAAGAATGATTTCCACATTTCAAGCTTAAATGAATTCATTTGTTTGGGGCTTAAGTACAGCCTCCCTCCTGAAAGTGCTTTCCCATCCAGCAAGATGCTTCAGCTTGCCTCAAGAGCACTCTGGGAGCAGAAATTTAAAAACACAGGCTGTAGCACAGCACAACTCTGCAACAGCACTAACTGTTCACAGAACAACTTTATCTCCCTCTGAAATTTGTCATCACATTTCTCCAATTCTCACTTGAAGTAAATAGGAAAGCACATGACTGGAAGGATACTATTACTATACCCCCAAGCCCATCAGTCAAGATCAAGATTCAATTTGTCTGGAGTTACTACAAACTTGTCAGAAAGTCCTACAAACATTGCTGCTCCAACCACTTGTTTGTAAGAACAGTTGTGTTTCCTTAACCATTGCTAAAAAAAAAAAATCCAAACTAAACACCAAGCCAAAACACCCAGTACTGAACTTGGTACTAACAGAGTCCTTTGACTCACTGTTCACCCCATGATAAAACAATCCTGTTGAGGAGCAGTCCTTCAAGTACAATGCTTCTGGAAGACCAAAAAGACATTTTGGAAGGGTGTTAGTGTGGGAGAATGCTTTATTGTTCAACCCTCACTCTCCCAAAGAGATGATATTCAACTCAATTGTACAACTATTTCGTTCAGCTTCTGTGTAATAAGTTAATCTAAATCCATTACATGCAACATCTTACAGTCCAGTTACTCTCCTTTAAGAACTGAAGCTATGCCAAAGGAGGAGAAGGTACATTTAAAAAATGATGTCTCAACTATAGATAATTCAAAAGAAGTATCATTAAAGGTACCCTTTTACAGAGATCATAAATTAGGTCATACTTTAGGACTCACATTCCCTAGATTTCTGTATTTATCACACTCTCTGCCCACATTACGTTGCCCAGTATCAGGTTTAATGTAGTCATTTGACATTATGCAACACTAAGTGACCCTCTGAGATAAAGTCATTACTCTCAGTCCCTTCTGTAGGGCTGCTTGACTGATCAGATGATATAATATTAATTACGCTTCCCAACTCATATTTTACAAGACACTTTGTCAGTGGTTGGATCACTCTGTACAAATTCCTCACCCTTCAGAAAAAACAAACAGGATCAAAACAACTTATCTTTCAGAGGGAAGCCAGCTTCTAGGAGCTTTTCCTGTAAATGCTTCTGTTCCTTAGTTACTAATGAACCAATTATTTCAGAAGCTCAAGAGCGCCAGAAAAAGAAACCTTTCAGCATCCTCCCCACTAGTGAAAAGCAACAAATGAGCTCCCTCAAAAGGAGCTACTGAATTCAAGGAGAAACTCCCTGGTGACACCTGCCAGCTGTTCTTGCCCTTAGGCTGCAGCAGCTTAGTACTCACAAGTCCTTCAAGAAAAACACAAAGTCTCAGGACTTGGATAAAGTGTTTCACCATCTGTCCAAGCATGGAAATCCCTCTGTTCTGTCACTGACTTCAGGTTTCATGATATCAAGCTCCTGAACTCAAAGCTGCAAGAGGAAGCTCTCAGACACCTGTATGTGACCAATGCACAGAAAAGACATTCCTCCGTTTGCCTCTTCAGAGCTGCTCAGCCCAGATTTCTTTTTCTTTTTGGCAGTGTTTGTTGGTGTTGTTCTTTTTGTTTGTTTTAAACCAGTGGCTGAATCTCACCACTCCATTCTCTCTCAGCTGAAAATAGCCACTGCACCACATGGTCCCTCATCCTGGCCTACCTGCCCTTGTGTGTTTTTCTTTTCTCTTTTACACCCCTGCACAGCTCCAGAAGGATGGTTTGGCTGGGCTCAATCCCACAGCAGCATATAATACCACCTGTAAGGGCACTCATCACCACCACCTCATTCTCCTCTCCCACCCCCCTCCATTTTTAAGACATGTTCTTACTAGACTAAGGAAAAAAGAATAAGCATATGCATCTCCTAAAGGCCTGGAAACGTAGAATGCTTCTGCACAGAATCTCAGCTTTTAAAGAACAAAACCAAAACTGATTTGAGTCATATTCTTATTTGTTGGTACTTCTGTACAGAGTGCTCCCAGTTCAGCTGACTGATTGTTCCACAAATCATTCCAAATACATAAACTGTCTGAGCAGGAAGGAGAGTTCAGCCCTAACCACAAGGGTTTCCATTCCAGGACCAAACACTCCAGGTCTGTCCTGGGATCTTTCATTTGTGCTTTGAAAATAACCAGTTTTCCCAACCCTGAAATTTTTGTTTTGACAAGGTGCATCTCAATGAGAAAAATGTCTCTTGGCCCCTATACCTTTCTGGATCAAGACAAAGTATTTGGCATTCAGAGACATAGATGTCAAAGCAAACTTTTAAAGACCTAAATCAACTTGCATAGTATACAGTTTCAAAATAAAGGGAATAAAGTAAAGCCTAATATTGCAGCATGCTACAAAATCTTCTAGAGACACAAATAAAATCAAACTCCCATAGGTCAAGTAAGATATCTGAAAATGTGGTGCAAACCCATGTTCACAGGGATCAAGTCTCTAACGTTTCTGTCTCCAGTGATGGACAGACCTGGGACAAGAACAGTTACCGGCAGACTTTTATTGTCCCATGAAGAACTTTCCCAGCCTGGAAAGGCTTTTGTCTTTGGTGACTGTAGGACCCATGAATCCATATGCTCACTGTTGAAGCAGGCACACATTCAGATTGGCAGCTGCTGTTACCAAAAAATTTAATTTTCATTACAGTGTCTTCCATCCGTTCTGGTAAGTGTTCCTGTCAAGGATGTATTACATGAGCCAGTCAAAAATGCCATAAGGAAACTATTGAACAACTATGCAGAGGGACAGAAGAAAAATGTATAATTCAAAAGCAACTATAACTCACAAACTCTTGGAGAGAAGAAAGTAATCCAACAACTACAGTGGGAGACAGCATACTGCACTCATGAGAATTACATTATCATATACGGCAATTTTACTGTGCCTTGCAAATCTAGACATAGGCTTTCTGAATTGCTCTTTAGCAAAGGACTTTTATTGATGCAGTTGTACAACAGAGCAAGCAAAACATAATAGTTTAAAATGTATTTTTAGACAGATACACAAGGTTTAGCTTAGAAGCATTAAGGAAAGAACAAAGGCAAAGTTGAAGAACACTGCAGGAGCAGCGGAAGCTAGAAAGCTGATGATAAGAGCAGCACTTTATATCTACCCTTACAGATTTAGAAACAAAATTCAGCCTAGACGACTAGAAGAGCAACTCAGCATTTCATTAAAAATTGTGTAGTAACACAGAATCATAGAATGGTCTGGGTTAAAAGACATTTAAAGATCATCTACTTCTAATACCCCTGCTGTGGTCAGGGACATCTTTCACATGGATCAGGTTGCTCAGAGCTCAATCGAACCTGGCCTTGAACACTTCCAGGGATGGGACATGCACAACTTCTTTGAGCAACCTGTTCCCGTGGTCCACCACACTAACGCTCATAACAAAGTAATTTCTTCTTTCTATCTAAAATCATTCTATCCTCCTCTAGTTTAAAACCATTACCCCTTGTCCTATGACACTACAAGTCCTGGTAAAAAGTCTCTCTTCATCTTTCTTATAAGCCCCATTTAAGTACTGAAATGTGGTGGTGCCTTTTTATAGTTTTGGACTATTTGATGTAATAATTATATTAAGTTCTTGAGTGTTTCCTATATATGGAGTTATCCCTGCCCCTATACCTATCAGTCATAGGAATCCCTCCTGTTTTTCCAGTAAATTCCTTGTCATTCAACCCTGTCCGTCCCCATATCCCTGTTCATCACCCCCAGACCCGTCCTTTGTGACCAGAATGTTCTATGCTTTTCGATGCCTGGTTTGCTGTTACAGATGTCAGTAATGTGTTTCTGTATTCATTGGTCATATATGAATTAAGTTCCTCCTTTTTCTCCTCCCAGTTTAATCCCTGATTGGTTATTGTTTTTACCCGCCCTATGTTTCCACCCCCCTTTAAAAATTGTTATTCCCCATATTCGGGGGCTCAGTTGACCGAGAGGGGTTTAGGATAAAAAGCAACCTTTAAACCACTCGCTTGGCTGGTCTCTTCCTTCGACCCCTTTATTTCCGAGACTCATGGATATGCCTTGCTGAAGGCTACCTCTATAGCCTTTACCCGTCACCAAACCCTCGACTCCTTGCGCTGGGACGGGCCCATCCTACGGCCGCACCTGTGCCAGAGCTAGCTGGGACGGACTAAAGGATTGTGGGCACGGGTCGTAGCCACACTGAAAGGCCACCATAAGGTCTCCTCAGAGCCTTCTCTCCTCCAGGCTGAACTATCTGAGTTCTCTCAGCCTTTCTTTATAAAAGTCTCAGATCACTTCCACAGCCCTCTTCCAGACCCAGTCTAACATGTATTGGGAACCCCAGACCTGGATGCAGCACTCCAGGTGGGATCTCACAGTAACAGCAGGGGGAGAACCCCTTCCCTCACCCTGCCACACTGTTTTGGATGTAGCCCAGGATACAGCTGGGTTTCTGGGCTGTGAGTGCACACTGCCAGCTCATGTTCAGCCTCTCATACACCAGCACCCTCAAGTCCTTATCTGCAAGGCTGCTTTCAATGCATTCTCCACCAAGCCTGTATGGATACTGATGATTCTCCTGATCCAGGTGCAGGACCTTGCACTTGGCCTTGTTGAACATGAGCCCACTTCTCAAGCCTGTCAAGGTCCCTCTAGATGGCACCTCTTCCCTCCAGTGAATCCACTGTACCACTCAGCTCAGTGCCACCTGCAAACTTTCCAAGGGTGCACTCAATCCCCCTACATCTATCAATAAAGATATGTAGAAGTACTGGTCCCAGTACACACCCTTGAGGGACATCACAATCATGTACTATCAAATGGGACAGAGGGAAAATTAAGGATATATATGGTTAAAAAAGCTGAGGAGGTTTAGGGTAGAATTTAGATGCCTGATCATAGGTATCTGTAGTTCCTTTCAGCATAGATGTGTCCCTCATGTTGTCTCCTGCCACACCTACAGAGAGGTACAGGATTCCCCTGTATCCTACATCACATCCATTAGTCCCATACAGGGTCTTGAATACTGCCGAAGTTCAGAGCAGCTCTAGATGCCTACATTTGGGCAACTGACTCATCTCTAAGCTGCTCAAGCAAAACAAAGTAAAGAACATCTGTCAAAGTTGGACTTCTGGCTCCTCTTGCTGAGGCTTAAAATGCATTTAGTTAAGCTGGTTTCTTAGGACATACTGAACCAAGTGCATTTAAAAGGATCTTTATCTTACGCTTATAACTGATTGGTTTCTCTGTACCAGCCAGCAACTGGCCAGTCCCAGAGCTGGCTGAGCAGAGGGACAGACTGAGCTGGCAGTTCCACAGAGCCATGGAATTGCAACATTTAAGTTCTCAAGTTAAAAAAAAAGTTACCATAATCACCACCAAAAAAAAAAAAATCTAAGAGTCATCTTCCTCACAACCTCAGGGACTGAATGAACATCACTTCATTGTAAAAATCTGTATTTTCACTAGGCAGGAAAAACTCTCAATCTTTTCACTTTCCATACCAAAACATCCCAAAAGTGTTAAGCTCCCCCAACTTTTCAAATGACTATTTAACAGTCACTCTTCTTAAAGACCTGTGGTGTGAAGTGTAGCTTTTTTTTCCAAAATCACAAATCCTGTCACAATGTAAGCCTGGTCACTAGTTTGTCATACCATCACTGCAATCCCTTCAATAAGCTCAACAAAAAGAAAAAAAAACCCGAACCAAATAAATCAGACACATTAACTTTCACAAACCTTTTTCTCACTGAAAGCATTCCCATCTACACTTTATTATTTGTAAACAAACTTAGCTCTCCAGTTAAAAAATTACTCAACAGAAAAACAATCACCACAAAGCTATTTAAAAAACACCACCACAGACAAACCCAAAAACTTCACTATACAGTTTCATGGATTCTGCATCTACTATCGTTTAGAGATTGCCAGAGTAGAACGCAATCAAATCTGTATTGCTTTTACCGGTCCTAGTGGAGGGCGGTAGTTTATTCCGGTTTTAACAAATGCAAATTAACTCCCTCAGCAGCTCATTGTCACAGTGGCTCAAGGTTCACTGTCCCATTATCTGCCGGATGCCCTGTCCCTGCCAAGGCAGTTATATGTACCACCTTCACAAATTGCCACTGCTTTCATCAACAGTCAAGACACATTTGAGAGCAGAGCATACAGAGAAGTTCTGCCAGCGAAGCTCATTCACCAGACGTCATCTGTTTGCCTTCCAAATCCTAAAAAGTAAAAGCGCTTGACAAATTTATCCAGAAGAGATTTAATTCCCAGTTTTCCTGCAATCCCTCTGAGCCAGGGAAGCTGACTACAGAAGTACAGACAGGTAGGTCAAGTTGAATCACAGACTTTCCTTACTCTAGGACTGCAAGGCAACTTATGAACCACCCTATTGCTACAGGAATCAGCTCAGGTTTTTCCTCCAATCTGCTGCATTAACTTTGCATACCAAATACTCAAATACTAATATGCAGTCCTTCTTGTGCAGTCAGTGCCAGGATCTCTGGCTACAGCTGAATCAGCAGCAAAGGATCTATCTATGGATTAGCTCTGCAAGGCAATCCCACAAGCTACAATGCTTCTGTCCCCAAACAGTAACAGAAGAGAGGAACTCTGATGCAAGATCTAACTTTTATTTTTTCAAAAGTTTATCCCTACCCCATCTTCAGGACATTTCTAGCAGGCTTTGATCTTCATCAGCTGGGATCTCATTACATCATTTTCTCAATACATAGGCAATCAGTGTAGTCTCCTCATTCACTATCCTGACCAGACCCGGGGTTGGATCTTACTTCTTTACTTCAGTCAGGTAGTTGGAAAGACAGTCGAAACTCTCCACAGAAATCAGCCTGCCTCCACCTCATTCCTTCTTTCCTTCCCTTACTCTCAGAAGTATATGCAGCTAAAGAGAACTGTGGTTTAAGCTACAGAAGTGAACTGCAATTGTGCTGATGTTAAAGCTGACGGGACTTCCATTTCTTGCTACTTTGCCTTAGGGAGGGGAAGGTGAGCAACAGAGGAAGACTGCTGTTCAAGCAGTAAGCACACTTGTTTTCAGAAAGCAACAGACAGGATAAAGCCCAAGGGAGAAGCGACTTGATAAGGCAAGCAAAGAAAAACATGGCAGAGAGCTTCAAGTAAGCTGCCCAGCCTGGACAAATGGAAACACAGAAGAGAGAGCTGCCCCTCCAATCAAGTCTCCAAATTATCCATTTTGAGGAAGGTAAAGTTGCACACAAAGCCTCCCCTCCCTCAAGCTCCAATTTTAAAAGCACAGAGGGAAGCCATGCAGTAATAAAGCTGAAAATGGATAGGTCACTTAAAGGAATTAAACTCATTCCATGTTAGTAATTTCACACCTACATATTTCCCCATCTGACATTAACCTTAAATCAAGCAGCACTTGTAGGAACAGAACACATTCACAGAGAAGATGCTAGAGAAAAAACTTAGGAACTTACATAGCAGAGGCTTGGCTTGACATGTATTTTCAGAGGAAAAGTTTTCTCTGAGTGAACCTGCTCTGCAAAAGTCTTATGTTTTCATCTCAGTTCATCCTTAAAATGTACTTTTGAAGCACTGGGTCATCTTACAGCATAACTATCAGCATTTAAAGCAGCATAAGCCAGCACCACTGTTGAAAGCAGTGTTTTCTCCATCCCCAGAGAAAATTTTCTCCCCCACACCTCACTCCTCTCTTCCCCTTATGCCTTATGATTCACTCATACCATCAGCAACTGCAAGCCAAACAGCCTTACTCTCAGAGGTAAAATTAAACAGGAAAAATATTTGACAGGCTAAGTATTGCTGCAAAGCAGAGACAAATGTAGCACAGCTCACAGTGCAACATAAGAACAATCTTAATTTTCCACCATTTTAGAAGTGAGTAGTAAGTAAAATCCTGTATAGCATATAAAATTAATTACCGGTTTCAAAATGTTAAGCCAGGAGTCAAATGTATTACTCAAAAGAAGCAAAGACTTGAGGACTTCAACATAGCCCCTAAATTTTCACCATCTATACTCCCTACCATAAAGCTAATGATTTTTCACCTTTTGTAACAATGGTGACCTTGAGGCCAAAGGACTCACACGATAAACTCATCAATTTCCCATATAGCACCTTCTAGAGCCTCACAACTGCTGCATCCATCTCACACATGCCAGCTTGACCAGAAAATACCATTCTGAAACAGATCTAGTCTTGACTTGAAGACTCCAAGTGACCAAGAATCCACTGCACGCTTAGGCAAGCTGCTACTGTGGTTGATCACCCTCAGCATTGAATTCTTCACTTATTTTGAGTCTGAGTTAAATTAACCATGCAAATGACTTTGCTAAAGAGTAACTACCTTGCAAAACATGAAGTATGTCACGATAGTTTTAATTAATAAGATGGAGCTGAAGTAATTAAATTGTATCTGCCTCAATTTTCCCAAGGTAACAGGTTGGTTAATATTTATGAGGTTAGATCCTTTTTCAGTCTTTTCACAACACTGTTGGATGAGTATCAGATTAAACGGTTCAGAGTTACTAGTGAAAGCAAACAAATTGAATTTTTCAAAGACTGCTACCATTAGGTACCACCACATTGTTGTGGAGCCCTGCAAAGGAGATTCTAGGCTCCTCCACCCCCCTGCCATTAAGTTGGTTTCTGATAAAGGAACCAGTTGTCCTTTAGCCTCAGATTATGCAGACTTGTTAGACAGTTTTACCTTCATTACCATTTTCAAAACTGTTGGCTGGAACTTGTTGCCATCACCTTCCTTACCTTTTCATTATACATAATTGCTGGAGTTATTTTAGCCACCACTTCCATTTCCTACAAGAACAGTTTAAGTTCTAAGAAGACACCTGCAGAGCTGGAGGTATTGGGGACATTATCAGCATCACTATCACCTCAAAGTTAAAAGCATTTGTGCTTCTTATATGATAATTTTTTCCTTTCACGCAATTTTTACTCTTTCAGCTTTGCAGCTGCAAATGGTAGCTTACTTTTTTTTTTTTTTTTTTTTTTTTTTTTTTTTTTTTTTTTTTTAGTTTTTTTTTAGTTTTCCAGTTAGAAGGAATGAATTGGGTTAACAAGTCAAATCCGTAGATGGAAGTGCTGCAGTATCAGGGCTGTAGATCACATCTGCTTCTAGAGATTGGCAAAAGCTTTCATGCCTGAACACCTTGCCCAAAAAAATACGTCTGTTCCTTGCAGCTACCAAAGTAGTGCTCTGCTGTACTACAGACAACAGTCCCTTTTCCACCTCAGACATCTTTTTTGCCTTAGCATTGTCAATTATGAGGGCAGAAAGTTCACTGAAACACTTAGATTTAAAATAGGTAAATAAGCCACTGTGTGTGAAGTTTCTGCTCAAACACCACTACATGAATATAAGTAAAAACACTTATTACCCAGGTAGAATTAAAAGTACTAAGTGGAAAAGAAAGGAAAGGTCAGCTCCAAAAACAGGTAGGAAATGGCAGAAACAAAAAACTTGTGTTCTAAACAACCTGCAGCAACAGCTTTGGTTGAGGTCACTAAGATGCATCCTCCTTTATGTCAACCAAGACTTATACAGATGCAGTGAATAAGTCCTTGTGCAAGCAAACATCCTGCAACATCCTTTACACAACAGTCTCCAATTATTAAAATGAGCAAGTCAGAAAATCTTTAAGTTAAATCCTTTACAATTCCTGTCTCTAAAATGATGGATCATTCAGCTATGCTGAGTGTTTAAAAAAGGAGTAGAAAAATAGGCAAAAGAACATTTTTAATTAGCTTTTGAAAACCAAAAGAAACACAANAGGGTGGGAGGGGGAGTTGCAGGGGAACTTCCTAAAAGTCTCCATCTTAACTGGAGTTGTTCAGTAGTATCCATTTCAAGGAATTCAAGGGAGGAAACACCACAGCCAAAAAAGGCAGTAACTCACTTCATGGAGGACAGGAAGTCAACACTGGCCAGAGCTGGGACATGATCCCTGGAGGGGCCCATTAGATGAACAGCTTGGGCAAGCGGACAAACACACAGCAGACAGGCCAGCTTGTCTGCTTTGTTTCTACCAGAACTTTTAATGGAAAGGACACTAACCGACAGAACATTTCTCTTGTCAGATTACTTGGACCAGAAATGGTCAAAAACTTCAGAAGGCGCCAGGGTGGAGGAAAAGACAGATGAGAGGGAAAAGGCAGCTAAAGAGAAAATGATTTAGTCAAGACTAAAGTAGGCTGACACTTTCCATTCCCAACTGTTCAAATAGTTTATTTTCCAGTTTGGATCATAAAACTAAATAAAAGATAAGCATTGCAAAATAAGCACAAAGCATTTAGATCACAGTGGTGGTGGAAGTTAAATATTTCCATGTCGGCTGCCTGTCATCTCATATTTGACAATGTTCCAAGCTTGCTACAAATTTGCTATGAAATTATCTTCTCATTTCCCAGTGACATAGTCTGCTGCCCATGCTGTCTTTCACGTAATACTTTTCTTCTGTGCTGATCCCAGCTGTCCATTAAGCAAGATACAGATACTTTGGACAATATAATAAATCTGTTTTTTCAACAATCTGGTTTTGCTCCAAATATTTCCAGCATGACAAAAATAGGAGAAAGAGGGAAGAATAAGAAGAGCTATAAATTAAAAACAAACCAAAAAACTCCAGAGGCCATGAAGTAGCATCAAGAAAGATCATCATCTCAGATGTAAATTGGGGATAAGAAAATATTTGGAATTCAGGATTTTTATGCAAGTTCTTTCTAGCACACTAACTGGAAATTTAGTTTCTCCTTGATCAGTCAGTACAAAAGCTCTCTCTCCTTCCCCATACAGTACAGGCATATTCATGAATTACTCAAACGTGAATTTTCTTTAAGGCTTTACTTAAGCATTTTGCCAAGCAGCTCAGCCATAATGGCAAAGCCACGATTAAAGAGAACTGTAAGTCTTTCTGTTGAAGAAAAACTATAAAGTATTTTCAAAGACAACAGGGGAAAGACAACACAGCAAAGCTTAAAGCCAAGCTGTGAACCAAGCTGCTGAACCTCAGAACTCTACATGCAACAGGCAATACAAAAGATAGACATGAAAGAAACTAATTATTGAAAGCTTGAGCAAGTAGAAAGTTAACCTAGTGAACCATAAATGATGTTTACATTAGCTTTGTTCTCCCAGTATTACAGCCTTCAAGCTCCCCCAGTAGTATGTGTAGCACCGACTGACAGCTTGGTTTGTTATTAAGTGCCTGGCTCTGAAGAGTATAGTGTTTAATAGCACAAATAGTCTCACTGATGAAGATGTCTCCTGTGCAGCTGTAACCCCTTCTTCACCAGCAATCAATTATACAGGAACTGAGAACACTTTCAGACAAACACAGTCCTTCAACCTTGACTCAATATAAAAAGCAATTCGTCCTCTACTGCTTTCTGTAGCTATTACAGATATTTCCAAGGCACCCATCATGTTAGTATTCAAACACACAGACTTGGTGAATTAAGTGCACATGGAGGAAAGCACTACCACTCCTTCTCCATAATAGGTATTTGGAAGAGGTCATCTTACCAAATGGATTATAGCCACATACACACTCACACTCTTAATAGCAGGAGTGACAACAGCTCCTACTTCCTATGCAAAATGTAAGGCAAGACTGTAATCCATTTCCCTATTCAATAATTAATATGTAAACCCACAGGAAAGTTACTCACTTGATTCAATCTCCCTAAAATGAAGAGAGTAAGATAACTAAGTCTTTCCATGCAAGATAGCAAAAGAAAAAAAGGAAACACTTCCTCAAGGCCCAAATCTGGACATTTCTCACCATCTATCAGCTACAAGATATTCCACCAGACTTGATGAAGGGCCACGAAGACATTTAACACAAATCTTGAGACACCTCTGCTTCTTTTCTCACCNCTATCCACATTTTCCTCTTCCCTTTCCCATGTGAAGAAGTTTGAGTTCTATCCCCAAAGAGGACCCCAACTACTTTCTGTAGCTGAAATCACATACTCCCCACCCACCCTGACACACAAATTAATTTTCTGTTGAAAAACATTTTATTCTGACCAGGTTTTCAAAGAGTTTCCCTACAATACACCATACACACCCCTCAAAACACAACAAACAAACAAAATCCCAACCTGAAACCCCTCTCTATCATCCTTCTAGGAAAAAGAAGCGCATTCTGGAAGATCACAGTAAAGGTCCAAAGAAAAGACTGCTGTTCACATTTGGAAAGTCTGTGACACCATTTTGCAAAGACAA
>WEIT01002490.1:154892-184375 GCA_013389985.1 Dryoscopus gambensis | reverse complement strand
AAAAGTTCTAATAAAATCTATGGGTTTGCTTAAAGCAGAGAAAAAATGCAGTCCTTCTATGATCAGTGGAGCAGCTATGAAAACAACATAAAACAAAAAAATAAATCCAAAATGAAAAACCTAAAAACAATTATCCAAACAAGTGTAACTTGCCTAATATGCTAAGGTAAACAATAACTCTATTAGCATACTTTGCAGTTCCCTGATAGCCAACCATACTTATCCACAAGGAACTGAGCCTCTGTTCTGCATGAATTAACCTTCGTTGTTATCTCTCAGACTTTTTGAATGGCAAACACTGTAACAATGATTGAGATTAAAATGTTAGCCTGAAGTCAGATACCTGATACAATGGATGAATCTTTAATTCACTTTTAAATTGCTTAAATACTGTTACATTCAAAATTTTCTGCGTGAATGAACATTAATTCAGCTAAGAAAGAATTTTTGCCATGTTTAATTCAATAGTTTTAAAAATTTAGTTATTAAAAGATTCTAATTTAGCATTTCCTTTTGTATTTTATGCATTGCTTTGTAAGATGCATCAACAGGCCATGATCAAGAGATTAAACAAAGCACTAAAATGCTGCACAAATGGAATATTTGTTTTTATTACATAGCTTTTTACACAGAAAACTATGACAAAAATAAATTTCACCATTTGATAGCAGATTAACAGAATCATGGCCTCCTTCTACAGCAGTTCACTGACGGTTAGGTAACAACTAGTAAAGAAGGTTCTTGAAGCCTAGTGGGTTTAATTCTCTTTGGCATTTAGACAGATGTTGTTCCTTGAAAAGTCCTAGAAGATTGACCCTTGATAAGAAAGTGCTGATCAAAAGTCTTCTAAATTACAATCTGAAAGTCTCAATTCTGATCAGTGATTCTTAAAAAATCACTTATTTTGAAACTAGAGAATTTCTAAAATTCCCTGACGGTCTTAAAATATTCTGAGTTTAATGAACTGTCAAGTGAATGGTTCAATGAAGGAAAATAAATCAGCGCTAATCTGATTTAATATGACATTTTCTAAGGGAAAAATATCGGAAAACCCACACACTATGGGTAGAAACTTACCACTGTTACCACAGAACTTTCAGTTTTATTTCTCAGACAAATTCTTAAAAGTAAAACATCCATGTTCTGTAAGAGATTGTATAATTAGCAGAAATAGATCCTTTCCTACAAATCAGGGAACCCTGCATTTTTATTTCTTCTATCATTTCATAAATCTTCATATTTATTAGAACAGATAACAGACCAGCTCTCCACCTCCCTGCTTCAGCCTTAGAAGTCTCAAAGGGGGTCTAGCAGCAATCCACACTGAGGGGGATTTTTGGGTAATAGGCTAACCCAAAATGGTTTGGGTAAGAAGGAGGAAAAGATTTCCAATAAAGTTCAAGAACTTACTTCCTCAGGTTCAAATTCAGGTATGTGAATTTAATCATTAACCTATCGCTGCTGCTCTGCCAGTCTGGATTCAGTATCACAGCGCTCCCAGGACAGTTCTTAGCTGAGCTTTAGAAATCTTCTACCAAACATGGTATTTCAAGTTGGGAAATTACAAAGAGCATTTGGTAAGAAGGCTGCCACAGGTCAGGTCCCAGATCTGCTTTTGTCCCAGACACCTTTTTGGCAAAAAGGAATACATTTATTCACCAACACCAGGAAATTACCATTTGAACAGAGAATTTCAAGCCATTCAGAGCACTGGGTCATTTCCTTTCTAGACAGAGTTTTTTTGAGTACCCCCTGTTAAAAGCATGCTTCCTTTTGCTGTCAGCTGGCACTCACCCCCATTGTTCTTACATATTTCTCATATTTTGTTTAACCATGACACAAGAAGCAACTTGTGAGGGGACAAAAATTCACTGGGGCCTTCAGCTTGCAGGTGTTTCTCTTGGCTGCTTCCAGTTGCTGTTGGCCTGCTGGGTCACACTTGATATCACAAACCCTCTGTTGCTGACCATCTAGCTCTAAGGCAGCTTTTGTGACAGATTTACCCAGATAAGCCATAATAAGATAGAAAACCCCAAGACATACAGCTTTTCTGTAGGTAATCATCCGCACAGATACCCAGGGTATGCCTGAGGAATGGCAGCAGTTTATGCACCAAGCAGCAAGGGTTTGTCTCACAGCCTGAGGTGAGGAAGTCAAGGAAAAGGTAAAGCAAATATAAGACTGCACAATACAGGATGCCTTTAAGGTGCCATCAGGTATCAGAAACCTGCAGTGCAACCATCTGAGACACCCACAGCAAGCTGTCTTGTATAGGAAATCTAATGAGAACTCTCCACTGTCGTGGGTCCTACAAAAGGAAAAAAAAAGAATCTTTATGCTTAGGTATTTTCAGTAAAAAAACCATTTGAAAACCTATTAGTTATAAGGCAAAGATTTAGGATAGAATTTGAAACTGTTTGAGAGAATTTTTGTTTGATTTGCTTTTCTAAGCTCTGGAATTTATCTTGCTCAGCTTCTAGCAAAAGAATTAAGACTAAGAAAATGCCCAAAGACTTTTTTCTTCAAATTACCTCTTTAGCCTACTGTCAGCAGCATTAAAAGTTTCAGTTACTGCTAACTTGTCTTCTTCTGGAAAAAAATCTGTCATAAGGTTTAAGTATACCTTTAGGGGATATTAAAATCTTACAAAATATACTTTTTTCATAAGGGTTGACATGAACCTAGTTTCTTAATGTGGTACACCCAAGAGTCAAAATGAAATATACCAAATATCTCCAAATTCCTAAATACTCAATCCAGTATTTTCCCACTCTCTGGTTGTCCTACACGCTGTCACAAAGCTGACTGTGATACAGCATTGGGAATGTCTGTCTCAATGCATGTGTGCCCACAATTTAATCCTGTAACCTCAAGAACATCATCATCATTTATCTTCTTCCTGAAGTGCTCAGGAAGATGAAAATGTATCTATTTGATATTTAACTCGGGCATAGGTTCATGTTCAGATAGAAATATCTTTATATATACCTCCCTGTAAATGAGGCTGCTGCCGTCACCTCCTTTTGAAAAAGGCTTTTTGGCGCAGGCGTAGTGTGAAGCAGGCACACCTTAAGGACACAAACAGAGTTTCATTACACCACAAAAATAAATGTGCTCATTCCATGTTAACTGGGACTTTTTTACCCCACTGTGGAGCGTGGAGATGTGTTCACAGTTACAGACAGGGCTGCCCTGCTCAGTGTTCACAGGCCAGTGCACAGCCTGCTCCCGTTTAGCAGTGACTCTGCTGAACAGCAGTAGGGATTCTCTCAGGAGAAATGCTTTTCTGAACAGGCAACCTGGACTCAGGAAGATCCATTAATTGGGCTTTCATCAAAATTTTGAAATATTCCAGCTGACAGAGACAGCAATCCTCAATTTCCACTTTCCTAATTGCAAAGCCAAGTTAAGGAAATGTAGTGTCTTGCAAAACAAGGGGGGAAAATGGAGATGTTCCTGAGTATCTGTGGTACTCCCTCTCACCTTTGGGTCCAAGCTGTTTGTTAATACCCAGTCACTCACTACACACACAGAACATGATCCAGAAGGAGAGGGCCCTCCTTGGAATAATTGCTGTTGCTGCTATGTCTTGCTGTATTATTTCATGTTACACACCTCACTCCATGGTATGACACAGGCAGAAGGCAGAGTCTTTGCTGTCCTGGACAGGAGGCTGTGGGAAAACCTGCCTCACCTGCTGGGCATGTCCTGGGGTGGTGGAGCCAGACTGCAGGAATGATTTCATCTCAAAGATAGCCATGTCAAAAATATTCTAGGAATAAAACACAAAACTATAGGTACTTAAGTTTGTTACTCTTTTTTTTCTTTTTAATTATTTAAGTTTAGCTCAGCAAAATGTTTCTGAATAATGCAAGGAAAACCTTGTTAAGTACTTAATATTTTAATTAGCAGCTGAAGCCCACTGATTTTGTGACTGGGTAAGGAGAATTAAGAAATTCTTTTATTAGCCACTTTCTGTAATACAACAATTTAGCTGAGAAAAAGAGTAGTGCAGATGCATTATGTTAAGACCCTGTAAAGTATCTGTCAGACCTCAGGGAACAATAACTAAATTAAAAATATTAATGCTGTAAAATTTAAAAAAACAAACCTCAAACTGTTTACTGACCTGAAACACTGAGGAAAATTAACCAGCAGAAGCAAAATCAGCTTGTTGTACCTTTTACATAACTCACTCAGCTCAACTGAAGGCTTCTGATTTATAAATAAAATAAAAGGATGTGCTGGGTACTTAGTCTGGTTTTCTAAATGACTTGTCCACATAGTTTGCAGGTTCAATTTGAATGTAGGCACACCAAGACTCTGCATAATCTCAGGTCATACAGGTGTATTATTGGTTGTAATTTTTTCATTACTTGCTTGAAAAGTTGTGGCTCTCTGCGACAAAGGGTGGAGGAAAAGAAGGCACCAAGAAAAAATACTTGCATCAGAGAAGATAGTCCTGAAAATGCTCTCCTCTGTGCCTAAGCCTGTGCCTGGGAGGGCGATAGGGGTGGGAGAGAAAAGCCCAGAGAAGGCAAAGAAAATCCCAATTTTCTCTACCATCAATTCTATGTATGAGGAAGCACCTTAAGCCAAAGGAGATGGTCTTCATGTGAGGCATTAAAAATGATGCATTTTGTTGCAACAAATGCTACTGAGAACAAGGACAAAGTAGTTCTTAACTATGTCTTCAAGTCTTTGCTATTTTAAACATTCCAGTTTACTGAATATTTCTTCTGTTTTGGGTTTCTTTTTCACACTTTATTAGCAGGTCCAGCAGGGATATTTAAATGTTAATCTGACATTAAAACCCAAAATATCTGTTTAAATAGTGTAAATAGAAGCTGTGGGTGTACACTATATGTTCTCAGGCCATGGTTTCTCAAAGGCATGACCCAAAGTATGGATGTGAGGCACGGTCCCAGATCCCCTCTCCAGCACAAGGCCTTTCTGCTCCAGTGCAGCTCGATGCACATCAAAGGTTCGTGTCAAGTCATGCATTGGAGTGCTGAATGTACTTGATATGAAGGCATCTGAGGGAGAAGCCTCTGACAGCAGCTGTGATTTGTTTTTCACAGTTAGGTATCTCTTTATTCTTTGAATGGTAGAAATATGTCACCACTGAAGAAGGAAACATTGTTTAAGTAGGGAAAAAAAAATCTGACTGCGTCTTTGTGTATGCTAAAACTGTCACTTCAGAAATGAATTTCCTTCCAGAATAAGGGTAGTGACTTGTCACCTCCTCATTTTGATCCTCTGCCCTTTCGTTGTGGCTTGTGATGAGAATGCAGCACTCTCAGTGGTACAGCCATTCATGGAAAGCCCTGAAGAATGGAGGAGGTGCACTAAAACTCACAGAAAAGTATTCTGACAGACCCATGTTTCAGAGCCTTTCATTTCTGAATATCCTGACTCCTCACTTAAAAAGTCTCCTTCAGCTCCATCACCTCTCTGTCTGCACCTTCCGCGCAGCTGAGCAGCCCCTTGTTCCACACAGTATCATTTAGGGTACTTTCCTTAATGTTGCTATCAAGGTGAAACTTCTTCCTTGGAAGTGTTTCATATGTTTCAGATCCATCTGCATTTCTCATCTAGGAATCTAACGCTTCCACAGCTTGTTGTGAAACCAATCTGGTTTTCTTTCCTTGTTTCACTTGTCATTCTATAAAATACACTATTTTTCTATTTTAGCAATCTTTCCTATGATGAAGTGTATTCTTCCACATTCTTTTTCAGATTATAACAAGGCGTAGGTCAGTAGATTTCCAGGTAGGTAACAAACACTCTTTATAGCTGAAAAACACTTGTGTGTCTGGCACAATCATTGTGTCCCTATTATCTCAAGAATTAGCAGTTTGTCCCATTCATCAGTAATCTTACTTCATCCAATCTGAGGCACAAGTTTCTTGAAAGAGTGCTCAATTTCTTCAGTTACTTTTTTTATTGACCGTATTTGAATTCATAGCCCTGAAAAGTCATCACTTCTCAAGATTTTGAGTTATTCTTCTCATAAAACTGTAACAGAAGGATAACCGGGGTGGGAGAAACACAGAGAATTTCTTCTGCTCAACCATGACTTTGGAACCAGGGATGGGACACTAATCTCATTGCTCAACAAAAAGTGAAAGATCCCTCCCTTTGACTTTTAATACGGGAACACAGCATAATCTGAAGTGTCAATATACACTCCTTCCTTTCAAGGCTACAGAAGATCAGGGCCAATTGGATTACAGAGAGTACCAACTTGGTTCGGGATAATGCTTTAAGCACATACTGATAAGCAGGATAAATAGGGCACTATTTCTACCGGGACGCCAACACAAGACACTTGCACAGACTACAGGATACAGGCCAGAATAATGCACCTTCTGTGTTACTTAACACAATAGCCCCACCTCCAAGACTAATTCCTGAACTGGACTCTTGGAACTCCAAGAACAACCGCCTTGAGTAAAAGGCATTTTATGTTCTTTTTCTGAGTTCACCTGTACCTCAGGCTTGCAAGAACCAAAGAGGTTTCATTTGAATTTGCCCTGGTAACAATTATGCAATGGAGGCTATATGTATAATTCTTGGAAGGTAAAGGCAAGGTCTCACTTTGATCAAAACCAGGATATGTTTATTTTGATCTCTTAGAAGTGTTCTGAACTGAGCTATTCATCTGTAAGGCATTTTTATCTCCAAGACTCGTTACTCCAATAGGATTGATTTATATTCTGCATCCAAAAAAACTGAAGGGCTGATTAGACCTTAAGAACAGCAATTTAATCAATGGCCCAGTGAGCGAGCCCATGTGTGCAATTTCTGCACAATGAACTTAGTGCATTATTTCAAGTGAAAACCATCTAATTGGATTATTTACAACCAACATTTACAAATTAGATGGCTGCAACTAAACTATGTGAGTGGTTTCTTCTTTAGTCCAAATTATACTTGTGTAAAGTGAAAGGTTTTAGGAGTTTTTTGGGGGTTTTTTCCTGCAAGACCTCCAAATAGCTGTAATTAAGGATGCAAGCAATACGGAGACTGAGAATGATTTAGAGCCTATCAGCTTTGTTCTGAAGCAAAGGCAGAAAACAACGACATGTCAGTGAGAAATTAATTTCTTTAGAACAATTAATTATTAGGCCATGCATGCCAATAACAGTGGAATAATTCATATAAGAAAATAGAGTCATAGAATCATGGAATACCCTGAGTTGTAAAATACATCCATAAATTGTTAAATGACACAGTAAAAAGCTGATTATAATAGAGTATATCATAACAAGTGATTGGCCTCAAGAAGGGCCTCTTCAGCCCTCCACTACACACTTGGATATGACACAGTGACTTTGGGTGTTCAGAATGTGATTTCAGGGGGATTGACTAAATTATCTTCAAAGGAACGTTTCAACTCTAAGTTCTGGTGATGATGTGACAAAACTACTGAGAATGTTGACGAGATGAGAAAAAGCATCCAGACATGACAGCTTCTTCAGTTTTCAGCCTAAGCTCCTTCCTCATACATACTACCCCTCTTCCCAACAGAAATGAACCTCCAAGATGTCTTTTCTAGACAGAAAGTATAAAAATAAAACAACTGTGGAAAATGTGGCCCATAACCATTTGCAAGATCAAGGCCCTACTTGCAGAAAAATTAAGAAATGTACACACAGGAGATATTTTTTATCAGCTTCTCACTTGGTATTATAAAATCAACAGTCAGTAGGAGGAAATGCATCTGAAGATTATTATTGCTTCCTAACTTTGAAAAACAAGACCACTCAACAGCCAGGGCAATTGTAAACACTAATGCATAATTCAATGAGTTTTGCATGAGCAACATCATCTAGACCAAACTTAACTGCTTCTATACCCATACAAAATGGAAAACCCAAACGAGTTGGGTTTGTTTGTTATTTGTTTTGGGGTTTTTATTCTGTATTTTCACAGACCTCCCTCTCAAAGTCAGCTTCTGGAAAAAAAAAATAAAAGGCCAGAATTCAGCAAAAGAGAGGGAGGAGAAAGTACAACACAAACAGAGGGTTGGTTTGAAATCACCAGGTGGAGGAGGGGAACTAGAAGCTAAATATTTTTTCTATTGTTTAGAATAAAACCAGCTTTCCAGGGACTATGAGCTTGCTGCAATAAATGTGATCTAAGTATCCAGAAAGACAGGTTGACTTAATTCACATCATAGCCAAGTATATTAAGTGCTTGAACACTGCATAGCTTTAAGAGCTTCCTCACTTCAAAAGCATAAAACTTTCCCTATAAAGGAGCCAGGATGTGTGTTACTCTTAAAATCCTCCTTTTGAATTAATTCCTTTGGCAGATAGGACTTGGCCAGAGTGAACCTGAGCATAAGAGTTTTAATGTATTAATACATGAAAAGCAATTTCAAGTGAAAAAGAAAAACTATTTCTTCAAAGGAAAAGAAAATTATGGCCAGAAAAATGTTTTTAGAAATGCAAATGTAAACTTGGCATTTTATGTTTCCACCTTTCCTGCAGCCAGGGTGAATTCCAGCAAATTGTCCTGGATTCTTGAAGAACAAAGAGAGAAGTAAAAAAAATCCTAAGTCAAATTAAGCAGGAGCAAAATATTCCTGAAGGTGCTGAAGGTTTAGAGAAAAACTTCAGAATCATCGCAAAGCCTGCAGCAGTATGAATTAATTGTGAAAACAGAAAAATATAAAAAAAATCAGCATGGTTCCTGAAAAAGAAAGAAAACATCTGAAATTTCCTTTACTGAGACTCATTTCAAAGCTATCAAAAAAAGATAAGAGACATTTTCCACATTTTGATATTAGATAGGTTGATCTGGAGACATTTTGTTCTTTATTTCAAATGCTTTTAACACAGTTGAAACAAAATGTGAGAGAAGATTCAGTAACCCAGAAATTTCATCTTTTGCTGCTTGCACTCTAATTTCGTTTAGTACTTGTAAGTTTTGAGCCCGAAAATAGATGTTAGATGAGAAAGAATTATATGTGTCAATATATTGACACAAGTCACATGTACCCTTCATGAATTCAAAAGGAGTTACATGTTAAAAAAGCAAAATAACTGCTGAGCTCTTCAGAACATGTCTTCCAAAAGTGGATCCATTTGGTATGGTACAGGTGTAACTACTGTTCTTCTAAAACAAATTTTATAGTCCTGGGACCAAGTCAAGCAAGGGGAAAGTTTTAGACTAAGCAAAGTGACCAATGGTTTATATTTGTTAGGATTTTAATATCATATCAAATTCAAAATTTTCAATTAATTTGCCTGACTTTCCAATATGTTTTCATCCACAAGACTATATTTAATAAAATTCTTTTAAATTATTTTCCAATTCCTTTTATCATTCCTATTTCTACATATTCACCCTCAAAGGCTTTTGGTGCATGCTATAATTGCACAAATCTACTGATATTTTTCTTAATCCAGATTAGGCGAATGAGAAATGCTCTGCTCAAAGAGCTTCTCTACAGGCCAAAATCTATCAAGATTACCACCAACATATATTTCATGCAACTATGTCTTTTCTTTTAGCCTCTTTCATTGCTCACTAGCTTAAACCTTCAATTTGTCAAGCTTCACCAATAGCAAGAGTACCTTTATTCTAACCCTGTTTTTATACTTTTGATACTTTATTTTCATATTTTGAAATCAAAAATATTGAAATGGTTACAACAGATCCAAGATTTAATATAAATAACATGGGTGTATAAAAGGTAAGATGCCTTAGGCATGACTTAAGATGTGTTAAGTGAGAATTTTGAAAGAGTGAACCAATAAATTCCCAAAAACCTCCCCTTTAGGGCAAAATGTCAAATTTCTTAAATTTTTTGAAGACTTTGGCTAAACAGTAGAGAATATTCAGCATTTTTTCAGTTATTATATCACAACATGGAATTTGCCATATTCCAAATTTATTCCTGGCAAGTTACTTCTGAGTCTCTATCCTTTCCAGCCAAGCACCCTATAACTTGATAAGTACTTTAGCACTCGGTCTCCCAACTCAACATCCTAATTCCACCTTCACCTGTTGTAAGCTCAGTGCCTCAAATGGAGGCCAAGGTTTCCCAACAGCACACCCAGCCAATCGCAAGTAAACAGAGGACGGGGCTGACCAACGCATGAAATAACTGAGCACTGAAAAGGTCAAAGCAGACTGATTTACAGTACCGTCCTGTTGTGCAGGATGCATGAGGCATTTCAGTGCTCATTTCACATTCTACAGTGACAATGTCTGTAATGAATAGGAAATGACATATTATGAATTCATTCTTGTGATGATAATTGTAATGAGAATAGTGAATGGTACAACAAATCTAATCCATCTTCATGACAATTTAAAAACTGTAATCTGATTGCCATCCTGGGGTATTTTTCAGACACTTTCTAGAAGAATACTAAATATCATTAAGAGCCAAAAAAAATACTGTCTTTCCTGGATATGTTATACGCATATTCTTGGAAAGGTGCGTGATCTGTGTAAAACTAACACAAAAAAACCCCTTTCTTTAATTACGTGGAAACTTTGATTTTCCTTTTATTTCAGCATAGTACGTTATAACTTTATTAAGAGAACCTTAAAGGTCATCAACTCTAAATCATGCATTAACAGAGGATAAAGAAAAGAACTGAAAAACCTTGAGTTATTCCAATAATAATCACATGTCCTCTATGTAAGATAATGGGATCTAGTGATGCATTGTATTTAATAAACCTAAGTGTTTAGGAAAACCAAACTCTGCATAATGCTTAGTTACCTTGCAGATTTCAGAACATTTTTCTCGGCAGGGGGCAAACAACCTTTCAGTGAAAGATACAGCAGCACACTCACTGAAACTTCAAAAGCAATAGTTTCTGTCCCCACAGTTTTGCTGGAAACAGGAACCACAATATTTGCTTATGCCAAGCTATTAAAAATGCAAGCCCTCCCTCTCCCAAGCACCGTACCATCTGATTTCAATGCTCAGAATTGAATACTGGCTCCACAGCAAGCCTTTATAAAAATAAGACTGTGACTCTGCTGGGACCAGGACACCAGCATTGCTTGGTCATGGCTTCTGTCATCCTTTCTGTCTACCACTGATGACACTCACGTGAAACAGGTGGTCTAAAGTACCCCAAACCACCCCCAAAAATCTGAATTTAAGTCTAAGAAGTGCTTCTCTGAGATAGCCTTCCTCTTATTCCCCACAACACCAATGTTATTTTCTGTTTTAGTTCTATTATTTTCTTAATGTCTGGGTAATTGAATCAAGTGTGGGTTATAGCATTGCTCCTAACCCAGGCTTGAAATCATGTAGAGGAGGGCTCATTTAATGGATCATTGCTTGCTAACTTTATATAGCATTGCTTGGCTTGCAAACCAGTTGTGTATCTTGTTACACAGTTGATGGTCTTGTAACCATGCTGCTGTATCAACTGAAATTTATGGTTCTGCTTAAGACTTACTTTGGGAGTGATTTATTCTGTTTTCAAGAGTAATTTGTATTCTAAGAGAGCCTGTTCTAGTAACAGCTGAAATCATTCTCCAAGAGGTTTACATAAGCAAAAATAAAAATTATAATGACAGTCAGTAATTTTCATGGATGAACTTTTAATAGAAGTGCTCTGGTAAACAGCGACAATTTGTGTTCACTTGTAGAATTAAATCACTTGATATGCTGATTGTATTGAATTAGTCACCTGTATAAGTCATGGGTGTTGACTATTGAATTTTTTTAAAAGGTCTTTATTGATTTTTAAGGAGAAAATGTATTTAAAAGGTGGCCCACTGTTGTAATTCTGCTCATTATAAAGTGCTAAATAGCTGAAGGGGACTAAAAGAGTATTTGGGAAAAGAGAATCTATTTTTAACTAATTAGCTTTGAATCATTTGTCTAGCTAATCCATGTTCTCAATCTATGGCAGTGTTTGGAAGGTAATTGAAAACCAGTCTTCTAATAAATGTGGTGACTGCCCTAACTAGAAGAGATTCCAGTGCTCATGCTCAAGGAAGAGAACAGAAACAGCTGCAAAGGGGTGCTGCAGGAGCGGGGCCCAACCGGTGTCCGAGCGGTCACCGAGATGCCCCATGTGCACACCAGCGTTAGTGCTCACACTGCACATCAGGCTACAGGCTCCTAAAATCACAATCCACTGGCAACAAGGTCACAGGGATTAAACATCTTGAACTGAAAATCTACCCTTAGTCAATATGGGAACAAAAATCCCCCCAAAATATTTGTTCCAATTTGAATTAATATTTATCTTGTTCAGTCTTAGTAATTTGAGGATTTCTGTAATGATCTAAATATTATGAGAGTTTCAACACTTAAATGCCTTCTTTAGTTTCCCTATATAATTAAGCTGTAAAAGGGCAAGCAAACAAGATTCCTGGTTGTGTGGGGGGGAGTTGTTTGGGATTTTTATTTGGTTGTTGTTTTGGGGGGGTTTTTTTTGTTTTGTTTTTTTTTGGTGTTTTGTTGTTGGTTTTTTTTTTTTTTAATTTAAAAACTAGTCAATATTGCAATCCTGGGAGAGGTTGAATAACATGTGTCTCTGAAACAGCATGGTACAGAGGACATCTTAAGAAGCAGTAACTAGCACTGAACAAATGTTGTTAGCAAACAGGCAACATCAAGCCTTTTATCAAGATAAAGCAACTAAATAGACAATATTCAGAAAGAGAAAAGCTATTTAGCAGAGAGCCAAGAACTGGATAGAGATTTAGAAAACTGTCATGCTCTGACAAATCTCACTTGGGTCAAAACAGAAAGACAAAGCTAAGGAGATGAGCTGAACCTACCTGCAAATAAGACTCTGAAAGAACCCAGCATATTTCAAATTTTAAATTATCGAACTACTTTTTTTCGATTCCTGAACTCTTCCTCTGTCATTCCTTTGTTCTTTGGAAATCCCTTAAAATTTCTTGTTATAGTAGATATGCCCATTTTCTGAGAACCTGGTGAGTTAATTGGTTTCTAGCATGACTTTTAATCCCATATCAAATGCACTTGGAACCCAGGACTGTTGTAAGTGGTGATGTGCAGTTTCTGGAGGACTGTGCAATTTCAATAGTCACATCTCACTTCCTCTTAGACCTCTGTTATTTGAAACCTCGTCTTGATGAACCCACCAAGTTTGATGTGTTTCTGAAAACCTGCAGCTGAGCCATGGTTTGTTTTCAGTGCCAGGGGATACAGTCTGCAAAAAACGATAATATCCAAGTGCACTGACTCCACCTCACATAGAAAAACCACTCTGCATTCCTTTGTTCCAATGTGATGCAGTGTGTGCAGTTACTCTCCTTATGCTTTGAAAAGAGGCAGGAACATAACAGCAATTAGTTTTGGAGCTTTGGATCTAGTAATTGTTGTTGGAATCTCCACAAAAACTGCTGTGCAATTTCCTGATTAGAAGCACTTTATAAAAGATTCTAATTGTTGTTTTCTCACACAAAGAAAAAGAAAACTGAGTAGATATACTTTTAATTATCTGCTAAGATAAAGCAAATGTTTTTGAGAAAATAGTATCAAATCAACTCTGCACTAACATGAGAAGACAAAAAACAAACAAGCAGCATTTACTTAATTTTATTTGTACTTCTATACATCCTGCAGACTAGCCAGTCATATTTTAAGTAACCTCACTTAAATAAATGTACAGTGCCTGTACGCAGTGCCTGTAAATAATTCCTCAAGTGCAACAAGCCATTAAAATACAGCTGTACTGCAGTAAATGAGACAATGTAAACACTCCAAGAATTCGGTTCTATCTCCAATTCTCCATTACAATTTCCACCCCAATTTTCAAAGAGGAGCATTTTGATGTTTACGGATCCCTTATTTTTATCTACTGTTCTGCTAGTTCTCCAGAACTATAGATTTCTATAGAATTATACATTTATTATACCACTGAATTAAACAGAAATCGGGACCACAAAGAAAAGAGCAGCAATACTGAAATGCTTTTTGTCTCCTTCCTGTAACTTTCCCCCAAATAAATATTTGTCTTCCTCATCCTTTGAAAGATGCTGATGCTTGGAAAATTAGCTCAGTCTACCTAAGCCACTATGAACAAGACTGAAAAGTCCACGCTGGTCATGATCTATTTTGATAAAGCTCCACTGAAGTTAATGAATTATGTTTGTTAGGGTATTTCAATGAAAAATGTTTCACCAGATACCCTAAAAGCAAAACTACTTTCTTTGCAAGGTATTAGTGTTGATATATTTAGCCAATCTATTTTTCTTGGAGTGAAGTGACTTGTATTACATTATTCTGTGTATTCCCCAGGGATACAAACCTTTTCCTTTTAGGCCCTAGGGATCCATTCATGTACAAAAAGTAAGCAGCACCAGGGATTTAAATTTAAGTCTAAAGTACTTGGGTTGGGAGCACAACCAGCCAAGCAGAGGCTGTAGGGAGACTTCCTCCTTTGGGCATGCTCCTGAACGCTGCCACAATCCTGGTTTTCCCCTGGGAGTTATTTCTACTCCAACACCTGCAAGGACAAAGCAGGGCAGGAGAATCCTGCAGTACTTCTGAAAACCAAATGTTATGTGAAATTCTGCTAGTTAAAAGTTCTCTCCAGTTCTCTCTTTGGGAGCAGAAAATAAGACATTTTAGCGTCTTAGGAACTTCCAAGACAGGGTTATACAGTTCTTGTTCCATGTTCAAGTTCATATGAATAATCTTCTTTTCTTTCTGCCTTTTTGGTGAAATTGCTTATAGTGGGAGCTTTGGTTTTCAGAGTAAGTTTGGGGGATGTATTTTTTTTTTATTTTGTTTGTTTGGGAGGGTTGTTAATTATTTAATTATTATTTGGTTGGTTGATTTGTTCTCTGTTTTGTTTGTCTGTTTTATTCAGAAAAGACTGTCAGTCATATGATTAGCACTGTAATTCAGGAGCCACTTGAATAAAAAGAGCTTGTATTGTTTTGTCATTTTTATTGAACAGGATCTCTCAGCATGCAGCAGGCAGATTAATGTCACTGGCCATCATTTAACTACTCGTGCCCTCTTTGATTCATTCCCCGAAGTTGTAGAATTGATATTAACTTTTAAGAACTGGACAGTAAGATAAATGATTTTGGTTTTGTTTTACCTTGAAATAAGAAAAAGGTCAGAAATAATTTATCTTGGCATGACAGAACCTGACCAGGCAAACAGAACTTCCTGACAATTTGCTTAGGGAAAGTGCTCATTGTTGCCTCCAGCTGAAACTCCTGGATGTTGAACCTTAAAGCCCTCTCCCCAGCCCTGCTTCTTTTTAAATTCTCTTTGGTGTGCACTGATTTAAAGGGAGTAAAAGGTGATTGAGCACAATGCTATTTTTGACAGAGGCAGAGACATTAGCTATTTCCCTCTGGTTCAGTCTCATCCTTTGCAGTGTGGAGAGCACTCGGATCTGCTCTGATGTTAGGACTTATTGGACAAATTACAAAGCAACGCTAAAAGCTGTCTCAGTAAAAACTGCAGGCCTGTGTTTTGCCATGCTCCACCACAACACCCTGTGCATTGCAGGAACACACTCTCCAGATATCCCATCTTATGTTCAAATATGACAGTCCACTTCCTTTGGGATTTTTTTTTCTTTTGCTTTTCCCTAAAAATTTGCCTGAAAATTGTTATGAATGAGTCTGGTTTTGTGAGAAGAGTCACAGTACACTCCCAACTTTTTAATGATTTCAATTATTTACTAGACAATAGTAGAACTGGGGGAAAACCTGACAGCCTGTCACAGGCAATGCTAGCGAAGTTGTTTAAATCATCTCTAGGCATGTTCTAATTTAGCTCATTATTAATTTCCTGCCAGGAAATCACTGCCCTAAACCTCTCTAATTCAGACATAAGTCATTCTAAACTCTCACACAGACAGCTGATTGAACCCAAGACTTTTGTCTCATTACGAAGCCCAGATGCTTTCAGGCAGAAGACTGTTCTAGGCATTTAATATTTTGAAACAAAATGTACTGTATAATTAATTGAGTATGAAATGCATTGTTCATCACAGAATTAGTTTATCTTTTCAAGAGTTTTCTGGCTGTATGCAATCCATCATTCACATTTCACAAACTGCTGTAGGTTTATGAATTTTCACTTTTGATACAATTGAGTTCTAACCGTGTTGCAAAATGAATACAAAATGTTATCTGGAGGCAAACTGAGTGAAACCCCTCTTGTTCTATCTGGTAAAATAGAATGTTAGGTCATTAATCACCTTCTTCTTCATCACTTCTCATTTTTTCCAGCAAATGATTTGTATTCCAGCCATGTGGGGGATACTAGCAGAGAACAAATAAAGCTGAACTGACAAAGCAGGAAATATTTCCTAATTATTTAGACTGCTGAAGAGAGCTAGAAAGCAGAGACAAAGAAAACCCACAAAAAGATTGTTTTGTGAATCATTTCCTTTTCTGAGCATTAGATGTGCCTGTCATGTTAACTTCAGTTATCAACTTTCTCCAAAAGACAAGGAACTGGAGTCAGGGTTGCCACCAAGGAGGAGGTACCTGAGTGCCCACTCATTGCACCTCAGAGTCGTCACCCTCAGCTTGCAAGTGTCAGGGTGTTTGCTTTGGCCTTACTTCAAATAGAAGGAAATTTGGTCAAATTCTCTCCCATTTTCTGCTTTCTTGTACTGGCCAAATGATAGACGGAGAAAACACTGCTTGCTTTATGCCACTGCTCTCTGTTTCACCCTTCTTTTTGAATTAATATTAAAATAACTGACCACAGCTAGAATTGGATTATGCTTTCCAGCCTTCCACCTGTCTTACCAGACCATGTGGATATGTGGGGTGTTTAGACATCTTTTCTCCCCTTCCCTAATACTCCTTTTACTGTAAAATTGAAACCTGTGTCCCCTCATCAATGCCAAAAGGGCAAATGGTACTCAAAAACTTTAACAGCAGTCCCCTTATGAAGACTGTATTCCTGTACCAGCACTTTATATCACACATAGATTAAAAAATACCATGTGCCAGGTACTGAGGTATGACGACAGTATGAATTTGTCTCTGCTGTTACTTTGCACAAGAAATACTGAAGAACTTTCTTTAACCAGGATTTACATGCCCTAGAGAAACTGTGTGCTCTTCTTTCAGACAGAGCCTTTGTTACAAAAGGAGTGACGGCTGTAGGAAAAATGCCTGCAGAATAAATAACATTTTATACTCCACTAGGTGCTATAATAACACCCTATAGTCTTTCAGGAGATCTTGCTGGTGGATTTGTGCTATTTTGATGATAGCTGTCAATTCACAGTTCCTCAGACCAATTGACAATAGGGCCCCTACTGTGTTATATAAAACATGCACTTTAGCTTTAAAAGCTCAAACCTTTAATCAAATTCGAAATGCCAGAGTAGAAATTTCAAACCACCGTCAGTATGACTTCACTCACATCTTCAAGCCTGGCCGTCTCAAAAATAATTTCTGAAATATAGAGTATCAAATGGAATTTGCTTAAACGCAGTGGTAAGAATTTTTAATAAGGAACAATTTATTTTGCTTTATTTCTCTGTTCATGTGGAGAGCAGTATGTTGAGCCATGTTTTCACTGGTTTTGCTTTTTTCAGTTAAAGCTTTAAACCATCTTAATCTTCACCATTCTATTTTCACTGACAGGATGGCTTTTTGTAAGGATTTTTTAAAATGAAATACACTGACTGATAAAATAATTCTAAGAAATCCGGGAAACTGCTATCTGACACTTAGCTTTTGAGTTACTCATGACTAACACTGTATTGTCCCACAACATCTTTAATGGCTAATATTTAACACTTATCCTCAACAAATAAATGCAAAACAGATTTCATCAACCAAAAACCCAGATTTCCAAATTCCCCATTTCTACTTCTCATTCAGGACCTGAACCCCATAAGATAATTAAGGTTCCTATCATCATTATCATTCAAAGAGGAATCCAACTAGCATCGAGCCGATGGTCATTGTTTAGAGGTAATTTTCTTTGCACTGCTGTTGCAGTAACCCTCTGCCAGAGGGGAGGACTTCATGTACATGGCAATAAATTCTCCTGCAAGTGTTAACCAATTTCTGAGTAACAGCCACAAAATCATTATCCTGAAAATATGATGCAACCACTATGGCCACAGACATGGAATAACTAGGTTTTTATATCAGCCTGGTTTCAGGAGTGGCCCCAAATCTTTATCAAGCCTCTTTTTTTTTTCTTTAGCATTCCAGCTCCCATGATGAAATCAGGAACCTCTGAGAAACTTAATGAGATCAGCTGCAGGGAGCAACAACCAGTTCGGGTGCGATTGCCAGTCTCAGAGGCTTCCTGTTGGAATCCATATAGTCATTCATCTGTATTCCTTAATGTGCATGGGATAAGTGACTCAACCCATTCTTTACATCCATGCAAAAGAATAAACTCCCAAGCTGAAACTCCTAGCTAGGTTCAGCACTAGATTTTTGCAGTCAGGATAGGGTGTTATATTACAGCTGCCAGAGTCCAGCTACGGTGACTCCTCTAAAATATAGTTTCAAGCAAAAACTTAAATCCACTGCTCACCTAAAGTACAAACCTCTCATAACAGCATTCTATAACAAACATAAACCTCTCAGTGCCCCAGTGCAATTCACAGGTGGTACTAAATTAAAAATTTTAAACACCAGAAGAGTAGACACAACGCATAGCCTACCCAAGATTAAAATTCTCAGAAAATAATCAAAGGAAGAACATCAAAAAGTGCACACAAACCATACGAGGAAAGCATGTGAAAGATGAATATCCAAGATGTGATATTGAAAGATAGAAAGGAATAATATATGCAGACATGAATTAATATATAGCCAGGAAAAAAACAAAAGGTATTTTATGCACCATTTAAAGTGCAAAAGAGATAAAACAAGGATATGCAAATGCCGTGGTGAAATCCAGTTTTCTAAAGTTACAAAATAGAGTTTCAGAAAAAAGTGTTTACATTAAAAAAAACAGTGAAAGAACCACAGCGTGCGATTCACCAAATAAGACTTAACAAAGCAATTACCAAGTAAAAGCACAGCCACAACCCACAAAAAAGTCAAAGAAGGCTAATGTGAGGAATAAGAATTATTTACTGTGTTACATGAAAATTAATGAAATAAAACCAGAATAGTGAAGGCTGAATTTTAGAAAACAGCTCTGAAAGTGAGTTTACTAGAATGCTTAGCAATGCTGCAATGGGCACATTGAAATCAGCCCATCAACTAGGACTTAAATATGAAACATACACGTCAGTGGCTTTTCCAGTACATTACTGAATCTATTTTGAA
Source organism: Dryoscopus gambensis (assembly GCA_013389985.1). Taxonomy (NCBI): domain Eukaryota; kingdom Metazoa; phylum Chordata; class Aves; order Passeriformes; family Malaconotidae; genus Dryoscopus; species Dryoscopus gambensis. The sequence continues at coordinate 165,124 of WEIT01002490.1, read as the reverse complement.
AACTGTATATAAATATCCAGTGAACAAGTGAATCTATACCCCATTTAATGAATTTAATCCTTAAGTGAATAGTCAAGAATCAATTATTTCTGAACAATTTGTAGGTAAAGATAACTTAATGAATATGCATGCAAATAGATAGTGGCAAATACTCTGATGAATATGCAAAACACATTAAGTATTTCCTGAAAACTTTTAAGTAGGTGTTCTTCCAGTCAAAGAACAGAAATATCACTTAGTTATGTTCACAAAACAAATCCCAAATTACAAATCATGATCACAATATGGAATAATCCCTGCACTCCTTCTGTAGGCTAAAATAAAATAACTCAAAGAAAAGTAACACCAAATTAAGATCTATTTACAGATAACTCTGTAATTTGATAGACTGACAATTTCCAAAAATTTGTATTTGCTTTTAATTTTTCCTTTACTGGCAAGAATACGTCTCCTTTTTTCTTTATGTCAGAGCTCCTTAGTATTTCCTGAGCCTGACTACCTAAGGTCCCTCAGCAGAAAGCCATGCACTGGCTCCAGCTCGGCCCATGCAGACAGGTGTTGCCCGGCATTTCTGAGCCCAGAAAACCTTGGCCCAAAGCTCTTCTCCAGCAGCACTCAGGAGACAGCACGTATGCAGGGGCTTAGCAAGGTCCTACTCTGGCTGCCACTCAGTAAATTTGAGACAGATTATGTCACTCGGTCGGTTATTGAACAGCACAATCAACTTAAAACTTTTATTTCAGGGGACAAACTAATAAATCACACTAGCTTCAGATGGCCATTAAGCTTGTCAAGGTTTCACTTTCTGACTTACATTTCTTGTGACTTGACTCCACACAGGAATTTTAATGATGGCCACATAATGTAATGCCAGGCTGACCTTTCCAGTCAGGAAAGGCTCACCAGTAAACATCGTCCTCTTTAAAGAGGACACCAAAAATAAAAGGAATATAGCTCAGGCCAGGTGATGGGTGCTGTGGAACAGGATCCAGGCAATGCTGTGTGCACTGCCCGTGCTGAGGATCTGAGTGAAAGCTGGCACTGCGGTTTATTGCCATTTTCCATAAAATTACATCACTTACGCGTGCTTCATCCTGACATGGGTTCAGAGGGATGGCAGAGGAGCACTGAGATAACCTTTCAACGGGCAACACAACCATCAGAAATAGAACGATAAACTGAGCTCTTATAATTGCTAGTTTCATGGTGTATAAGACATGAAACACGAGATTAGAAGTATAATAGCAAGCTTTATGTAAACAGTAACATTGCTAAGAACAACAAACTCACAAAACCTTTAAAAAACTAGACCCCCTCCCTGGGGCTTTGGTGGAACAGTTCCACAGAAGGTGGACTCACACTTCAGCTCCCAAACCATTGTGGTACAGTGAGTTGCAGTAGTGAGAAAGAAAGAAGGTGACAATGCTCCCGTGGGCAGGGCCGGGCCAGCCCCTCCTTGGCAGCTCCTGGGGGACACCTCTCTCTCCCTGGCCATGTCAGGGAAAAGCAGTGCCAGGCAGCCTCTCTCCAGAGCAGAGAATGTACTGGGACTCAGGGCGGGCCATATCCAGGTAAAATACATCCACTAGTTGTGTTCCAGGAAAAGCTAAATTGGCCATTTGTCAGAGACTTCTTGTCTGAATAGGTAAATTGCACTGAAATTCATTGTATGACAGTGATGAGTGAGGAAAAGAATACCATGTTCTTTCTGAGGGGGGATTTAAGGTCAGTCCTAGTACACTGTGTTCAGAGATATGTGCTAGTAAGTCTTATAAAGTTAGAGCAAAAATGAAGTCATAGAACATCTAAAGCCATGCTGATCCATGCAAGGTCTGGTTTGCTCCTTCCATCCCTCCTTCCACACCCTGACCCAGGAAAGGTAGCACACAGCCAAGAACATCATCAAATGAAACAGGGACAGAGAAACCTAATTCTCCTCCTAAACTCCAGGCCTCCTGTGGCCTCCATGAAACAGGAATATATCAGTGATGTTGTTTTCACTCTTACATGGAAAAATAATTATCTTAATGAATATTGTAGTTGTGTTGTGCATTTATATTATAACTATCTTTTACTATCACTTAATGATCTTTCTGTTGTCTAAAAAACTCCTGGTAACTGAGTTTGGGTTTGTCTGGTTTTGTTTCTATTTACACAGTAAAAAGCAGTTGCCAAGCAGAGAATAATAAATCAAAATTCTGACATAATAAAAAGATAATGTATTGTAATTGCATTATTTGTAGACTGTCTCAGAAGAAATTTGCATAACACTCAGAAAGATTGCTGCAAATATCAAAAATAAGGACAGAGCTAATTAAGGGGTTTGTTTACATGTATCTTCCTGAAAACACAGTAAAGAAAGAACTAAAAGTATATTCTCTCCTTAGTTTTCTGGGGAGATTGCTGCAAGGTTAAAGAATTGATGACTCGCATAACTACTCTTTTCCATCAAACCAGAATTTAAACCTCCATCACTAGCATGAAAAGGATAATGTACCCAATTCCAGCAGCGAGGACTGAAACTTATTGTAGTGGCTAGACATGTATCAACAGATCAATAGACATCTGTGTTCATGCAGATAATCACTGAATTAAAATAGGGAAGTCTATTCAGCTGTCATCCTGGCACATACCAAAGACGGACTGGTCTTTGTGCCTTCAAACGCTCATGGTCTGTAACCTAAAGTCTGATTTCTGATACCATTTTTTCTTGTTTGGATATCCGGCTTCAAAGATCAACACTGCAATGAATGTGCAGGAATAACTAGACCTGAGAAAGGCCTGAAGATACCACTGTAACACTTTCAGGCCTTTAAAGAAAATAAAGTATTGTATCTAGTTTGGTTTTGTCTTTTAAAAACAGCATGAAATACAATGAAGCAAACTAAAAATGTTAGTGATGGTGCAATTAGTCATGAACCTTGACCCAGATCACCAGATTTCCGAAAGAAAGCAAGAGTATTCTGGTGATTTGGAGATTGTCTTTGAGCTCAGTTGTTGGGAAATAATACAAAACTCCTAATCAAAGCAGCATAAATGATCACACTGATGTCTGATTTGGTTGGTTCTTCAGACTTTCAGGGATGTCCTGCGTTACCGTGTATTCTATTACCATCTTCACGAGCTGTTGAAACCAGGTGTAGCAATGTTCTCTGACTCCTCCCTCTGGACTATCTCCTGTTAATGGGCCCATCAATGCCTTGCCTCATGACTCACCATTCCATTGTGAGATGCTCCGCCCGGGGGGAAGGAGCCAAGCATTCCCACCTGGATATAGCCTGGGGTTTTGGAACAGCACAGGGGAGCTTTTCCTACTGGATTCCCAGAGGATGAGAGCTACACAACCACCACTGGACTTTCCAAGGGGGACCAGACCTTTTCTACAAGATCACCACTTCAACAGAACCACTTCAAAGAGAGCTGCAGCTCTCACCTGATCGGACTGCTACCACCACCCTGCCCGGCAGGGTGCCAGGTTACCCTGACTCTGTCAGGTTAAACCAGTGTTTCTGAACTATTGTTTTGATATATATATATATACTAGTAAAAGAACTGTTATTCCTATTCCCCATATCTTTGCCTGAAAGCCCCTTAATTTCAAAATTATAATAATTCGGAGGGAAGGGGGTTGCATCTTCCATTCCAAGGAAGGATTCTGCCTTCCTTATTTTCAAATCAAGACAAGGGAGAATTAAAGTGTAGACGTATACTTTAAAAAAAAATCACTGACTTAAAAGTGTTTCCTTTTGATGCATTATAGAGTTTGTTTCTGTCTGCAGCTGTGGGCATTTACCTAGAGAGTTTTTGCAGGAGAGAGCCCAGCTGCACACTGGGCTCTTAGTTGCAGAAAACTGAGATACTTTACCTGCCTTTTCCTGACCCCTGTGCCTGAGGGGGATCACACAAACAGCCCTGGCTGGGCCTGCACTGTGCTTAGAGTGACATTATTTGCAACTTGGGCTGTGGTGTTCTGTGACTGATTGTATTTTCCTTCACAAAGGGTACTCTATGCCAGGACATTAAAATTACTTGCGTCAGCTGTACAAATGGATTGCAACTCTGGTAACAAAAGGATCTTAACCTGCCATTATTGCTGTAATTTATATAAATCTTTTAAAAAGCAATCTCTGGGGCTGAAGAAGCTGTTTCAGTGACATGGCAACATGTGCATCACAATCTTATTCCATGTCAGTTAGGTTGATGTGTCTTTTCTCATGGGCCATATTGAACTGGAGATAAATAATTTTATTATCAATTTTAACTGTCTTAAATTATTCTATTTGATATAAACTTTTGTTTATGTATAAGGAAAGTACTAAATGGGACTAAGTGAAAGTTATAGTAACTCTCTATATGAAATACTGTCTTTTTAAAACTCTTGAGAAGAATAAGCAGTTGGAGTGAGGGCCTGGTCCTTGAGAAGCAGCAAAGTGGGGCACTTCAGAGACATCAGGATGCCACCCTTGCACTCCTGCTGCCTCCCAAGGGGAGTGCAGATCTCTCCTGTGATTCTTCACATAGCTGATGCACTGCTTGGTGCATGCTAGAACAGCACTCTAAACATACATTTTGGAAACTCCATCCAGTCCAAGGATTTTTGTTCAGTTTTCTAATAATTCAAGCAAAACTGCAAATGTTTTAGGACCTCCATGTTCAATTTTAGGCCCGTCACTTCAAGAAAGGCTTCAAGGGCTGAAGGGTGTCCAAAGAAGGGAAACAAAGTTGGTGAAGGGTCTGGAGCATAAGTCTGATGAGGAGTGGCTGAGGCAGCTGGAGATATTTAACCTGGAGAAATGGAGGCTCAGGGGAGACCTTACTGCTCTCTACAACTCCCTGAAAGGAGGCTCTAGCCAGGTGGGGATCTGTCTCTTTTCCCAAGTAACAAGTGATAGGTGAGAGGAAATGGCCTCGAGTTGTGCCAGGGGAGGTTTAGGTTGGATATTAGGAAAAATTTCTTCAGTGAAAGGATGGTCAAGCCTTGGAACAGACTGCCAAGGGCAGTGGTGGAGTCACCATCCCTGGGGGAAAATTTATAAATGTGGCACTTGGGGACATGGTTTAGAGGTGGGTTTGGCAGTGCTGGGTTAATGGCTGGACTTGATGAACTTAATGGTCTTTTCCAACCTAACCAATTCTATGATTCTGTGATTCTATGATTCCATCTCTCATCAAAATTGTGTACCATGAGCATCCAGTTTCAGTATGGTCTCCAGAGGGGAAAACGGTGTTAAATAGGATTAAAAGTTAATGAAATATTTTATGACAATATTTTACCATAGCAACAGAAAGTTAGACCTAAGCACTGTATAAATATTAATATTACTCTCCTCATCTCAATCACTAAAGGACTTGGGGAAAGTGTGTGGAGGGGAAAGAATCTCATTTTTATGGTTCTAAAATTCAAATGTGAAAGAGGAAGAGAGATTAGGTTATAAAAATAAGGTGCTGCTAACTTGCCTAATGGCCTGTAATCTGCTGGAAGTACAGCTGCACTGGGCTTTTAAACAGGTGCTCTGATTATAGAGCATAACAAACATGTTAGGCTTTGTAGTGCATTTAATATCTTATAAACAGCCAGGCTAATTTAGGCAGGGCTAATGGGTTAGCTCAAATGGTACTCGTGTAAAAGGTGTGTGATTATATCTGTGTACATTAAAGCGACAGTTTTGGTGCTCAGAGCTCCCCACCCTGCATATCTGAGAGCACAGGCTGCGGCAAATTCCCAGTCAGTGCAACAGGGAGATCCAGCTGCTCCTGCCTCTGATCACTGGGTTTACTTTGTGATCCTGTGGGTGTGTAATATTTCATAGCAGGAAAGAAGTTGAAAATGAGCTTGGTGTCTTGAGAGAATCTGTGGTCATTTATATTCGTCCCCTTTCCAGAAATCTATGACTGTGTTTTTTTCCAAGTGCAAACCTAGCAAGTGTGATATCCCAGCTGCCCCTGTGCTTTGTATTTTCTGAGGTTCACTCCATCAGAATACTGCAAGCCTCTGCTAACTTGAGACTAAGTATTTTATACTTCCAAACAAGAAATAAAAATCTAAGAAAAAGAATGAAGACTAATTCTACTGTGATGTAGATGGATTTTAACATGTTAGGACGAATGGGGGGAAACAATCAGGGTGTTTTTGTGTGTGTGAAAAAAACAGAATCAAGAACTCAGTGCAATGTCCCCGGCAGCAATGTTCTTGTTTGGGGTGGCAGATCCTTGGGTTGTTCACACCTTGAATACTGACCAGATGATCAGTTTGAGGCATCAGTACCTGTCTCTGCCCCTGGAGCACATCTGGGAAAGACAGCCTGCATGTGGACCCACTCATCTCTCTCTGCTTTGTGCTGTCCAAGTCACACTTTATGCCTGTGGTTACAATCGTGCTCCCTGTGGGCATAAAAATGAGGTGTTTAAATATTTTATTAACTAGATCATAAAGCCAACATTCCAAGGGGTCATCCTACCTTAGGCAATGGGACCACTGCACTGCTCTGCTCTGCAGCTGCTCCTTAGCTAATTAATCCTTCTGAGAGGTCAGCACAGCCAAAAGAGAAAGGAGGTGTTGGTTTAGGGCAGATCATAAGGCAAAAGCAGATTTATGGGTACAGAGGGGAGAGAGCAGGAGATGTAAATGTTCCACAGGAAACTACCGTGGTACCTGAAGGCCCAAACTGGAGCTGGAGCCCCACGTTTGCTGCAGTGCCTGCAGGTACCTGCATGGTGCACAGTTGTAGCTTTGGGATTTATAAAGAACGATATACTTTTAAAAGTCACTTTTCAAATGAGATATTATTTTTAACCACTGTCAGATTTTTTTTGTTAGAATGAGTCTGTATAACTTAGATGAAATTCAATTTAAATGTAATAATAATTTTCAGTGTACTTTTTTGATGCACAGTCAGAAATGTTTAAGTGACTCAGGTTTTTTTGCAGGTTCTGGAAGTTTTTTTAACAACTGACACATTTAAGTTTTAATATTTATGCTCAGTTGAATTTTGACACCTAAAATATCCAAAAGTGATGTGACCTTTTAGGCTTTCTGTTTTGTTTTTATTTGAATTGCTACATTTGAGCATCTGTTTGGTGGCATATTGTGGAGAAATACTTATTATTAGATTGTTTATTTTATGAATAATGATATAACAGATATGCCATTGCTAGATGAAATGCAAAATATAATAAAATTGCATATAAAGCTGGGAGCTCAAATACATATTTCTGGGCAGCATCTCAGTGAATCCATTTCTTACTCCACTTGCTCCACGAAAGAAGTAGGGTTTTCTATAGCTATACTAATATGGCCACATGAGCCATTCTGATTAAAAAATTTAAAGTTTCAGATCTGATGCTGAAATCCAAAAGAACAGTAAGATTAAAATATGCCACATCTTCAGTGTGGCATCTCCCATTTAAGGAAGAATACTGTAAGAGAAAGAGATTAACCTTCTCATGCTGTAAAAATTCAAAGGTTAAGCCCAAAGCTTTTAGAGCAAGCACACACAGTGGCTTAAGCCAGAAAACATTTTCTTGCGGTGAATCCCAGAGTTGCAAAGACTCTATCTCTGCCCAGTTAAGTTCCTTGAACTCTAGTTGTCTGTGGATGTATATAAATCTCCCTGAAATCCTATAGTAAACCAAGAGCAGAGTATCTGCTATTCTAATGACTGAATGATTTAAGTCGTGCGTCTTCTCACCGAGCAGATCCAGCTGCAGTGCAATGCTCAGTCCCAGTGCTGTATCACTCTGGAGCATATTCCATCGTGGGTACACCACTCAGGATCACTTCAGATTTTATGTGTGCTTCATTATGCAATCTTAAAAGCCTAAAATGTGATATAATGGAACATTTAGCTCAAAGATAAGGAAAACAGCACACTGCACTTTGCAGCCATTTGATATCCTGACAGGAAAGGGAACTGACACATGATAAAGAAATAAATAGTACTAGCAGTGAGTTATGGCTTGTGGGGATTCGGTCATGCATTATTAACTCAGTATCATGGCACAGTTCACTTTGCAATTGGCCAGGCCACCATTTTGCATTCCTTCAAACAGGCTGGTTTCCTGTGTAAGGAACTGACGGGAGCAGACGAAATGAAAATATACATGCAAATGGTAGGCAAGAGTATGAAATATCAAACCCAAGGGCAAATGTGCACATCCTGTCAATTCCCAGACCATAAGGCAAATAAAGTATTCAAGCATGTTGGCGATTCATAATGTATAAAAGGCAGATAATGTAAAACAGTTGTGGTGATCCCCTATCACACAGGACATAGAGTGCCCCAAATTATGTTTTCTTTCTTTCAGGTAATGACGTCTACGAAAAACAATTTTTAAAATGAACATTAAGGGAAAATCCACTGCTGCCTATGATAAATCACATTCTGGTTAGTTATCCTCACTGTCATGACCATAATTCTGTAACAGGCTCTTTGATTAACCAAATTGCTTGAGTACCTTGATTCCTTCTGTTAAATATATTTTCTATTTCTTCCCCTGTTCCCATAGCTACAAAACTCCCTTCAATTTATTAACATCCAAAAGTTCAGAGAAAGCAATAAGCTGATTAATGATATGTAAAGGGGAAACTCAAGAACATAAATCCAAGAGGCCCTTCCTGGTGTAAAGAAGGGCCCTACCATAGGCTCAGGGCTTCAGAGCAAAAATCAGAGGGGAAAAGAAAAAGAAAAGGGCAAAAGTTTAGCTAACACCTGTTCAAAATACAGAACACTAATAATAGGAAACTCTTGTCTTGATTAATTTGTCAAGCACGGATCTTTGCACAGAGTGTCTGAGGTTTTGTAGTATTAATCTGAGTTGCTGCAGATAAAATGAGAATATGTGAGGTTTCACAACAAGAACATAAATTCCAATTACCAACCAAAGAGAAGAAAGAATTAATTCAGTAGGTTATATACAGCAAAAGAATGCTGCAATTGTGGATGTTGAAGTAATAAATATTATAAATATTTATTACATTTTCATAGTCTTCACATGCTACTAGCTAAAAAAGGTTGAGAAAGAAGAATCAATATTAAATTACACTCTTTGCAAACATTAATAAATATTGCAGTTACTTCTACAGCCCCTATACAAGAATCCAAACTAATAAATCATAAAGCTTGTTCCATTTTTCCATGTGGCCACCATCCAGACAAAAACAGGTGGAGACATTAAAAAGGGTTGTTGAGAAGTTTTCTTTTCATTCAGTTATCTGTCCTTTCATTGTTTCCCTGACAATGCTACTATTTTCATTTTGATACACAACACATTTGTCCAATTAGAGTTGTGTCACTTATGAAATACTATCTCTGAAAATAAAGTATGACTACACACGACAGTGACTCCTCAGGATAAACAAATGCAGTTAAAAATGGTAGTACTCCCAGCTAGAGGGCTTCATCCAGTGCGGAAATTGTGTCTGTGATATGATAGATGCAGTTAATTCCAGACAAATCCGCAGGAGTTCCTGGTACTCTTCAGGGTACATGAAGGAAGGAGAAGAAGTACTGGAAAGAGGGTGGAAAGAATTCTAAAATTTGTTTGTATTTTATGGAGCAGTTTTCGTAGATGAAAAAAGAAAAGAAAATTATATAGTTTATACTATTCTACAGCTATGTTCAAAAAGGATATCAAGTCATTATATATATATAAAATGATATTAAGCCAGAAAATTAAGAATGTCTGGGACCCATTCTATCCTGCATTCGTGTTTGTGGGGGCCAGAAACTCAGGACCAGGCTTTGACTTTGATGTGACTTCTTATTTTCTAACACCTTACTCCATTTAAGAAGGAAGAGAGTGGATGGGTAGGGAAAGGATGAGCAGAAAGAGCTTTTTTTTGCTGCTGTGTTAATCATCTCAAATTTCTAGCTGGTTTTCTGGCAGAGAAAAATAAGTTTTCTNTCCACCATAGCAGCAAACCTTTTCTCATGCTCCAGCCTGTTTATTTCCTTATTGCCCTTCCTTGGAGGGGGAAACGAGAGGGGAAGATTTTAAGAAATAAAACCTGAAATCTCATTGTTCTGCAGAACATAAGCATTATGTGGGATGTCTGAATGTGTGAAGAGGCAGTTAATATTGTGGTTCTTTGCAACAAATACTGTGCTTAAAGGTCATTTGTGACAGGGGCTTTGAGAGCATCTGTTGCTAGGAACACACAGGCTGAATCTCATTACTGAAAACTATTTGAGTGACAATCATCTCAATCCTTCACTATTCATTATCTTCTCTGC
>WEIT01002490.1:95927-153448 GCA_013389985.1 Dryoscopus gambensis | reverse complement strand
CAATATTGGGAGTTTGAATATTCTGTCATTTGTTACAAAAACCCCAAATGGTATACCTAACAGAGATTTTTGTTCTCCCAAGAACACTTGAGGTATAAATTTACATATAGCCCTTTTGAAAAATCCAGAATAAGAGTCCAGTAGTGTCAGTAGTATTACTTACCTATTGATCGACTGGCTATCATACAATACACATTGTAAAACTTTGTCACTTCAGTGTTCATAACTCTTAGTTTTCTGCCACGCTGCCTCCATACCTCACTGAAAATCTCATTTGCTGATNNNNCTTTTCACAATGGTAAATGATGATACAAGATGCAGAACAGCAAGAAATTTGATCCTTGGTCCTCTGTAAGCCTCTTTTGTTTGCTCTGAAGTACCAGCTGTATTTCAGGTCAGAGATTAAAGTGTATTACAGCAGCTAGAGCAGTTGCCATAAAATGTTTTCATTCCCAGTAGTCACTAAAGTGATCATCTATTACCAAGTTTTTATGCTGTCCCTAGGAAATATCTAACATCTGAAACAAAACAGTTGGCAAATAATGATTCTGTACTTTGGGAAAGTTGCATATGCACACAACTTTCCCACTTTAAAATACAGTCAGTATTATTCTCTTCATTACTGGCAGAAGGTACAGTCTCGGAGCTGGTCATCACTAAATTTCTGAATGCAAAAAATTCACAATTAAGCTTATATTTTCAAGAGTATGTGGTGCATTCAGAGGTCTCTTGGATATACAATACTCTCTTGGTTTTTCAAGTGAGCTACTTTACATCTGCCAGAAACAAATGTAACAGGAGTAGCAATATCCAGTGAAGAGGAAAAACTGACTTAAACCTGCGTAGTCTTATTTAATCTTCAGAGTGATTATTTTACCTGTTTGTATTCCATGCAGTAATATGATAATCTTAAATTACTATGGAGTAGTTATTAAAAGTACTGCTTTGCAGAAAATGTCATCTGAACACATCTTATGTCCTATTTGTGAAGGTGGTAATGGTGTCTGTGCTGTTTATAACCTGTGTCCCTCACAATGCTGAATCCTTCACTGTTATCCAAGCTACATCTCATTTCTTTCATTTGTGGTTTCTGCAAACAGAAATATTTGCTTCCAAATCCAGTAAAGGTTGTGTGCCACTCACACACATCCTCCTTCTGTTGTCACTGTTCACAAATGTCCTTTGTGCAGGTTCCTCTCCTTCACAGTGCAAGTTCTTTTAGCTGGCTTCAAGTTTTTCTGATTTTGAAAGTAGTGTAGGAAAGGGAAAATAATTTTGAAAAAAAAAACAAAAAAACAAAAAAACAGAAAAAGACCAAAACAAAACAAAACAACCATCTTCTGTTTCATTAAAACCTTTCAAAGTCCTTATAAAAATTGTTTTCCTTTGCTTCTGCTTTGAACTGCATAAATCCAAGGGGTTTTAGTCAGGACAATACACATCCAAGATCAAAAAAAGACAGATTTTTGCCAGTCTGTTTCTGGGAATAAGTTTGAGTGATCATTCTCTATGAAATTAAGGTAAGGGGTTTTGATTCTAAAACATTATAACTAAGAGTTGTTCAGGAAATGCCTCATTTTTCACAAACTGCCTGGCACAGAGGAGGAAATCACATTACTGATTAAAACCAGCAAACATAATGAGAATCTAGTTTTCATAAAAATAATACAAGCTGTGAGAGCTGAATGAGAGAATAATACTTTTATTTGTGACTGTAGCTACACATTAAAATATGAAATATTAATAAGGACTATAATAGTTATCATATTTCATATTTTGTCTAGATTTTTGCCACATCAGTCTAATTCAAAGAAATACCAATGAGGTGCATTAAAAATAAATTTTCCATAAATGGAACAGCATGTACCTTTTTCTTTGGAATTACTTTACGTAGAAAGATTACTATTATTTCCAAATGTTCCACTTTGACTTCTGCAAATAGTGTCATTGTTAAGGAGTCACAGATATAATCAACAGAGATATATGACTTGGACTAGAAAACGTGAAACAGCTGATTTTATATAGAGAAGAGCAGAGCATTTTGCTGCCTAGCACATAAACACAACGGAGTGCCAGAGAGGGGGACTTGGAAAAAGGAATTATAAACATGCAATGTTTCTCGCTTTCCTGCTTTTGGTGGTTTCTTGTTATTACTTTGCTGCTGAACTCTTGGCTGAAGTTCTTCACTTGTGAAAAGGCAAAGAAAAGGCCTTGAGAAATGGCTTAGCTTGATTCAAGTGAGATTTACCAGCAGCAGCCAGAACCTTGCGCTTGCCTGAACATTATCACTTCACCTCTGCACAGATTCCCACCAGGGTTCAGCTGATGAACAGCTGCAAAGGTGCAGGAATTTATTGGATGCACGGAGAGGTTCTGCATCAGATATAAAGACCAAATCATGGCTGCAGGAAAAGCTTTGTATATTAACCTGTGCTGTGCAACACATGCAGTTTGAAAGCAATACAGGTAAAGAGGGGTGGCCTTCCTGCCTGCTCTGTGTCCTGGCTGTACAAAGTCCTGTGGGCTGGATTTTGCTTCAGCTGCAACACCCACACCTCACTTCTGTTGTTTCTTACTGAATGGAGAACACCACCTGATGTGCAAAGAAGCAAAAGCTGCCAAAATACCAGCGAACACCTGGGCTCTGAGCTGGACTGCACCTCCTGTCTTAAATCCAAGCATGGACAAGGCAACTTCATTGACAAAGGTGCAATATTTAACAGCACCTTGGAACACAGAATTAGAGAATTTGTTTGGGTTGGAAGAGACCTCTAAGATCACTGAGTCCAACCATTTACCCAGCACTGCTATATCCACCACTCAATTGTGTCCCTAAGGGCCACAACTACACGTCTTTTAAATACCTTCAGGGATGGTGACTCTACCACTTCCCTGTACAGGAAGAAAAACACACATTTCATCAATTATTTATTTCCCATTTCAATTTATCTCCATCTCCTGCTATTTTATTTCTGTAACCGTGCTACCTTATTTTGTGAAGTACTTTAGGGATTGCCCAGAAAGACAAAAAGTAAAAAATATATATCTTGATTTAGAGATTTATATTTTATATAGAGAGATAATTATTAGCATCTCCTGTTACATTGTTCCAAAATTATTTCTAGATCCCAAAGAATGAATTAGTTACAGGAAATTAGAGTCCATTAAATAGTCTTGTTCACAAAGTAATCAGTAACCAACAGCAGACCTTCAATTTAAAAGCCCATCTTCCTAATGGCCAATGTAATGCTGGCTTCAGGTTAAAAGAGCACGTGTTCCTAGTTTGTCTGTCTCAGCAGAAGATGATGGTGTATTTGCAGTACGCTGACACTGCTCCTTATCTGCCTGCACTCCTGTACTTGGAGAAAATCACCAGCAGTTGAGATAAGCAAGTACCTGAACCCAGCTCTGACAGATTGTTGCCTTTTACAAGGGGAATCATATTTCTTAAAATGCACAGCAGAGGAATTTTACCCTGTGAAAAGGGAAGTGACAGTTTTGGAGTTGTCTCAGTGATGAAAGCTTGGAAGTTACAGTGACCAAAACTATCACTTTTATGTGAGTAATAGGGAATGTTTCCATGTTACTATGACACCTTGCAAAACAAGGATCCAAATATTCCAGTAAAATTAAATAAATTCATTTTCTTTCTTGTCTCAGCTCCTTCAGTCTCAGCGGTAGCCTCTTAAGAGACTCGCCATGCTCAGCTGTTCCTTGGTCTGTGAGATGTGTTTGCCTGTACGTGCAAACATATATGTGCAATTATATATGCTTATAGATAAATAAACCAGTTATAGACCAGCTGTGGAATGACTGGACTGCAAGATTAAGTACAAGTGTGCTGCAGCAAAGAGTGAGACTTTCTGCTTAAACTAAGATGGACTCACAGCACAGGTTATGCTGTGTTTGGGGTAGTACTTAATGTTTTGGTGTACCCATTGTTGACATCAGTGGAATGGCAAGGCACTTATAATCATTAAATCTAGTTGTGGGATGGATAGCAAAGGTCACCAAATTCATCTCCAGGATTCACTCTGAATTCTTCAGAAACTGATAAGGGGATGCACATTGGGGATATATGTTTTGATATACCAGATCTGACTACAGCACAGAATGAAGGGTGGCTGGGAACTCAGCACTTTGGACATGCAAAAGAACGGGCCTGAGATGATTCAAATAAAAACTGTGAAAAGTTGAGCAATAATTACCATAAAATAAAAAGCAATAAGCATATTAAAAGTAACAAGTAGTAAGTATTAAAAAAAAAAAGGTGCTATGACTGACTATACTGCATCCACTGTTGAACAAGGATTAATTGTTCCCATTGCAGCTGTGAACAAGATAAACACAAAGAAATACCGCCTTCCTTATGAATGGAGGAATAGACAACAGAGAGCCAATAAAAGGAAAATAAAAGCACGCCTCTGTATAATGAATCTAAGCTCTACTGTGGCTACTTGTACAGCAGTTTTAATGTGGGGAGAAACCTGCACTGCTGAGATGTATATTTTATTTCTCCCTATATCCTGTAGTTCCCGTGGCTTGGATTTGCACCAGCAGTGACAAGGTGCAGCAGAAATCTCCATTTACCTCTGCTCTCTGGTCAAACAGTGCATTTACTCCAGCTGTGCATTCTTTGTCAGGATTTGGCCCTTTGTATAAAGGAGAATGCTTTTTTTGGCTGTGGTCCCAGTGGGGTGTTTGGTAACTTTGTCAGAAAGAATCAAGAGAATGTAATGACTGAACAAATAATAGGCTGTCAAAGAGACTTGAGTTACAGGAACTGAAAGATAGTCCAAAACGCTTTGCTCTTCAAAGAAACCTAGAAAAACTTTGTCTTAATTTGGTCTTCGGAACTTTGACATCAGCCTTTGCTTGTCTGTAAGCATCAACTCAAACATGGGAATTTATATGGATAGTTAGTCCTCGTGAGAGGTTTCTGGCAGGCTGCTTTCCCTCAGGTCAGTTGTGTACCATATACAAAACTACCACAACTGCTTTTTCATCTCCATTCCTTTCAGAAAAGTCTTACAAATTGTACTAGAAAATAATTCTTCTTTAACTTTTTTTGAACCAGTCAAACAAGGAATTATCCCTCTTACAGAAAATTAAAAACACGCAGAAAAGCTATGTATTTCAATGGAGTTTTAATATATTTTTAATACCTCTCCTGTAGCACATTTCAATCAGCAGATTTATTGACACCAAAGTCAATGGATATTCTTACAGAAATAATCCATATTTTTTGCTTTATTGGCAGATATACAGTAAAGAGGCAGATAGAATAAAGTTCAATGCCCAATATATTTAGCCAGCTTTTGCCTTTGAAAAGGATTTCGTAGGGCACGTACCCTTTGAAGACCAGAAAAAAATCCCTCCAAACCCTGGAGGCCTGGCTGTCACCTTCCCTCAAGCCAGCCAGGAGATGTTATGAGGAGGGCAGTGGGGCAGATCTGCTTGGCTTTGGAGAACTGGGAATGCTCCTTTGGAGCTGCACCACCCCTTGATGTGGACACAAAGACTTGATGACACTCTGATGGACACCCAGAGGCTGATACAGCTGCTCAGTAAAGTGACTGTTTGCCACTCACAACAGCAATGTAACGAGGCCCAGCTTTGAGCTGATGTGGTATGGCATGGTTCTGGTGGTGGTAAGCTGTAACCCTCCAAGAGCTTCTCCAGCTAGGAGGCGCTTGGCAGGCTGCTACACACACACACACACACACACACAAAAACTGGACAGCTTCTTCCATAAGTTGATGGCAAAGAGTCCACGGGAGAAGTTTATTCCAGCCATGCACATGAAGTAGATCCAGGGAGAGAGACGAGGAGAGGATGAAAGGGAGGCTGAACAGAGTGAAAGTGGAAGGGTCCAGATTTTTATATGGGGTGGGTAGGGGCTGAAAGGGACCAATAATCTAAGGGCACGGGGTCGGTACACCGGCGGGACTAGGGTATGGGAGCCAATGGGGAAACTCTGAGGGAGTGGCAAGGGAGCAAGTACCAAAGAGTGGAAGAGGGAACTAGGAGAACCTTCTAGATAAGGCAGAAAGGGGCGGGGAGGCCAATGGACCAACCGGGGAAGCAGAACTGGGGTTCATTTGCATGATGAAACAAAGCATTCTGGGAGAGGCCTTTTCTGTCACCATAACCTGAGTGCCTCCTAGGGCTCTTCCCTCCAGGGGACCCTCATGATCCCCTGGTCAATAAGCCCCCTGGCGTCCACAATGACGGTTGGGCCAGTTTGACCTCCAGAAGTACTTTCTGGGATTTCTGAATACTGAGTACTCTGAAGGAACTTCTACAGTCCCCAAAAGCCCTGTGACTACACAAAGACTCCTTCAGGAGAAGGGGAAACAGGGAATTTTTTTTGCTTGTCTTCATGCTGTAGCTACCATCTCAGTCAGCCGGAGCCACTGACCCAGAGGGTGCCTTACCCAGAGTATCCCACTCTGTCTGCCCATTGAGGCTGTTATAAAAATGCAAAGTTTCGTTTGCCCAAAGAAATGAGAAGACACTTGTAATTGGGGCAGGTTTGTAGCCAGTTCACTTCGCTGCAATGGTGGATCCATAGGTCCCATCTTCAAGGATGAAATTGTGAAATACAAGAAGAATCCTTGGGTGATGGCAACAGCACTTCCTACAGCCACAAAAATAATCCACTCCAAAATGAAGTTTTGCCAGTTAAAAAAGGAAACTTTATTTACAGAATATCTTTTGAGCTGTATATATTTTCAGTTTACATACCTACTGCTATCTTGGGAACTTAAGCTGTGTCTGTTTTAAAGAAGCTTGTCGGTGCATCTTTAAATGTTTCGCCTTTTCACATTATTGGGTCTCCACTATGGAAACTATGTCCTCATATCACGATTCAACTCGGCTCAAAAAGCTAAATGTGCAAAGGCATGACACAGACATGTCTCCTGTTTCTCAGTCAACACAATAAACACATGGACAACAGGAACAAAGTGCAGCACAAAGATTAAGAAGTTGAATTTCTGTGCAGGTCTTTTTCCTTGCCACTTAAGGCAATAAATCATTTCAATTAGACATAATTAAAACAGTTTGCATTTGAAATGTGAATTAAAATTGAAATCAGTATTATCCAGTTTCCCCTTTCCACATTCATATCAGCTATCAGGAAGATATTGCATATCTATCTACTCTTGATATAGATTAAGTCATAGCTTACTTTTTTATATATATATAATCTCTGGTTGTAATCAAGCACTGGTATATGGACTTTTATCATCAACACCACAGTTACACAGTGTTTTCCAAGTTCCTGTTCAGATACCTCTGGGCTTTAAATCCCTTACTGTCTTTTCTAATTTTCCCTTTTCATCTAAAATTAATTAGAGTACAGACTCTCTTGTCTTTTTGTTATTCCATTCAGCTTTCAGGGTGTTTTTGTTCTCCACCTAAACAGCAGTTTTTCAAAGATTTAATACACTGGTCTCATGTCTATGAGGGTGAAATCAACAAAAATAATGCCACAATAAATATGGGCCAAAAATTAAGTAAAGAGAAATAAAGAAATCTTTTGTAGCCTGTTATAAAGAAAGACAACATTATGATATTAGAGTGCAGAGCAGTGGACGGATTAATTAAGATAATAAAACTGATATAATTAAACATGACTTGGATTCTGTTTATTAGCCCTTCTGTTGTCAACTAAACCTTTCAAACCCTGTAAATAAGCAAGTTGAATGACAGGTGCAGTTGGTATGCAGGGGACTCAAGTTACTTAATGTTGTAATTTTTTCCTGGTTTTCACTCTTTTAGAGCATCAGGACTAATGTCTGGAATAAACACATTGATTTGGTAGTATTGTCAGTGGGTCACTAATCAGAGAAATCATTGATTAGAAGTAATCTGTCAATTAAGTCTGACATTGTCTCTGGTACCTTGGCAGTGGGGGGGCTGCATTCTTTAAACTGAGACACTGACCTTGTTTTCACTGTCTGGAGACTGAAATGAGGATTCACAGTGAAGACGATGCTTTATCCTTTGTTTTATTCCCTTGTCATTTTGGTTGGTTTTTTTCTGAGCAGGTTGCTTGGTTGAGTCTTTTACTCAACTCAGGTCTGATTGTCATGTGTTTTTCTGCATTTATCTCTTTTTAAAATGAATACATATTGTTCCTGCACATAGGTGACATTTTGACAGGATGTTAAAGCACTTCAACAATTTCCTCCCCACCATTTCCTGAAAACTGATTTTTAGGAGTCATTCATTCAAATGATGAAGTAACAGTTTGTAAAACTTCATTTTGTGGGGGGATCATTCTGATTGCCTTTTGAGGAAGTCAGGACATCACTTGCTGGCAAGTCTGATTGTATGTCAATATTTCAGAGCTCCTCCAGCCCATGGGCTCAGCTCATCCACTGTGTACCAGCAGCATTCATGGAGAAAGGGAAGTGAAATGTGATGTTAATCTCCCTGGATAGTACTGGAATGAGTAATTCTTCCAATCTAGCAATAAGACACAATGTTAGCCTTGAAATTAGACACTTGGGCTCCAGTTCATCATTAATCAGAAAGGCACTTGAGCATGTCTGTACCTTTAGGCATGTGCTTAAGTGTTTTGCTGCAGTGGGGCAGGCTAAAGTAAATGCTTAAATGATTTGTCGAGCTTGTGTTCCAACATGTTGTTGTTAACATTTGTATAGAGCAGCAGGAATGCACGTTGTTTTCCACACGGAGACTGAAGGCAGTTATCAGACTCTCATCTCAATGAATTAAATCAACATCACTTGGAATTAGTTCAGTTACATGAAGCTGTCAAAGCTGTCTTAAGAAAAGATCCATTGCACTATGTGATTGAGGGGAAGTCTGTGACACCCTATCAACTCACAAGAAACAAGATTTCACTTTGTACCACAGGATGCTCATCACCACCCATTTCCAGAATGTGTATTTCAGATCCATTTTCAGCTGCTTTATTTATATCTTAGAAACACAAATGAAATAGAAAAACAGAACTAAGTAGCCAGATTTCAGAAAGTATTTGCTTTTACCTTAGAACAAAGCTGTTAATAAGAGAAAATGCAAATTAACACTTGAATACTATTTTTGTTTTTCCTGTCTCATAGGTTTGTGTGATATATAACATAGTGGTACTTCACTATATACTGAGGGATCTGAAACCCAAAGGTAGAATATGGAGTTAAACTTGTATTTAAGGTGACATTTCAGGGAGTTTAGTCTTTTTTCTCTCCATTTTTCTGTCTTAAAAATTTTCCCATTATAAAGAGCCTAAGAAGCTAAAAAATTTTTTGGAAAAGGGGAAGATTTAGACGTGTGCAGTAAATATACTCAGCTCTATGGACCAGTGCTTAACTTAGAAAATCTTCTGATATTAGTAGAGTGAGAATTTAATAAAATAGTAGTTATCTCCTAAGAAGCCTGTAGAAACATTTATCAGGCTGTGTGAAGGATGTTCCCACTTGGCTGGTTCTCATGCACGCGAAAAGGAAACGACTGGAAGAACAGGAGATGGCTATTTCTGTGTGGAGCAGGTCAGCAGAGTGGGGTCCTGCCAGGGGCTTCAGGCTGAGGCAGGAGATGAGGGAGTCACAGGAGGACACGGTGTCCTCAGGCAGCCGAGTGTCCTCTGATTACAAAGAGAGGAGCCCTACTTCGTTTGTTAATAAAACCAGGCTGTTGAGTCAATGACTTAAGACTGCTCTGGGCAGTTCACTTTTAGATGGAGATCTAGGCAGATCCACCTTGACTGTCTGATTGATTTGGCTTCTGCAACAACTGATGTACATGCTGAAGTAGGGCTGATTTTCCACACCAGAAAATAAACTAAGTCGGTACAGGATTATTGCTTAAATTCAGGGAATCTGCTCCAATTTATTAAAATACAGGGCAGAATCTTGGCACATATTCAGTTGCTTCACTGCTCTTTGTTATTAATGGAAAGCTCTCTATACAGACCTAAATATTTGTATTCAAACGGAATATGTATGCTTGTTCATTACTGTAAAAAAAAATTGCCACTTCCTTTAAAAGATGCCCGCCTATTGCTTTCCTCCTTTTCTTTTCTGTTGTCTCTCCACTTCTCCCAGCCAGCATCCTATTGAAATTGTTTACAGCACTGACACCAGAACACTAATCTGATGGAGAGCTCTGAAGTACTTCGGTACACATTTCTCCAGTGGGGAAAAAGCAGTGTCCAACATATTGTGCTTACTTAACCTCCCTTTGAGCAGCAGTCCATCAATGGAAAGCCATCAGACTTCCGTTCCCTTTCTTCAATCAGATGTTAGTGGCCTTCGCAGTATTTCTATCTCCTACAATGAGTATCTGATAGTAGAAATGTAACACATTCAGCACTATCAATTTCAAACACAATACACAGGAGTAATAGATGTTAAAAATTGCCTTGGCCACACAGTATATTGTCAAAAAATAGATTTCTTAGAGCAAACTCTAGGTTTAAAGGAAAGGTGACATTGTTAACAAATGTCGTCAGTGATAAAGTGATAGATGCCTGGCCGTTCCTCTCCATGGGCCTTCCTGAACAGAGAGGCTGCATGAAAGAAAAGGATATTTGTCAAGGAAAACTGGATGGAAAACTAAGGTTCTATGACATTTATTGTCCTTTCCTCAGCTCCCATCTGCTACAGTAGTATAGCTAAATATTTGTAAAACTTCTTATTTTGTTTAATTTTGAAGCTGATAGCGATGAAAGGTATAAGCACAACTTGGAAAACTCCTCCTCAAATTCATTTCACCTATATTGCCCTATCTCTGTCAGTGAAATGAGAAAAATTAAACCACATATTTAGGAGGTCTGTATTACCTTAGGCATCTGCATATAGAGAAATAGAATAGAGGGCAAGAAAAATCAGTTCCCCCCAAATTAGTTTCTGGAATGAAACAAAGTTTTCATGCAAAAAGACATTTACCAGAAAACAGTGTTTAACTTGGAGTAGTTTAAAGAAGTGATTTTCTTAATGCACACCTTATATCAAATCCTGGTTGCCAGATAACTGATAATAATACAATGTAGAAATTAAAAAGTGTTTCATTCTGTGCACTTTTATGCAAATATTTGCCTTCCTGCATAGAGTTTTTAGGACAGAATATGACAAAAATCACCATCCATCACTCAAAGAAACCCAGATAGCCCTCCTTGAGTCACCCTTCCTGTAGTAGGACTGGGACTCACATGTACTTTTGTCTGGCTACTTTTGACCAAGGTCCCTTTTAAAAAAGAGAAACCAAAAAAACCCCAATCATTTTCTTGGGTTGTACAAGCTCTCAGAGATCTGCAGAATATATTGCTAAAGACAATAGTTCCATACTGGTTTTCCCTGTACTGTGAGTCCATTAAAATTACACGAGAAATGTTATTTGCAGAAATATGCAAACTAGTAACAGTTTATCTGTAATATTCACTGATAGGCAGCACTGGAAAATACCCACTTATTTGCTACATGTAGTCATCTTGATATCATTGGCTCTTCTAATTCACAAGCCAAAATGCTTAAAATTCCAATTGACAGGTCTTTGTCATTATTATTCATTATGCTTTGTTAAAGCCATTTAATCATGTGCAGGCCCTACAAAGGATTTCTTTCTCTTTTAAACAAGCATGCTTTTGAAGGTAAGCTTGCATAGCAAATAACTTATCTGATAGAAATAATTACAGACAGCAACAGAGAAAAAAAAAATCTAATCTGCTGGGAATTGTTCTTTGCTTTCATTGTCCTGCAGCACCATTTTACCAGAAAATGCTCTGAATAATTTAGGGGCTGCTAATATGATTGCAATATCTTCCCATATTCACCACAACTGCTTGAGGTCAGTGTCCTATCTGGTTATATTTGATGCTCCAGGAAAAAGAGGAAGCTCTAAAACTGAAGGCAGCCTATCAACTAGAAAGGTCACTCTAGCTGGATTTTATAGGTCACTCAAGGTGGACCGTAGAAAGAGGCAAATATTCAGGTGATATTCAGAAACATGAGGGATTCAGAGGTTTATTTCAGTAAAAACTCAAAATGAGAAAACTGATTATTATATTCCTCCTACCCAAGGATTTCTTTCTCGGACAATGTTGTGACAATGTTGGACAGTGTTGTTGCTTAAGACAATAAGTATAAGGTTTTAGGCACACTGAGTTAGCAAGACAGCTTCTCCTCACTAATAGATAAGCACTGTGCAGCCAGGGATAGCTGAACTAGGACCTTCCAAGTCTTTTCTTCCCTTGAAGAAAGAGTTTTAACAGAAAAATCACACCACCTGTGTCTTCTCTGTCCTTTAATGATGGCTCTAATTATCACCAGGGGTGTGCAATCACTGCTGACACTGCCCTGGGTTATTTCAGAGGCTCCTGGTCACACAGTGGATTTTTTAGAACCCAAGCTCTGCTTGGTGCCTGTGCTGTTGAGCTGCATTTGTGGTGGTTGTCTGGGGCAGAATTCTGGTTGTGAGGGGGTGCTGGGGCCTATTTAAAAAGGGGCAAAAAGCCTTGAGCTCTCACCCTCTCTTGTGAGGGGGGAAGCTGAAAAAAGTAAAATAATATTTAAAAAAAAAAAAAAAGGTAGTGTGATCACTAAGGCTTGAGAAGAAGCAGGTTCTGTAGTAGAGGTTTCCTCACTTTTTGTTCTGTCCTCACAGGCTGTGGAGTGCTCTGTGACACAGTAGGTAGGTGGTCCCTGAGGGAGCTGTGCCCCATGAAGAGGAGCCCACACAGGAGCTGGTTTATCCTGAGGGAGCTGTGCCCCATGGAGAGGAGCCCACACAGGAGATGGTTTATCCTGAGGGAGCTGTGCCCCATGGAGAGGAGCCCACACAGGAGCTGGTTTATCCTGAGGGAGCTGTGCCCCATGAAGAGGAGCCCACACAGGAGATGGTTTATCCTGAGGGAGCTGTGCCCCATGGAGAGGAGCCCATCCTGGAGCAGGAGAGAATCCTGAGGAGCAAAGAGCTGCAGAGAGGTACTGCTGGGTTCTCACCCTCATCCCAGTGCCACTGCACCACTTGGGGAGGGAGAGGAGATGGAAATGAGGGAGTGGAACTGAGCTTGGAAAGACAGGAATGGGGGGAAGTATTCTATACCTTCTGTATCTTCTGTTTCTTTTTCTGCCATCCAATTCTATTTTAACTGTCAATAAGTGAAACTAATTTTCTTTAAATTGAGTGTGTTTAGCTCTGATGGTAAGTAATAGCTAATCTCCTGGTCATTATTTATTCTTATGAGCTTTTTTTAATCCTGTTTTTCCTGGGGAGGGAGGAGTGAGAGATCGGCAGGAGGGGAGTCTGGCAGCCAGCCAAGATCAACCCGCCACGGACAGAAATTGGTCGATTCAAAATCGTGTACTTCAGAGACATCTTTGCATAGTTAGGCTCTTGTTCATTGTGTTCATTGTCCAGACTGAAAAGTCAGAGGGGCCTATTTTTGCTGTTCCTGGTTTTCTGTAGATAAGAACCAATGGATTTAATGCCACTTAGTTATAGACAAGTGTGAATGTTTAAGGAAGTTTTTCAAAGTTTTTCATCCTCTAAACTTCAGGATATTTGTAGAATAATTTTGTTTGCTTGGATCAATTACGACTGAAGAAAAGCATGGGATAAAACTTGTCCCTACTGCTGCATGGGCTTCTGCATTCACCTGCATGCTGGGGAAAGACTGGGAGTCCTCATGCAGAGTGAGATCAAAGTAAATGAATGTGATAACTTCTCTCTTAGATGTTGCAGGCTGTACTGCTGAACTGATTAATCTAGTAATTCTGTGCAATTAATAAATCTGAAAAAAATGCTGCCTATTGTAAATGTGCAGAAACCAAACAAACGAAAATTAGAATATGCAACTGAATCATTCCCTCAACTGAAAGGGGTGCTGACTGGAGTTAGGGCTGTAAATTTAGTTAGAGACTGTCTAGAAGTGAATAATTGCTCTTTTATGTGACATGATATGTTCAGATCTAGCAACTGGTCCTGAGTCCTGGATGTTGGTATCTTGGAGCTGTACAAGAATGAAATGAAAACCCTCCTTGTCTTACTAGACTTATCCCTACAGGATGATATGTGTGATGTTGGATATGTGGAGGAAAAGCTTCCTTTAATATTGCTGGGGTTTTTTATAAGGACTTCTGACTACAAATTACTTAAGGGTTGGCTTTTTATTGGCTAGAATGATCCAAAATGTTGTAGCAGGGACTTCAAGTCATGCAAAACATCAAGATATCTTCAAATATTGAATAGCAATACTTCCAACACATTCTTCCAGATAAATTAATCCACACTGTGCCTTATCTTCGCAGGTTTTTTGCCTTTTGGGGTTTTTTTCCATGACATCTATATACTAAAAAAGGAGGTTTGAGTTGTGAATCCAAAGCCCTAGAAGGAGACGTGCAGGAGATGGGTATGGTCCTAGGAGCAAAACCTGAACAAGATGTTGCAATGCACAATTTAACACTGCCATCAAATGGCCAAATATATTTCTTGTTCTGAAATGGCATCTCAGCTGACTGTCTGTTATAAACACTTATTCTAAACAGCCCAGTTGCGTCACACAAAGCAAAACAACAATGGCTTTCTGTTTTCATGTTTTGATGGAAATATAGGTCTGACTCTGCAGCCAGCTTTGGTAGAGGGGGGGTCAAGTTTTAGGAGGTGCCTTGCTGGTGCCTACAAGGCAGGAGTAGTTTTACATTAGGCTATAAACATGGGGTGAGTGAAAGTTGTTACTGCCAGATATCACAGGCCAGGTAAAACCTACTTGATGAGTGTGGTCAAGTTGCTGGTTGATAGTATACACCAGTAAAGTGATTTCAATAAACTAATGCATTAGAAGCACATTTTTTTGTCCTTATACTTACTGCTGTAAGCCCTGTGGAATTAACACGAATTCCTTCAATTTATGCACGTCCATATATTTCTTTTATTGCATACAATGAGCCTTAACAACCCCTCAATATTGTTGTTAATTTGGATTCCCCATAAAAAGCAGTCTTTGAACTTCTTGTGGATGATTTGATCTCATGCATTCTCCATCTTCTGTAACACTTATAATAATTTTATAGTCTTAAACTAAAACTGTATTTAATATTGAAATTCCCCACTTAAATTTCTAATACCATATTTCCTGCTGCTTTAATTCAGTTCTGAAGGGCCTCTTCCTGGGCAGATGCTCTCATGATCACAATTCCTTTTTTTATCTAGCCTTGGAGAATTCTTTCACACAAAATTCATACGAATATAGTGCGGATATAGACTTTCCTCACTGCATTTCTCCAGCTGCTATAGAGAAGTCTTTCCTAATCTTTGCTTTCAATATATAACTAAGGCTGAGGAAAAAGACCCACCTGTTTCAGATCTGTCTGCCACATGGATTTTAGCAAAGGCTTAATGGTTTATATTCAGCTAAAGTGAGTATTCCCATCTTTTTCAATTCAACTGTTTACACCCAGGAAACCAGCTTTAGTTGTTTTTTGGTTGTGTTTTTTTTGTATGCTTTTGGGTTTTGGTTGGTTTTGGGTTTTTGTTTTGTTTTTTAATTGTGTATGTTCCATATTCTGTTCCATCCTCTTACTAGACTGAACGAAGTGGGCATCTGCCCAACATTTGATGTTATCCAATGCATTTGTACTATTATTTTTATATTTATTAATGTAGTATCTAATCTCCTAGTTGTTTTCAGTTAGTGCCCAAGCAGTGAAGGACTTGTGTTCAACATCTGTTGGACATTTGTGTGTTTGGACATCTTTGTGTGGTTGTGCACCATGCTGGTTTTGGTCTGAATTCATTTTCTCTGCAGTAGCTGTTATGGCGCTGTGGTTTGGATTTGTGCTGGCAACAGAGTTGGTAACACAGGGATGTTTTTGTTATTGCTGAGCAAGGTTTGCAGAGTCAAAGCCTTTTCTTCTTTTCACCCCCATTTGGCCACTGAGGAGGCTTGAGTGTGCAAAGTTGTGGAGGGATACACACACAGATGGGACAGCTGACCAAAGGATATTCCATATCATGTCCATATGTGTATCCATATCCATAACGTGCTCAGACCATGGAGCTGGGGGATAAAGGAGGAAGTGGGGGATGATGGAGGGATGATGTTCGTCTTCCCAGCAATCATTAACTTTTCTCTCAAGGGTATTATGGTACACACAAGTTGTATTTTAAGCTATAACTTCATGGATTTAGTTCCTTCAGTACTGTGTAGTATTGTTCATTTCACAGATAAAAAGGCCACCTTTGTATGGTGCATGCCTTAAAACTAACCCAAATGTCAGCATGAGAAAACAACTGTCTTGTGCATTTAGTCCACATAATGAGACTTCTTTTTTGCTGTAAGTTGAGTATTACTGACTCACCTCTTTCCTCCAGTTACTTTTCAGTGCTAATTCTACTAAAAATGCGCTTTAGTTTGGGTGCCCCTACCCAGCTTAACACTTCCGATTTAAATTACAAAATAGAAAAATAGTGTTTAAGTATCTTTTCTCTTTTTCATGTACTCTCTAATTAAAATGGAATCCCAATTTCATGTAGAAGTTGGTAGCAATTCCTCAGGTTTCTTAAGAAATCACATCAGCCCACTTTAGCTGCTATGTATATTTAGCTCCCGAGGTTTGGTTTTAAGTCATCACCTCGTACACTGCATTGAGCTCATGAGAAACTAAGTTAATTAGCTTTGTCCATCTTTGTCCTTGTCATCTATTTATGAAAATGATGGCAGTTCCTCTGAGGAGCTGAAAAAGTGTAGATTAATCTGTGGGCTGAGACTGCCCAATACATTATAGTTCTGTCTTTAAGGTCTCTCTACTCCTGATTTACAATAATAAAACAAACCAAAAGTCATAGGAAAGTCTTCCTAATATTCCATAAAAGAGTGGTTAACTGGTTTTATCTTTATGATTTATATGCTGTTGAGGGAGTAACCTTTCCCTGCACATCCAGAATTTCTCCTCTGCCTGGACCATAGTGCCCTTTGTTCAAATAGTGACTGTTCAGGTAATTCATTTTTACTTTGCACTCTTCTGGCTACAGACAAGTGAAATGATCTTCAGGAATAATTACAATGAATAGTCCTGTCTCACTTTATGTTAGGTAAAACATGCAGTGCTTTTAAAGCTACAATAGACAAATCCCATAAATATAAAAATGTCTCTGAAGGGCTGCTATATAGATGTCAAAGGGGCTGGGAGAAGCTCAGTGCAATGCTGGCCGTGGATTGAGTCAGAGAGAAGGGGGACCAGATCCTCAGCTAGTGCAGGGTAGCCTAATTCCATGAAAACCAGTAGTGCTGCTTCCCTCTTGTGCTAGCAGAGCACCTTTTATTTCCCCTTCTGTTTGGCACACTTCAGTCTGACTTCTTCCCAAGCGACATATGTGAGAAAAGAGCCACTCTCCTTGCCCTGATGGAGTGGAGCCCTTCCCCGAGGACTCAAGTGCCTTTCAGGAGCTGGACCTTCAAACCCAAACACTGCGACACCTGAACCCCGACTCAGCACACAGGGGGCTCATTTGTTGATAATGCTGCTCCATCGATTTATGGTGTTACAGGAGCTGAATTAGGCCCATTATGCCCTACTCAAGTGACAGAAGAAACTGCAGCTATAACTCAGATTTCCCTGAGCCATTCTAACTACTTAACTGACTTGGCTTCCAGACACCCGTCTTCCTGCTCTCCCAGGGCGTTGGGAGTCGAGCAGCACATAAAAGTGCGATGCTATTTTCTCCATAAATGAGAACTACAGCTTGGATCTATACGGGGAGTACATATTACATATCCCAGCATAGTGAAACATAACAGAGCACCCATGAGAGCCGAGAATGGCTTCAGAAAACAATCTATAAATCTCCGGTGTTATCTTTCTGACAGCCTCCTAATCTGTGCAGGTTGTTGTTAAGAGCTGCATTAAACTAGCCTGTCATTGATCCCAGCTCTCACTGCTTCTCCAAGAGATGCACTTCCTGTGATCAATTAGGAAAAGAGACAACAGCTTCTTAAAAGCATCTTTACAACAGGACCCTGCAATAACACATCTTCCCAAAAGGTGTATCTCTGGCATTTACATCATACTTTTGTCAAAGTACAGCCAGCATCTCCACCAACAACATAATTTAGTCTTCTGAAATAAGTAAAAACAAGAGATTCCTCTTGTTGAGTCATCATTTTTGCCTCCAACTTCACCCCAAGTAAAAAAAATTATGTTAAAATAGTGCTTGCAATTTGTTGCCATTTAATTAATTTGAGTCAGTCTTAGATTAGCTCTGGCTAGTAACTAACTTACTTTCAATGACTTAGGCAGAAACAGACTGTGAACCTGCTTTCTCGTTAAAACCTTGAGAAGCAGCCTGGCTTATTGTCCAGATGGGGCACAGAAACTTAGTACTGGCAAGAAAAATACTCAAAAAAAAAAAGTATATGGCTATTAGCAATAAGGACTTGGCAATTGCATTTCTCCTATGGAAATTGAGTTTCTCAGCTGGAAAAGATAAAGGTCATTTTTACCCCCATTCTGGCCAAGGTAAAGTCCCATTCTGTTGATGAACTTAATTTAATTTAATGTAATTATCTTAAAGAGGTTATTGTCCAAGAACTTATCATGGCCCTGGTTTCTGTACAGGAACTTGAATGTAGGGTAGACAAAAAGATGTGGAGAAGGACAAAAAATGATGTATCCTCTTGCTTGGTATGTGTCTTGGTTTGAAAAGACAGGTGTCAGCTAAGGAAGGCAGGAGCCTCCCTTGAAATGGAAACTGTAAACCCCCTCCCTCCGAATCATTAGAATTTTGAAATTAAGGGGCTCTCAGGCAAAGAAAAATGGGAATAGGAATAACAGTTCTTTACTAGGAAGTTTGAACAAGAACAAATGCAATAGTACAAAACCAAACCAAACCCACTGACAGAGTCAGAAGAATACAACCTGACACCCTGTTGGTCAGAGAGTTGGTAGCAGTCCAATTAAACGGTGGCTGCAGTCCTCCTGTGGTGGTAGGTGTGGTCCTGTTGAAGCAGTGATCCTGTTGAAGGATGTAATTTTCCTCTGGCGATCCAGTAGGGAAGAAAGCTGCTCCTCCAGGAAATCCAGTGGAAGCGGGCTGCTCTGGTGTTTGAGATCTCAGCTTATACTGAGCATGGAATGCCTGGTTCCTCCCTCTGGGTGGGACATCTCACAATGGGAGGATGAGTCATGGGCAAGGCGCTAACGGGCCATTAACAGGAGATAAGCCAGGAGCAGTTATCTGTGATTCATGCAGGAGGCATTCATGGACCCATTCACAGGAGCATTGCCACACCTGGTCTCAACAGATGGTGATAGAATACAAGCTCCCAGGCACATCCCACCCTGCACCCCAGGACAGTATGGTAGCTTTTATACTGGGCTACTTAATTCCGGAATAGATTGTATCACACATATCAAGACTGGACTTTCATGTGCCACTCCTTCTGTATTCATATTAAAATGTTTTTAAGCTTAAAAATAAGAAGAGACTGGCCTTTAAACTACTATGCTTTTGTAATACTTGGAGCAGTCTGTCACCTTAGCAAGGGAATAGAGTGGAAGAGGAAGACAATGATCTTTTGAGTTTAGAACACATATTCTCTGTATTTTCTCGGCTACGGAAAGATGAAACAGCACAAATTCTCCTGGACTGGTTTTCCATTTCACATCTTTGTAGCCACTGACACACTGACAAAGGAAGCTAATTTTGTGTCTTGGCTTTCAGGAATTTTAAGATGAGATGTTCTAAAATTGCAGCAAAAGGATGGCTCTGTTTCCGTGTGCACTCGCAACACTCCATATAATTAGCAGGCTAAGCAGGAGAGCTGTATTTAGCTCACTAGCTCTTAAATGGAGTTATTTTCATTTGTTTACTGAATGTCTCTACCCGCTAAAGGCTAATGAACTGGTAATGGATCTGTCAGAAAACGGAAAAGACAAATACCTCTAAATGTTGCTATTGTAGCCTAAGAATGTGGCTATTATTGCTCCTCTAACTCATGATCTTCATAAGAAGGAAGGTGGTGGGAGATTTGGTATTCAATGGGTGTAAGGAAGCACAAGCATAATTTATGTACCGATGGAGTGGAAGGGAGGAGAGTAGCAACCCTCAAGAAACAATAAAATAAGCAAGCCTATTCTTCCTGCATATTTCGGTGATGGCTTTCCCATCTACAGCCCCCTGCTCCTGTGTAAAGTATATTAATCTTCCCAATTTTTATTTATGCTAGATAAAACCTTAAAGTCTGAATCAAAAGCAGTGTCCTGCTGCAGTAACATAGAGAGTCTAAGGTCTGTAAAAGTGTTTGGCAAGTGGGGAAGAGACACACTAGAAGGGAATGATTACTCTCCTTGCAGTTGAGTAGATGTAATATTAAGTGCAATCACTGAAAGAGCAAAACTTTTATGCATGATTGATATGCTAGGGCAAGCAGACCAACGTTTATGTATTAAGTAAACAGCACTATTAATGTTTTAACAATAAAATGAAATAGTTTCTGCCTTTTGAAAAATAATAATTAAATTTCATAATATTCACATATTGGAAGGGTTCTTCTGTCTGATTTTTAACACTCTGACTTTTGGAAGCAAAATATGTACATATGTAAAACTTTATTTTATGTAGTACAGTTTTAGTTTTTTGAGGGTTTTTCCCCAGTAGTCTGTTGTCACTCCTTCTACATATAGTTTAATTTTTCTTCTTCAGTCTCCTCTGGTGGTGTTATCCTGAACTCATTAAAATTTTATGAGAGGACTGCATTTATGACCCATGTTAAATTTTATCTGGTGTTATTTCATTCCCTCTACATCTAGAGGCTGGGACCAGCTCAGACTGTACCTTTTGTCAGAGTTTGACTCTGGACAAGTGTGGAGGAAGCAGAAGAGACTCCTGACTCTCAGCTCAGACCTTTCCCTAGAATCAGACCTCCTCAGAATCAGTAGTTTCTTTGCTCTTGGCTAGCACAAGCAGTTTGAATTTTGAAATGGTTCATGGCTACAGGTGTGGATTGATTCCATCACTGATGGTGCTGTTTGGTGAAGCAAGGGCCCAGAGTTTCACCATCTGCATTAATTCTTTATTCCTCTTCAGTGAGAGATATTTCTGCTGACAACATGAAGACGGTTTTCAGGTTCCTTACCTATCTTCAGGGTAATAGATAATACGGTCATGGGATGTAGATTAGCACAACAGTTTTTAGGGGCAGAGACAATTGTGGCCTAATTTTTTTTGTAAATAAGAGGTAAATAACCTAATCAGTTTTTAGCTGTTGCATGGGCATTAGAAAAAGTTCAAACCATGATCTAATGACTCAAAAAGAGGTAGACTTACCTTCCTTCTGGGGGACTAGGGGAACCCAGCAAGCCAAAGAAAGCTCCTTTTCTGTTGAAATCAGACTACCAGAAGGAGAGTCACTCTTGAAGAACATAAGATTAAAGGAAAAAAATATGATATTTCTACTTTCCCAAAAAATAGTAATATACTCTATGCAACTGTGATTGCTCTTCACCCAAATATGTGCCCTGACAGTTTAAGAATCAGGATGGTATCTAGGGGCTGTTGAGAAAATGTGCTTCAGTTCCTCAGCAGACTGTCACAACTCGTTCAAAATTTAGTCCAGTGTTTTCTGTAAGAACGTTGTAGTATTTCTTAAAAGTTATGCTAGCAGTAGTTCTTTCTGAGGCACTCCTTATTTTTAACGTAATAGGTGTAGATTTGACAGGAATTAAGTAGAATTACACATCCCTGTGAGGTGTCTCCCAAACACTGAGGGCTCTGGTCCTGACACAGTGAGGTGGGTAACCCCCATCCTGTGAGAAATGTTCTAGCCCAGCTCCTTGCCAGTACTGACACAGCACTGCTCACAACTTGATCAAGGAATTTTGTGCCTGTATTCCATTCTCCCACAGGACTGCAACACCTCTGGGTTCTTGGGTGCTATAGTAACTTGTTGCAGCGCATGCGGCTCTGGCCACAGCCCCCACACCTGGCAGTTCCTGGTGGGTGACCAGCACTCAGGGCTCTGCACTCTGACATCTCCTGACCACTGCGAATTCCTGTGCCCCTCATGGGATCTGCCTTTTGCATATTGTTACGAGTTCAAGATTTTCCCCACCCAGTTTTATGTATATCCTTATGTTTATGCATATCCTGTATGGAATATGTATGACCTCTTGAAAATTCTTTTAAGTTCAATGTTCTATTTGTTCATTCAAACAGAACCCTCCCCTGAGATTTTCCCTTTGGATGTACCCCCTGTCATTTCACAATGTGCAGAACTCCATTGGCTGTAATCCCTCCGTCCCTTCTGGCACCCAGACCAAAGAGTTTGGAAAGCGCAGGCCAGGGTCTTTGTCTGCGTTCCTGATACAGTAAAGATCTGAACCTGCATCTGACCCCTCTCATCTCTTGCCTTTGTCTACACAATCTTCACATCGGGTTTGCAGTCCTGCTCCCTGCAAAGGGGTACCAGTGCTGGTTTGTTACTTTTGTAATGAATTTCTGCCGTTTATTGCTGTAATGAAAATCCCACTCCGGGACATCTCAAACAGCAAGGTGCAGCAGCTTAGTTACCAGGCGACCTGCAGCCTGCATCAGTAACTCACCACCCTTTGTGTGTGCCACCTTCTCTGTGATTCCTGATTGCATACTGTCCCTATAGCAACCAAATTAGCAGTTGCTACTTTGGAGAAGAAATGTTAGGAAATATTAATACATTTGACAGCTTACTCCTTTTGGAAAACCATCTTACTTTCATTGTGCTCTCCTTTTCATTTCTTCGCCTCTACCATCTGTTCGTGCTGAAAACAAGGTGGATGGTGTGATGAGTCAAATGCAATCCATGCACCAGTGGTACAGACAACGTTAGCAGACCCCCATCCTAAATTTGACTTAGAAATGTTGTGGTCAGTCCCAGCCTTAGCCTGACCCCAACCAAATCTTCCTTTCATCTTAAATTTTAAATCAATACAGGAAAAGGGGTTTCCTGCAATCTGGAAAAATTATGTCTTTACAGCATGTGACTTCTTTTTTGTTCAGATTTTAGTAGCATATTGTTCTCTGTTTATAAAAGATCCAAGCTGTTTAAAAGTAGAGATGTACGATTTTTGTGTAAGAATGTATGCTGTAAAAGACCAATGTGCCTCTCTAGATCATTAGATCAACATGGCTGACCAAAGACAGATACTTTCTCTAAAGTAACATGGAACTTCTCAAAACAGGTCATTCTGTTTTGTAGATATCACTTGTAAAATTAAAAGTTAAATTGCAATACATTGTAATTGTAATACATTTAATTTTACATGCATGCAAATTCCTTGTTAGATGGTTTAGTATATTTAGCTTATGTGTCTTATTTAGCATATAAAATCACATTTTAAAATAAGTGAAATCATACATACAGTATAGACATTTATTACTCCATGATGTTCAAAATAACATCTCTTCTTTAACCAGAGAAATATCCAACGTGTCTTGCATAGTTTTACAAAACCATTACTGTCACTTCATAAAGACTTGTTGAAGAACACCTGTATTATTTTTAAAGTATCATAAAGAATGGAAACTAAAGCGGTGCTTTCTGCAGGATCTCTCACAGTTCTGCGTTTTGTGGTGGTTTTTGTTGAATACAGACTGTTGTTTTCATAGCATGTTTAGGAGTTTAGTAAATAGCAGGTTCTTACCACTAGATTCCCATGAAGTGTTTCCAGAGAAAATTTCTGGTAGCACAAGAAAATCCTGTCTTTACAGCTTCCAGAAGCATTTACTTTTTACCTCACAAAACAGCCCTGGGATTGATGTGTCAGTGTGCATTTGTGTCAGGGATTACTCTGGAAGGGACTGGTAGCATGTGTGCTGATATACTTGTGTAATTCATATAAAATTCATACTGGAGTTCAGGTCAGACAGGTTACAGCCACAGCTCGGAATGACTCTGCTCTTAAATTTACCTCTGTTCCTGCTATCCGCATCTGTGTTTCAAAATCCCTCAATCTTAGCCCATAAAACTTGTATGGCTGCAGAGCTTCAGGGATGTTCAGTAGAGCGACAGGAGCTGGGTACCCAGTCACCACCTGCATTGTGTTATGAGCAAGCCGCAGGGTTCCCTTGGTTATGTGACTTTTTTATTTTGTAATCCACAGTTTAGGCTGTGGCTACTGTCCATGCAAAATTGTTTCTTTTCTTTTGATGAGGACTGAAGAATAATTGAAATTGTGTAATGTTTTAAATATTTTGCTTGGAAGTGAGAGTATGTATGTAGTTGTAATAGTTTCTGTCCTCAAAATTCTTTGCTGTATTTTGATTTGCTTTTATTCATGGAAAATACAAAGCATTTCACTCTCGAGTCTACAAAAGTATTTGTGATAAAATCTGCATACATTATCAGAATTTTAAAAATTGCTTGTCTGGACTATGAAGTTTTTTAAGATTTTCAGGAAAATATTGAGGAAAAAAGAGATTCATTGTGTACTTGGACAAAGCCTAAGATATTACAGAAAGTGAATGTATGATGTAGATATTTCCTTATTTCAAAATAACGGTTTTAATTTTAATGATTCTTCAGTACTTTTAGTTAGCAATCTCTTGTCATCTTAGTTTTAATAATTTTTTTTCTCGCCTTTTGCAAGAAAAGGCACTTGGGGAGCACTGAGCCCTTCCTAGATGGCAGCACAGGAGCTCCCCTCTGGCCACGAGGGCACGATGCCAGCAGAAATCAGATGCGAAACATCATGATGAGTTATAACAAGCAGAATATTCCTCCCAGAGTGAACACAGCCTAGCTTGACACAGGCTCTGTTTGCACTGATCTTATCGATGTTGATTGCACCGCGGGGCGGGCGGAGAGGGGGCTGGGGGATCGATGCAGCTCTGCAAGCATGTGCACTGTGAAGCTGTGTTTGATCTCAGGGTTCAAGCTGCACCAGCCTTGCACTCAGCATGGCTTCACAAGAGCTCTGCAAGCATCCAGCAGCTGACACATGCAAGAGGGAAATGCCACTTTCTAGTTCTGGTGGAACCAAGAGAGCTACAATTATGAAAACAGATCTTACTGTACTTCCAAGGCTCCAGTGTGTTATGAGTGTTCTGGCATTTAAGAGCTGGAAAGGAAATCTGGCGGAGGTCAACAAGGTCAATGCACATGGCAGTCAGTCAGAAGCTGGCATTGGGAATGTATCTCACCATGGCCATACACATTAATTAAAGAAGGATATGTAGTGACAGAAGCCACAGATAGATAATGACAGGTTGCACACACAGCACGAAATGACTGAAATCAAAATTAGGAAAGGAAGTGGAAACAGAAAAGCATTATAGAAATCACAGATTTCAGTTGGGTGTTCGGTGTATATCTCCAGGGCTGTATAGATTTAGACAGAATGGCAGGTACTAACAGAAGAAATCAACAGGTCCTGAAATCCTTCATTTGCAATACGAGGACTACAGTTTTTCAGCATGGTGTTTAGATAAAAAGCTCTGGTAAACCAGAAGTGTCTCTGTTTGCTGTGTCTGTTTCCTCTTCTCATTAGGTCTTGGCAGTAGTATAGACAAAATTCAGAATTTCTCTGAGATCTAAATCCCTAGCATGATTATCTTCTCAGCGATCATATACATTGTCATCCACCTAGGCCTAATAATTGGAATGAAGTGTAAAAATTTAATCCTTCTAGCACTAAAGAAAAAGTGTAGTTTAGAGTGACCAGAATAGTAAGCTTTAAACTAACTAAATAGTAAAAGTTGAATAGTAGGTATCTTTTGGGACTATATAGCCTATACTTCCAGATAAGACTTGGAAAGTGTGAAATAGTCCTTTTAAGATGGTCCAACATAGATCATTTTGTCTTGAATGTCTGATGGAATTGGAGCCTTTGTGCTTGTTCTTAGTCACCATTGTCTCCTGCCACTCATCTCCTGGAATAAGAGGGGTTGTGAAGAAACACATATTGTAACACTCTTTCCTAACCTTCCGAAATGCAGGGGTAGCAAAGAGGAAAAAACTCCAAGTTGTCTTCCTAAAATATTACCTGAATTTGGATATGCTGTAACAAGCTATTGTCAAGGATAGGAAAAGGGCACAGGTGAGAGCTTCCCAGAGATTATCCCAGTTTGTGCCAAGGGCTAAACAACCTCCAATTAGCTCCTGGATTAACTGGAGCTTCATAAAAGCATCGTACAAATGTCTTTTCTCCCTGCTTGAGCTCTGCACAAGAGCTTTACAGACAGAGCCAAGGATCTTACAAGGACAGAAAATGCTATGATTAAAACCTGTTTCTTTCAAATAATAAGCAGGCAGCAATTTCTATCAAACTTCTCTGTACATGAAAATCTGTTTTGCCAAAGCTGGAGTTGACTAATCGCATGATGCTAGTTAATAATGAAAACGTGTTCCAAACTTGCCTCAGACAACTACCAATTTGTTTTTCAGAAACAAATAATGTCATTTTCTCTAGAAATTCCTCTTTCCTATAAGCTTCTGTGATACTGGTGCTCAAGTGCCCATATTTTATCAGCATATGGAGCAATAATAAACAGCTATGTTGTCTCCTCTTTTGGAGCTTGATTGCAAAGAGCCATTTTCTGTCAGGCACTGGGAGTTTGTTTAAATATTGTGCTCTGCATCATTGTATCTTCCCAAGAAGCAGTTTAATTTTGTCTAAACATTTTAATTGCGATCCTAAGGGAAGGGAAGTCATTGCCCATATTAAACATGAATCCCATTATACTAAAACGTTTATGTTTCTCAAAGGCTATTTATAGATGCTTTCCCAGTGTATGAAAATGTAAAATGCCAGAGCTGAACAATCATCTCCTGGCTGTGCTTGCCAGCCTGAACCTCCTCTTGTTTATTCCAATGGTCGGGCAAGGCACATGAACATTTCAGCATCACCATGATATCCTGGAAACACCGGTGAGTGGCTTGTGGAGCCAAGGCAGAGGGCAGGGGAAGGGGTGTGCTCAGCAAGGAGAACAGGGGTTGGCACTGCCGAGGTACAAGGGAGAACAACATGCAGATGTAAGTCCCAGGGGAACAAAATCAAGCTGCAGTTGAATAAATGGTAGGTCTGCCACAAATCTGTGGTTAACAGAGGAATGAAGACATATTGCTATATTCTTGTCAGAAGTGTTTTGCACATGTTGTTCAGCTTGGAGCGGGTTTGTTTGCCTGCTTGATTCAAAATACCTTGAACCAGTGTGAACCACTGCCTGTGTCTGCAGGGCTCTTTGTAGACTTAGATGATTTCTCCCTCGTGACAGCAATCATCTTGTCCTCCCCAAAAGTGGCCATGAAAAAATGGACTACCAGAGTCTGTACTGCTAGTAACTTGTGTAGCACACTAATGTGGTTTACAGATGTAAATATCTTTGTATTTTGCACTAAATGGAACCCAGATGTGGCTGTGGATCTGTTTCATAGTTTCCCACTTCCCAAGAGTTCCAAGCCAGTGAAAGCTCAGCTTCATCACAGGAAAAGGAAACTGGCAACACTGTAATCAAGGAAATGTGGGGATTCAACACTGAGTACAATTGCTGTTACCTTACTGCTGTTCTCCATCAGGAGAGAGATTCTTCCAGATTATGAGTGAATCTCATGCTCAGTGAGAATGAACATAGTTTTTAACATTTCATGGACAGTATCACCAATAACAATACAGCACTCCTGGCGGTACCATTACGACGGAAACCCATTACTTGCCTGGAAACTACTGAAAGTGCAGCTTAACTTCTATCAAAGACGAAACATCTAAGAAAGAGAAAGCTATTATATATTTCTCAGTACTCAGCACATTCTCATATGTTTTTGTGCTATTGACAAGAATGAGTTTTCCTTCAAAAAACATCTTCAATAAAGAAAATGAGGTTTCTGAGAAAACAACCTGATTTTTATAAAAAAGTATGAGGATTCCTGAAAAAGAATTTGATTTGGATTCAAAGACTTATAGAAATCTGAAAAATGTAAATAGAAAGGGTTTAATTTTCTTTTTTTTCCCCC
Source organism: Dryoscopus gambensis (assembly GCA_013389985.1). Lineage (NCBI taxonomy): Eukaryota > Metazoa > Chordata > Aves > Passeriformes > Malaconotidae > Dryoscopus > Dryoscopus gambensis. The sequence goes on along the minus strand of WEIT01002490.1, from coordinate 125,496 downwards.
CAAAGATATTTCTTTTTTAAACTACAACTATTTTTTGAAATTAATATAGAATAGTATTCATAGGAAATTTTCTCCTCCCTGAAAGAACTTCCCCCTGTCCCCAGTATGTTGACACAGGCTGCAAACATCTCACTGAGCTAGCTGGCTGTAGACTGAAATTTCTTTCTGTTCATATATCATTACCTTAGGAATAAACTATAATAAAAATGAAAGAACAGTAGAAAGTGCCAGTGAGAGCCAAGCTGTATTGCCAAACTTGCTCTTCTTTTCCCTTCCTTTCTCCTCCTTGACAGTATTTAATAGACCACCTGACCCTGCTGACAACAAAACTGTGAAACTGCATTTTCTAATATCCACAGCATCACAGGGAGCATCCATTTCTAGGAACCCCTGAGTGCTGAGCTAATATTGCAGTCTTATTTGGTCCTACATAATTAGTTATAATGACAAAAAGGACTACCAGAACATAAAGTCTTTCCAGCAGGCACTGTCATTTCTGTGTGGTGTTTTATATTGTCTAGACTGTGCCTCTCCAGCGGCGGTGGAACCTCAATTAATGTGCAACATAAAAGAGGGTAAAACATTTTGATTACTCGGACTGTGGAGAGAAGGAATGATGCTAGCAGTGTATTTTAAAATATTAATCTTGCCCTTTTTTAAGATAATGTTGCAATATTTTTTTTTCTTGATATTAAGAGGAAATTAAACAGGAAGAAGACAGGTATATATTGGTTTTAGTATGTTTGTAGCCCAAGTAACTCTATATGTCTGTGTGTGTGTATTTGTGCATGTTCATGCATACATGAATAATTCAGTGAGCTAAATAGGAACAGGATGAGAAGTTGAAATGGGACATTGTTATAAAGGACACATACTTTCTAAGTGCTGTTACTACTTACAGCCATATCTACATAGCAGAATTGACAACAGGCAGAACTTAAGACCTTTAATTTAAATGGTGCTAATCTTGCCCATTTCTTGTGTAAATTATTTAAGATTATAGAAAAATTTTGTCACTGTCAACAAATGTGTAGCTTTTATAATCTTGGGCCTGTCTAGAGTCATTAATTTGCCAAGTTTAAGATCCAGAAGAGTCAGTCACTTAATGACATCAGAAAATACCTGACTGCTACACTAGTCTAAATGTCTGCAGTGAGTGGTCAGGAGAATCTTTGCATCGGCAGTCAGACGTATTTCTTTTGGTTAGTGCTGTGGTTATTTCATTTTTCATGCTAAAAGTTAGCCTGACTTGCAGGAAAAACTTTTGGAGAAGAAACCAGATAATAGAAGAGTGACTAAATACCATATGTATACACCGCAGTATAAATTATATCTACTGACAAGCAGTCAAGACAGTGTGCAGGATTCCAACGTTCCTTTGTTATATTGGCTTTAAAACTGCATATTTAATTCCTTGTGGATCCCAGTGGCCATGTAACCTTCATCAACCCTGTTCAGAGACGTGGCTCAGACAGATTCTCCTTCCCATGCTGTATGCCAACAGAGAGCAATGTTGAAGAGAGAATTGCCAGTTTCAAATACAGACTGTTGGCCAAGAAATACATTTGCTTACAGGAGACACTTTGAGGTTGTACAGTTTTGATTATATGTTCTGATTAAAGAGGGTCTGAGGCCTTTCATTTCTGATTTCAAATTACACCTGAGAATTTAGAAGTAACAGCAGAACACGTCACCAAACGTTCACTGAGTTTCTACCTCTTTCTCTTTTTCCTCGTATTAATATTAAAAAAGCTTTTTGCTATCTGTAGATATTTAGTGCACTCACTCTATAATCTTATATCAATATTGAGTAATTAAATTCATGTGTCTGCACTGTAAGTTTCAAGTTAATACTTTCTCCTTCAGAAAAATCTTTCAAAAATTAGAGAGGAGAGAATATTTCCTTCTAAACCTCTGCAAATATGTACACATTTACAGTTGTGATAGTGTGGTAATGTAGTGCTTATCACAAACCTTTTGCTTTTCTCAGTTGTATTTTTGTGATTATTATAAGGATGGTCTAAAACTGTGTTGTACCCTGCCAGTTTCTCATTTTTATGACAGAAGCAAATGTCAGACTTGAGCAGTGACACAATGGTTTGACTTCTCTGAATATTATTTACCAGTGCAAGTTTTGAGCAGTTCACATTTGGCTGGCACTTCTGTTCATACCCAGTGAAACCTGCTCTGTGCTAAGATCAAAAGGAATCATTATTCTGATTCACTGAGCGTAAGGAGTCATAAAGATATTCTTATAACACTCTAGCAAGGACAAAAAAAATAGCTTGGCACTAAACCATGTATAGGGTTGTGATTATAACATAATGGCAGATGATGAAAATTAAATCCATTCCTAGAACATGACTGTAAAGATTTATCTACCTATAGTCTGTAACAGGCAATTTGCTTGCTCTCGTTTGGCAGCAGGACCCACGAGGTGCAGAACCAGGCAGAAGGGTGGGTTATGTCTCAGGGTGACTTGCAGAAGCTCAGCTGCTCTCTGACCCTTTTGGGCCCTCATGCCACAGATATTCCCCTCTTTTCCAGTTAAGAGCACAGCCTGAGATCTGTAGACTCAGAGAGCAGTAAAAGGCACTGGCGCACCCTAACATGGGGGTGGTCCTGACATTTAAAACTTCTTCTAGGCACCTAAGTATTTTTTTGGATTTTCACAGTGGAAGTTTCCTTTGTACTTTTCCTGAGAAAACAGTAAATTAGAAATATGCACATGGGTTATAGACAATTTTGCTAGAACCCTTAACATTGCAGTTCTGCATTTATTTGTAGACTCTTATTTAAAAAAACGCAAAGGAGAGCTACCTCCTTTCCCTTGGTTTCAGTGCCTGTGGTAGCTGGCTGTAGTCTGTAAAAATCAAGTGTGCCTCAGGTCACATTGTCAGTGAGGACAGTACCAGTTGATTTTGCTCTTCTCTGGTGGCTTTTCAGAGGAATAGCCCAGGGAGAGATTTGTGCAGCTCCGTGAGTTGAGCCAGGACAGAGGTGGAAAAGCAAGCTATGTCAGAGACAGGAACTGCTTCTTTGGTGGCAGATTATTTTCTCATTCAAATGTACTTATTCTTAGCTATGGTCAACCTGAATTCACATTTTCCTGAGCCATGTCAGGTTTGATCCAGGGAAGTATAGTTTCAGCAAAAATCATAGTTTGAGGAGGAAAAAAGGATTTTGCATTTGGAACATGGAAGCCAGTACATTGTCTAGGAAATGGGCCTCTGGGATCTCAACCTATCATCACTGAAGTGTGAAGTTTTAATTGTATTGCTTTTCATAATGTATCTGCTACATAAATATTATTCAATACCTGCAAATTCGCACTAGTGGGAAATGGAGGGGTTATAATGCAGGCAAGATTTATGCCAGCTAGATGCTGGGCTGTCATGATTAAAAATTTTCCACCCATTATGTGAATCCTATTGATCATTGCAGGAAGCAGAAAATTGTGCTGTTCATTGATTTTGCGTGGCTGCAGAATGCATTAGGCCTGATGCATTTGATGGGTAGGCAGGTTTTCAAAGGAAGCTCAGTTAAGCTAATCTTAGTTCAGAGGAATATGCACAATGGAGTAAGAACCCTTGTAATTGCAAGAGCAAATAGAAGAGTCAGAGGACTATATTATGAGCCATATCAGCATAAGAATTAGACATGAGCCTTCCCAAGAGACAACAGTAAAACGCATCAAGGCTTTGATGCTGTTTTTCATGAACGTTGCAATTACTGGATGAATTGGGTTTTAGTTTCTCACCCATCAGCCCAGATAGTGAACAAAAAGCAATTAGTTCTTCTGCCTCCTTTGCAAAGGAGGGGGGGTTATCAGGTTTTCATCGACTCCTTAAAATAACATGGTGAAGAAATGAGTTTGAATCCAAAAGTAGAGCAGGAAGGGTACAAGGGAAGAGGGGAGAGGGAAAAGAAAGAAAATTTGCAGGCAGAGGGAATTTTACCTTTGAATTTTGTTTCTACTGATTTGGTCCTTATTATCTCTGTCTTTTTATTAGCTTATGATAACGCTTAGTGTCATCTCTGTATCACAAGCTGCATTTCCTATGAACAAAGGCTTTGAGCAAATTTAATCCCCAAAATAAATTCTGTCAGTATCTAATGCAGGGATTAATTCCAATCTTAGAAATAAAGAGAAGAAAAGATTATTTTGCATCCCAGCTGGATGCTGTCTTACTGGCATGTTAATACAATGTAAAGAGCTACATCTCTGTGATAAAGGAAATATTAGAATTGCATGTATCTTTGGGTAGCACATTAACTCTTCCTGGAAGTCCAAGACATACAGAACATTAAACATTTGAGTCACTGCTAAAAGTGACACCTAAGCCACTTGGATCCTGCAAAACTTTTGAAGGGTACATATCCTTAAGCATAAAAGCATATTTAGTCCAGAATTTTGTTGTTTACTTGCTAGTTCTAGTAATTTTATCAAGAAAAAGGTATACTGAAATTACTACCTATAGGGTATGTTAACGCTTCTTTTATATTAAAAAATGCCAAAAAAATCTACCAGCAATATTAAGAAGCATTTTAAAATGTAATATATATAGCTCTGTGTTTACTCAAATAATATCTTGGATTAGGAGAAAAAAATCCCACGTGGGTATTATCACATTCTCACTGGTTTATGTCTTACAACATCAGATTTTCAAAACAGAGTTTCTGTAACCATGACAAATGTAAAGGCACAGCTCCTTTAGCTTTCACACACCTTTAGGTGAACAAATTGTATTTGACCTTCCCTGTCTAAAATCAGCAACAAGTGAGATTGGAGAGTTCTGTTTATGTCTTTATTAGTGGCTAGTAACCCTGAGGGGGAAATAGAAAGTTTTGGTCTTAGTACTGCAAAGCATGAGTGTGAACTCTTCCAATAAAATGACACTGAACATAGGAATATGATCATAATGAAAATCTATGGAAATTTTTCACTCTCTTTCTTCTCCATTAAAGGCACAGATCATAGCGACAATTTTGCCAGCAGACTAAGAAAATTTCAGTTATGGTTTATCTGTGACTAAGTCCTACAAACATTTGAAGAGTAACTCCAAAATCCTGCAAAGATGTATCCCACATATGAAGCTGAAACTGAAATCCTAATCTGTAATGATGAAGCAAAGCCCTGTACAGTAGTTTAGTTATTCCACTGCTTTCTAAATATAGCCATGTCTACGGGATTAAAACAACAGCAACAAAAACAATGTTGTAACATAAAACGTCAGGATTTGAAAGAATGGGGAATGACATAAGGAACAATGATCACAGCTCTGCACTGAGGTCTTTAGCTGTGCAACCCAGAGGATAGATTTGCTCTTGTCTGGAAACCAGCCCAGCTCGATTTAAAAGACCAGGTTCAGGAATTACTCAGACACAGCGTGTCTGACTAGACTGGAGCAATTGAAATATTTGCCCACACAGTTGTTTATCAGACAATGTATTCATCTTTTGACAGACCTTTCATCAATATTATTTAACGGTTGTTTACTCCTAGAACATCCAATTACCAATTAAATGCTATTAAAAGCATTGCATCACTTTGCACTGATTTAATTCTGCTGTTTCCTCAGGAAGATGTCGTGGACCACAGGCTTTAACTTTTTGCAGCAGGCAAATCTGAACTGTAATTCTGTACTCTGCATCAAACTGCATGGCTATAAATAATAGGGGCACATCCAGAAACCCAGGGGTAAAACCAAAAAAAATTGCTGATAGATAAACCACCTGCTAGCTTGAGGTTCTCCGCTGCAAACCAGAGGGTTTGCTCTCTTATTTTGCACCATATTTCATGGTGGCAGGCCCTGAGATTTTAGGCCTGTAAAAGCCACTGTAGTGCCCATATTCCCTGTATTCACAGCAGTTCTCAAAAATCATGGTAAGGCAATTATGATGATAAGTACCAAGACAGAGGGAAGAAAATTAGATAAAATGCAAATGAAGGGAGATGATTTTGAAGCTGTGGGGTGTGATCTCAGTGACCTCCTGTGGGGCTGTGAAGAGGCACAGAAATTAGCTATACGGTCTTGCTGTTTCATAATTTTTGCCATAAGATTTATTTTGCTGACTCCTAAAAGCATCATTTGCAGGAATTAGGCATTCATAAGTCAGTCACTTGACTCCTACCCTGGAGGGCACATAGGAAATTTGGGAGGGGCAGGGTGAGAAGCAGCTCTGAAACTAGAAATTAACATTTTCTTTTTTTATTGCTAAATACAATGAATTTTTGATTCTTGTGAACCCTGTGAATGGAAGCTATCAAATACCATAGCCAAGTCAGTAATTGGCTTAGATGACCGTGGCTGTCAACAAAAAGAAGTAAAAAAATGTAAGAATTGGCTTTTAAATCTTGTCACTGGAATATGTTACAGTTTATCTAAAACTAAAGGCTTCTGCTACAGAGTCAGGCTCATCTCCAAAATGTATCCTGCATCCCATCTGGAAATTAATAGCTCTTTATCTGTCATGACTTCATAAAGGAATGATGTTTTGGCTAAAAAGTCAAACAAAGGTCAATATTGTTTTCAAGAGGAATAAAGTACTAGTTTTTTGGTTGGTTTGTTTGTTTGTTTGTTTGTTTTTTAAACAGGAATTTTTGAACAGGAAAGAGAAACAGATTCAAAGCTCCATGATTTCTCTCATCATCAGTAGTTTTGGATCAGGCTTGAAACACCTGCAGCGGGCAGGTAGAGATATGTCCCTGAAAAACACAAGTGGTTGTACAAGACCATGAAAAATTTACATTGAAAAAATTAGAGATTTTTAATGAGCTACATAGAATCCATTTAGGGGTTCAAGATTATGGTCATTTATAGAGTTCACAAAATTTGGGTAGTGTTACAGTGTCCAGTCTCCAGTAATGGGATGTCTCATATGAGTCTTCCAGCAGGGAGGGCATCTTACCAGTTTGTATAAGACAGAAACATGAAGCAGCAAATAATATTATGATGGGAAAAGAAAGTTTAGCATAGTTTAAACTGAAATGAACCATTTCAGTCCTTCTCACAGGATTTGTTCTCCGGGCCCTGAGGTGCTCCACTCCCTCTGGATGGGGTCTTGTCACTGTGCCAGGAGAAAATCCATGTGTTTCTGCAGCCCTGGCGAAAACACTGACACTATTTTTTTGACAAATTTTTTTCAATATGTCTTTCCCCTTTTCTTTCCTAAAATCTCATCTGTCTCCTGCCACCCTGCTCCCTGCCATCCCATTGCGCAGAGATTTGTTAGCTGTATCTAATACATCTCTTCAGGGCACGCACCAAGGTGGAGCTGCTCGGGCTTTTAGTAGACAGAAGAATGAAAAGCTCCCTGAAACACAGGTAGAGTGAATTGTTGAGCAGTCCCAAATGGCTAGAGTGTTTAAGCAGCTCGTATCCATTTCTGTGACTTTCCTATCAGTTCACATATATTATCTGTGGTGTTTTCTGTCCTCCAGTTTTGCATCCTGGATGCGTTCTGTAATTCTAGAAATGCCTTTTGTTCACCAAACACTCTTTCTTATAAAATTCCCAAAGTTTTCAGTTGTGTATGTTCACTTTTCTTCCAAACATCATGGTCCATCACAGTGTTTTAAAGTATTGCTCATTTAGACAGCTACATCCTACAAGCACTGAAAAGCAGGTTATCACATTCTTTAGGGCAGGTCATTCATGGGCTTTATGCATTATTTGTCTCCCAAGTAACTTTGATCATTCCACAAAACATCCTAATAAATGTTTGCTATTTAATGATACAATAAAAGACAAATTTTCATATCTGAAACTGGTTCCCCCACCACCACCTTTTGGTGGAAATTTAGGTTGTTTTTCAATTTCCATTAGATCTCCTTTTTAATTATAAACCATGGTTTCTTTTATTTCAGACTGCTAAATGCAGTGGAACAAAACTGATTTCAGAAAATTAAGTTCTATTTAGATTAATTTTAATTTTATTACCACTTTGCCCATAGGGTTTGCCTTCTGTGAGTGTGTTTGGTAAGAGAAAACTCTTTTTTTTTAATTCAATATTATAAAAATACATAGTAGAAAACAGTAAAAGGTGCATGAATGGGTAGGTTAAAATTAGATACTAGCTATTAGCTTACTCCAAAATTAGGTAAGCTATCAGTTGATGAGAGTTGAGCATGAATTCCATGCCATGTCCTCTATAACACGTGTCCATCCGGTTTATTATAAGTCTGCTCTGGCGAACGCGCCTCCAGTGCTCTGGGGAGTGTCATGCTCCATGCTCTGCCTCTTCCCCATCTAAATGCTTGCTTCCCTGGGCAGCGTTATTTACCTGAGCAAATGGGTTTGGGCTGTCCTGGCCAGCTCATCCCCAGCTGTGCCTGCCGTACCTTGGCAGGAGCTGCCTCTCCAAGCCCTGGGCCACACAGCTCCGCGATGACCCTCAAGGAAATGTGAGCACATCCAAGGAGCTGATTGTCTTTGCCTTTCCTGTGGCTCTCCACTGAAGATTTTAAGTACTGCATTTGACCTTAATTTCTTCAGAGCATTTAAAAATGAGCTAAGGTTTAATACCTGCTTTTGTCCTTTTCTGAAGAGCAGCCACCATGAATTGCTTAATTAACTCATTAGGGCCCTAAGCCAAGCAGGTATCTAAGCCAACCCTGCCTTTAAGACCCATTGTGAAAGGGCTGGAACTATCCAAGCCTAAACCCACAGCACGTTCTTTTCAGTGCTTGAAAACCGCAGGCAGCACAATGTAAAGTCAGAGTTTAAATGTGCCTGAAGACAGTTTGACGAATTATTTTTGTTTATTTTAAGAATTTACACATTTCTCTATTTCCTTGCAAAAAGAATCAGTGCTGCAGTTCGTTCTTGATTTTTATTAGAAATTATTTGTAGCCTTCGAACCCCTTGTTCCCTAATTTACTTTAAGATGTCAGGTTGCCTGTGTTTACCTTGTTATCCAGATTCCTTCCACTTAGCCAGAAGCAATATTAAAGGTTCTAGCAAATGTTATGGACCTCTACTACTCCTCTTGTCTTTTGCTCTAAAAACTTTCTTTGGAGTATGGGTTTTTACTGTTCTGTTGTTTTACTTTTTACTGGTTTACTTTTTTATTAGTGAGTGATAATTAAATTGGAAAGTGGCAGCAAGAAGCGTTACTCACAGTGGAAAGTTATCCTTTCAAATAAGGTTTTGTAGTATTTTCTAAGAGAAGAACATAACAAGCAGTAAGACAGGGAAGCCGCGCTGTTATCTGAATGTAACAGATACAACTAGTAAGTAAAATACAGAAACCAAAATAACAAATGGTACATTGTAAATCACATCCTCCTTTATCTGGATGGCACAAACAGGAGCTTAGGAGTATGCTTTGCTTATGCTAGGAATTTTCTTAGCAATCTTTAGCAGTTTTGTAAGTTGCCTCTGTGCCCTGTACCATGTGGAAATTTTGCCAGTTAATTACATCTTAAATTCCAAATTCTGTGGAATAACTCTGCTCTTTCGTGCAAGTAAGCTCCAATGGATTAGAAGAATGTAGGAAGAGTAAAAGATGTTGCCTGGGGAACAAAACCCCCATTATGTTTCCCACCATGGAAAAATGAGATTCCATATTGTTCTACTGTACCATTTTTTGTTCTTGTGGGGGAAAAAAGTACTCTGTGCTTCCTTTCAATGATAATTGTTAAACATTCTCTTGCCTATCCCCCCAGGATAAAAATATTTAGTCTCTATTTTGAGACTTGAATAAAAATATTTCATTTCAATAATTTAGACTAGTGTTAGTCCCTTTTTTAAACAGGATTTTGTTAGAATATAAGCCAATATTTTCCTGTGAAAAGTTATATTGTATTCAACCAGCAGGAAGATCTCTTCATCACACAAGTTTAGGTTCTTCTACCATAAGCTGACTTCCCTGTGATCTGCATGTCAGCCTAACCCATACCTCCTGTGAAATGCAAGAACTGGGGGTAAAAAGAGGGAATAATGCCTTTTAATTCTATTCTGCAATGTCTATATGGGAGAACAAATGCAGACGTTTTACATGAGTGAGAAGTAGCCAGAAAGCTGGAGCCAGCAGCATTCCCTGGTTCTCCTGCAGTTCCTGTGCCGAACCTGCTTACTGAGATCCAAGGCAGCTACTGGCCTTTATAAGGGGAAGAAAAAACCTAAATTCATTCTCTGTATGTTCACAAAGTTTAGAAGTCAGTCCAGATGTGGGAGTATTTAAGTGTGCCATTAACCATCACTTTTAAAGTACCAAAATAACTTTGCAAACCCTTTTTGCAGAAGCGTGCTGATTATTTTGCAGTAGATCTCATTGTCAGCAAAATAAGTTCTGCATTCTTAGAAAAATTTTCCTGCTATAAATATATATCAAAGAAGTAGCCTATTGGACAGAGACATATCAATCAATAGTGTTTCCTTAGGAATTCCATGAGTCACTTCTTTAAGAGCCTTCCCTCATGCTGTAATTTCTGCAAAGTTTTACCAAGTGCGGTCAGTACAAGGGCACTGCACACAGCCTCCAGCAGCCATGGAGCCATCATACCCTGCTGTTAAATATGTGTCATTTATGTACTGTAAATAAGACCTACGTAAACATGGATTGAATATTCCTATTTTGTGTTTCCACTTCAGTATGCTGCAGGAAAATCTGTTTCAGTATTTCACAAAACTATTTCTGAAGTTTTTTGTTCTCCATTTAAATTACTTCTGAAGCCAAAATTTACGAGATACGTGTAAATGTTTGAGTTGGTTATCTGACTGAGCACATCTGAAGTGTTATCTCCTTTTTCTCAGAGAATTTCAAGATCATTTCCTCTGTATCCAGTAACATTCTCTAAATGCAGTGTTTGAAGTTAGTGACAATGACAGATACAATGGCAAATTGGAAGGGCCATAGGAAGGATCTTGCAGCAGTGTGATAATTTCACCTTTTTAGTGTAATAAGTCTTTCAATAGCAATACAGGATTACTTCATTTTGATGATAAATCCCTGGCACAGCACCTTGCATGCCTGCATCTAGATGAACCAGGTAATTTTACGGACTGACTGGAAATTTTAGATGACAATTAAAACCATGTAAAAATTACATGCACTAAGAAGCCAATCTAGTCTTATCAGCTCTCAAGGACTTGCAAGACAGATTCCTTCCTCTCATTATTCTCATACTTGGGGGTTTTTTTCGTTCTCTGTGAAGAGGTAAAGCATTAAATTAATTTTGAAGATACTCTAATGGCTTACCAGAGTAACATTTACCTGCTCCATGTGCAGAGGGTTTCAAGAGCATTTAAAAAGGAACACAGCACTATCTATTTTTTCCCATCCATTGGAAAATTTAGAGCCAAGTTTGGTGACAGGGAGAAAACAGTAAGATCTTGAAAGTCATCTATCTTGGGGTGAAGAGTGTGAAAAGAAGAGGGTTAATAGATTAAGTACTGCAACTGGACTTTGGAGATCAGTAATTATGAAGTGAAAACTCCTGAATCATCACAACAAAATTAAGATGAATTTTCTTTTCAGATGATAAAGGTTCATCATTGACCTGTTCTTCCTTTGCATTGTTTGTGCAGCTGCATGTGTTCCTATTAGTGGTTATGAGTACTTACAGCCTGCCTATCTGATTTAACAACATATTTTATAACATTACCTGCATATAAATCTTGCAAAAAATAGGTCAAATTTCAGAATGTGTCTTAAAAAAGGTATAAATTCTATTGTGTGGTGATTATCACATTGACTATATAACACAATTTTTTTAATGATTAAACTGTTCAGATTAGTTTTACCCTCTGCTTGATAGCTGAATGGGTAGCTGTAATTAACCTCTACTGATGTTAATTATGCACAAAGTGGGATCTTGGAGCTGCTGACCGTGCAGTTTGTTAAACAGCTCAGGAGGTGATATGGCTTGCACAGTGTTTATATGCACTCTTTCAACTTATGGCACGATGTGAAGTCAAATGGTGAGAGTTGTGCTTTGAAAAAAATTGCAGAATTTGTTTGCTCAGTAAAGTCATTGAAATTCATTTATCTTGGAGCCAAAATGAGTAGAGGTGTCACCAAGATATCTCTGTAAGGATCATACTGCAAAAAACTTTTGTAAAAGTTTATCAAGCCAAATTAGATGTGATTAAACTCCTCAAAGGACTCCTTTCATGAAGGCCCAGTTCCACTAAGAGCCTCTACACAGAATAGGAACACCATTCCTTGTACTACCTCTGCACTGACTTTACAGGTCCTGGCAGGAACCTCATGGAATATGGAAGGGTGAGAACACGTGTACATTCCTTCATGTGGTAAAGGTATTGGTATTTCAGTAGAAAACTGCTCAGGGAGTTATCCTATGTGAAGCTCACATTTTATGGGTCTGTTTGCATGATTTTTTAGGAAAAATTCTCACTCCATTACCCTACAGAGGATTAACTTCTGTTTTATGCAGGGATCAAACTAGTTTATCAGTGCACGGTTTCTCCAAGCTGCAAGCAATGCTAGAATTAGAATTGCAAATAATGCTACAAACAGACTAAAGCAATTAGATTGAAGCAGCCCATTTTCCGTTAAGATGAAGAAAGCTTAACTGTTTAAAATGCGTCTTTAAATGTGTGTTAAAACAAAACATCAAGTTTGTGATTTGTTTGTAAACAAGTGCAGATCAGAAACCAGGATAGAAGCTCTCCAGTAACAACTGGGAGCTCGACAATCAGTCTCTATCAGGAGGAGGACTGGAGCTTGTAGGGCCTCTGAAAATATCTATACGTTGATAATCACTTTATAGAAATATGGTCTTTTTCTTCCAGTTCTGTTGGATACTAGGAACAGCCAGGAGTAAAAACGCGTTTATGGTGCTGGTCTTGTGCTGGATTCTTATGGACCTCAGGGCCGTTTAGACTTGTAGAGTTCCTTGGTGCAATGAAACCTCTCCAGAATTAGTCCCTCACAAGGGCACTTTCTTGCCACTGAAAATATCAAGTGAGAACTTGATAGTTTGGAGTTCTTTGCATACTGAGTGAATTGCATCACCGGCAGCAGAAAAATAAAACATCAATGCATTATTAATACCATTTCTTCATATTACCAAATTTTATTTCACTGATAGTTTTCTGTGACTTGGAATTAAAATGCCCAATATTATAGTGGGATTAAGTGAACACATTAACAAAACATATTCAGATAAACATATTTTTAATTTTTTTAAAATGTTTTAAAATACTTGAGAAGCAACAGATTGAAAAATGCCATTTGTGCCCACATATTTCTTTAGATGAACTAGAAATCAGTACATCTTTAAGGCTGATAAAACTTCAAAAATTTATTTTTCTTTAAGATAATCACTCCTACATTATTGCAGGGTGTGAGCATATTAGTGTTCCAAAGCAGTCACACAAGAAAAGTGTTTGGCACTGAAAAGTACAAAAATACCATACACTAAAACTAGTGGAAGTTTTTTTTCCTCAGTTTTCCATCTATAAGACTCATCAGGAAGCACAAAGTTTTCTCTCCAGCTGGTTTGTTCAGACTTGTCCTGTGCCTCATATGGTCTCCTAATGTTTACAAACTATTCTCCCTAGTAACACATGGCAGATAGATGGACTCTAATTTTAATTGCCATAAGTAAACCTACTACCCGTTTTTTTTAAAATCATTGCAGAAAATATCAGTAGCATCATATCAGTCTTCTACAAATATTATCTGCTAGTTCTTTCTCTTTGCAGCACACAGGTTGGATATAACTTTTGCAGACTTTTTTTCCGTGAATAACAAAACTGAAACAGGGACTTTATTTCAAAGCACACAGGTGAAATTTTCATCTAGACTTTTTTTCTTACAGCACTGAAAGTAGTCTTTTGCTGATACTTGACAAAGGTTATCTTCTGTATTTTCCCCAATATTCCAGAAAAATATTGAGAAGATTTATTTCTGGTACTACTTCATTCATAAATCTTCTATAAGCAGTTCTCTGTGGTTCTCTTTTGGATAATCGAATCAAATACAAGCTGTTCACCATCACTTTCTAAGCTGTTCACGTTCTATTCCCATTTTCTTACTGTTGGCCTATCATTCCTTACATGGTCTCCCATTCATTACAGAGAATCCACTTGTCTGTCTCTCAACTACTCCTTGCCATCTGCCTCCTGTATTGCTGGGTTCCCGTTAAAACAATCTTTCTGCTTCTTCTGCAGCAGGTTCTTCTCTCTCTCTTCCTTCAACTCCATGGTTCCACTAAAATCTCACAAAAACCTCCTACCAGTTTGAAATCCTAGACACTGCCCACCTGCTCTCTGGCTGATCAGTCTCTTCCCGGGAAGTTGTACTCAATGCAAAAAGAAGTGGCAGCCCATGGGCAGGGACAGTCTTTGTGTTTGTAGACCAGAACTAATAGAGAGCCCAAGGCTAGGACTTGTAGGGAAATTCTTGAAACAACAGGGGCACGGCGAGCTCCTACAGTGGTGGGAAAATCCTGCATACTTAGGCCTCGACGGGCCCTGGCGAAAACATCCTGGCCTTGAAGGAGAGAAAGAATGTAAATAGAGGGGCCCCAAGACAGGAGCTGAGCTGACCATGTAAGCCACGAGCACAGGAACTGGGGGGACACATGCTGCCCCAGAGGTAGCCTATGGGACGGGGACACTGGGTGCATGAAACAGTGTGTGTAACCAATCACGGGAATTTGCTTGGCGCGTGAATACTTTGTAACTAGATAAAAGGATGTGGGATAAGGTAAATAAACGGATTCATCCACCTTACTTCTATGAAGACTCGTGTGTCTGACTCTGGGACCCTCTACATCGATTGATGGTTAAGTGATCTGCAATACTAGATCATGGTCCTTAGCATGTTTCTGGTTTGTTATATATACATTATATACACAATGCATATGGATTTCATGAACTATCTAAACAGCGTTCAGGAAGTGTTAGAGCAGATTGTGATTTCCCCAAGGTTTCTAAGCAGAATTTTAATTTACCTTCTGTACCTTTGAGCTTGTTTTCAGGTGGTTTGCAATAAGAGATTGGCTGGGAATGCTGTGAAGTCTCTTAGTAAACACCTGTCAGTAAAAACTTGGGAATCCACAATCTGCCTTTAGGGCAAGGGGCAGGCCTAGATACTGGAATCTTTCTATCCCTCCATTTCTATGTCTCCTTTATGAAGGTAACAAAATCCCATCTTAACATCCCTTACTATGGAAAGCAGACAAATGGAAACAGCTTTCTTCGGGAACCCTGTCTGTCACCAAGCAGACCGAGTTCTGGGGTGCCAGAAGTTGTGTACGCCCAGGGTTAGGTACTCTGATTTTCTTGGATTAGGTAGGAAGGCCAGATGCAGCATCATGTGGAGCAAGCCTGATCATATCCACTTCCTGAACTATTTCAGGTGTCCCCACACAGAAATGTCAAGCATAGCATGACCCAGCTCTGCGCTTCAACGACAGAGTGGTTGGTTTTAATCTACAAGTAGAAATAGCATTAATAAGGCAAAAAAAAAGGATTGCTTTTCTTCCAGCTTCTCAAATCATATTTCAGGCTTCTATGGTCAGATTCCCTAGCCAGGTAAATTAGTTTTCTTACATCATATTCAGGAATATAAACATTTCTTTATGCAGGTTCTTATGTGTGAAATATGTTAGTAGATCACTGTCCAGTGCATTTAATTGTCTTTCCAACAGAGCTTTGGAGAGGAGTTTTAGGAAGTGTGTTCATCTGCTTACGTCATAAAATAAGTTGGAAATCCTCCACAGACCTCACTGAATTGTCACTGGGGAAAAAAGAGGCCAAGATTTCAGCTTGATCTTTTGTTTAGTGGTTTATAAAGTTTAATATATTACCTAAAGCTGATTTATTTGATGGTTAATTTTATACATCCATTTCATGTAAACTTTGAATGTAAATTTAAGTTTCAAGCTTTTGAAACACTTTTGACAAAAAAGTCACTATTTTTAATAATCACCTCTCATGGCCCCAAACCCAATCCATACTTGGCCAGAAACCTTTACTTTGTCAATACAATTCTAAGAGAGCATAAAAAACAGAGATTGAAAATCTGTATCAGCAATACCCATACCAACATGGGTCACAAGTTTATTCCAGTCTGCCATAATGTGAAATGAGAACTGAAAAAATTGTTTTACAAGAGAACTTCAAAATAGTCCCTGTACAAATAAAGAAAACAGCAGGTGGTAATTGCAGGTGTTTAGGACATACCATATTGGTCCTTGTTTTTCAACTATTTTAAACATGAAAATGTACTTTCTGTAACTTTTTTATGTTGCCTCTTCCTATTACACAGCTGACAAGCTCATCAAACACAAAATGCTGCAACTTTTCTTATCTGGACTGTTTAATATCTCATTTATTGAGTAGAATCCAAAATTAAACCTAACCATTATAGTATAGTGTAGTTGCTTGATTGTCAACAAATTTAATAAAAGAATAAGGAAGCTTTTTTAGCCTACCATGTAATTTAAGAAAAATAATTAAATATATTATGAGAAATTACTTAGTTTGCTCACTTGGAAGATGCTCAGGCAGCTTTCTGTCTTTGCTACTCTCACACCCCTGAGCTCACGCTGGTGTAAATGCTCCACGTTTCCATTGAGAAACATACTCTATGTGTATGAATATTGTATGGAAAGGAAATAAAAACAAATATTAGGCTGAGTTTTTGTCTAGAAAAGAAATAAAAGGTAAGCTAAGCTATCCCTGAAGCCCACAATTTCATCTTCAAACAATAAAAGTCAAGCTACGCAATTATTAAAAAGGAAGCTTCTTCCAAAAAAAATTGTATGCATATATTAATATTTATAAGTATTTTATGAATAGGTGATGTAAGAGACATAAATTTTGCAAAGAAACCGAGTCCACCTCTCAAAGTAACAGTTACTTCTCTACCATTTAAACAAATATTTTATTGCTTTGCTGTCAAACCAATCTGTGTTATTTTTACGTTAATATTGCTCTTTCATCACCTCATAATACTTAATCTCTTAATAAACTTTTCAAAAATCACTGATAGATGTTATTTGTTGCCAAAAAGCTCTCCAGTAATTTTATCAGACAGAAAGGTGAATTAGTCTAGACTCTTTCCCAAAGTTTGAGCCAGCCACTTTAATGATAAAAAAGGAAGAGGAGAGCAGAATTTTTTATCTTCCAGCATGCCATGTTCACGTCAGGCATATCCAGTCCAAATTAATTTTATTTTAGTTATATTATTTTTGTGTCTCTGCATATCCTAATTGCTCTGTGGTTCTTTAAATAACAGAAATGGAAATCTGTTAACAGTAATTCTATTTGGAGGGAGGGGGAACTCCTGAACACATAGTTAAATGTCTACTTCTGCATGAAATGGCACAGTTCAAGTTGCAATAGTTTTGCACCTCTTTATTTTTGTTAGAAACCTTAAGAGATGGGAATAGTTTAATATATGATGCCTATGTTGCACTGACTGAAGGTATTATTTGTGGTTTATTTATACACTGATTAAAAAAATATTTAAAAGGAAACCTAAAAATGGTAAATATATTTATCTCCGAGAAGGAGCAGAACCTGCTGGTGGTACAGCAGTACCATGAAGTGAATGTGTGGTCAGCTTCTTCCATGCTAAAATTAACAGGAGCTAAATCAACAGCTTTAGAGTATTTAAGATGTACCCTGCCTGCCAAGGCTTAGCTGCTGAATTAAATCTATTGCTGAGACTGCCTTGTCCAGTGTGTCTATATACTATGCTAATTATAAAATAACAACCTGGATTTTCAAGGGAACCTCAATGTGACTCTTTAACTGTGGTCACAGCTTTAAGTAGGTAAATATCGTTGACATTAATAAAGGGGATCTCTACACTGCTAATTAGAGACATCCCTGGCCAGCTCTGGCCCCACACCAGGGGCCAGGAGACCTCTGCTCATCTGGGGCCTCTTCCACTGACCTGAAGTTTGGCCTCAGCTACTTCTCCCCAGAGTTTCTACTTTCTGAACACTCTTCTTCCATGGTGTTTTGCACTGTCAGTACTGTAAAGCTTGTGCAGAGCTGAAGGTTGTTTATGATAACCATAAATTTTGAGAAACACAGATTTTGTCATTTCTATTAAAGCTGGTTAGAAATGTTTTGACAGAATAGGTTTTAGTGGAAAAGACTCTGGTCAGATTAATTAAATTCAAAATTAACTGAATACAGTAAAAATAAGCAGTTGGTCTCATTTTGACCAAAACTAAACAAAAAATACAAATTCCTAGGAAACTGGAAGCTGTGTTTTTCCCAAATCCACTGATGGGTCATGCCTAGGAAGTCTCACAGATCCATTTAAGCTCTCTGCAGGCTGGGTCTGCTTTAAAAA
Organism: Dryoscopus gambensis; assembly: GCA_013389985.1. Taxonomy (NCBI): domain Eukaryota; kingdom Metazoa; phylum Chordata; class Aves; order Passeriformes; family Malaconotidae; genus Dryoscopus; species Dryoscopus gambensis. The sequence continues at coordinate 107,205 of WEIT01002490.1, read as the reverse complement.
TTAGGACAAATCAGCCTCACTACAAATCAGGTACATACAGTTGGCTAGCCAAAAACAATAGAAGAAAAAAAGAAAATGACCCATTCACAATCAGCTCACAGTTTAGAAAAAAGACAAAATTGTAGACGTATTTCAGTAGTAAGGTCTAGGAGGTGAATGTTCTGCCAGTACACATATGATACTGAAATAATGGCATTAAAAACAACAGTGCCCAAACCCCTGGCACACTTCTCTCAATACATCTCTGCCAATTCAGAGCTTCTGATGGTTGGGCTTGGCATTTTAATCTAGCCATTGTCAATTCCACTTCTGTTTTTATTAATCATACCAGTGACGTTTGAATAACTAACTCCAGAGAAACTGGATTTAGAAGGTTGGTATTAAAGAATAAAATGTACAAGTGCAAAACTGATGAACAGAAAGATATATATTGGTTCTTTTTAGGTAGCATGTATTGCTGCATACACCTTCAAGGTATCTGTGAGCAATTTAAGTGTGATTTCTGGCAGCTGTCACTGGTATCATCCATCAGAACAAGAGCCCCGGACAGTGACACTTTGCTGAGGTGCTGAAGGGGTATGGATTTTAATTCTGAGCAGCTCTACTTGTCCCTGACAACTAGTGGGACAGATGAATGCCAGAAAAAAAGGACCGCGATAGAATTTGCACAATTATAAATAATTAGACCATTTGCCTCGTAAAAGCAGCAGCTGGACTGCTGCTGTAGTTCATGCACAGAATTGTTCCCAAGTTCAGTGTACGGTTTTACCACTTCTCTTCAAGCAAATCACCATGGTTGTCATTGAGAGAGAATTCAGGGATTACACTGGACTTCCGCTGGGATCTGAGATATGTTGGAGCAGCACCTTTTTTCTTTCCTTCCTCTTGGCCTCCTTTATTACATACAATGAAGCAACTTGATAATACACTCAAGAAACCATCCTTGTATCATCATAAATGTGCTTTGAGGATGCAAGGAAGGGGAAAACTACAATTATTTGCCTGCAAACACGTCCATAATTTCCTGAAGAAGGGAAAGAGTAATTTTGGTAGACCATGCAGCATCCACCTCTGACACAGGTATCTTCCCCTGTGCTAAATGCAGAGGTTAAGGTCCTTCATCTTTAGCTGCCTGGTATTTTTTCCCCTCTTCTGGATATGATACTTTCTGTCCTCTCACTCAGCTCTTTGGCTGCCAGGTTCAAAATCAAACAGATTTACTTAGGAATTTAATAGATACATCTTTGTTAACCAAATTTACTTTGACTTGTTTACAGTAAACTCTAAACTCCATAGCAGATTAGGAGACATCCATGTGACCAACTTGATAGGCTGGAGGAAACAATGGTGATAATGACATATGACTGCAAAGGCATTTTAATTTACGTCAATATGAGGAAAAACCATCACCAGAAGAAAGATGGAATGATACTGTGCTTCAGCAACTCCTCCCAGGCCCTATTTTTAAACCAGGGTTGTTGGTGTTATTGCTGAACATGCCCTGTGTGGCCCAAGAGGAACGTGGCTGTTTCCGTAGCCATGAAATGTTTTAGCTGAGTGATGCAGACATAGATTGCCCTTTCACCCAGAAAGGGGAGTTTTTAACTCACCTAGAGATTCTCTGCAAGTACATCTCCAGAAAGAAGTTATTGAGGCCATCACTGGTCTGGTATCAGCTGGAGTACAGCATGGATAGCCTCAGGCTTGGTTTTCTATACTTAGAACTTAAAACTAGAAAATTGCTGATGTTCAGACTGTACCATCACCTAAATGTTTCCACTGCTTCAGCATGAGACACTTTGGGGATTACTGGTGGCCTTTGCCAAGGAATTCAGCACAGAGGACCCTCCTCTAGCACTCAGAAATCTAAGAAGTTTACAAGATTCCATCACATGTCGCTTTTATTTGAAGCCCTCACAAGAAGTTACATTTCCCTGCTGAAAATTTGTAAGACCATTTTTCCTACCCCATTAGTCTTTGATTAGATATCAAGATAGGAATGTTACACTCCATGGCACTATATTAAACATGCAGCTTTTTACTTTAATCCTAGAAGTCCTCAGTATAGAAAGATGCCTTGAATAAAAGGAAGTATTTCACCTTGAAAATGAAACAAATGGCTAAAAATAGTGGGGGGGAAGAGAGAAAAGAGAAGGAACAGACCTTATGATTTCAGTTGTCCTATTAAAGAACTAATTTTTAGAAATTCTGAGAAAACAGCTAAACAGTGATTTTGAAAATCATAATGTGCCTTATAAATTTAGCTATTTCCTCATGAGTATTGGATGCAGAGTTTATTATAATGTTTTTGCTTTTAACATAATAAACAATTGGAATTTTTGCTTGTTGAAAGCATTCTGTTTTGTCTCTCTCCTGAACTGAATTTAAATTGTTGGACCTCTTATGAGGACAGCTGTAAGATAAATTGATTAAAACAAAAGGAAAGACATTTTTAAAATAGGATGCTTGAGTCTTCCTTTGAAATCATGTACATTTTAATAAAAAATCAATATGTGTTTAAAATATCCAATGTGCTGATTTATTCCAGACAGAAAATATGCTGTGGCATATTCTGAATTATTTTAAGTAGGTAAAAACTGGAATTTCTGTCAGGTTAGAAACTGCATTTTCTGATTTTCATTCTGATTTTAAATGGTAAAAATAGCAGGAAAGAAATTCTTTCCATGGAACAGAAAATTCCATTTCAGATATCTACAATCTCTAAGTCTGCACAAATGAAGCTGCCTCCCTTTACAACACAGAGGCAAGAAGGAAGTGCTTTTAGGTTGGTTTGTTGCAGTTTGTGCCCAAGGACTCTGTGTGACCTTTAAGCTGACTTCTGAGATGGGGTGAGGGCAGAAGGAAAAGGCCTGGTCAGTGTGGTTGTTGTGGAGGGAAGGAAGCGGTTTCTATCTGATGAGTGTGCCCAGCGTGGAAAGGTGTTGGGGGATGTGAGGATATGAGAGCAGTAGAGGAAAGAGGAGGACCAGGAGCAAAAGTCTCAAGGTGGCAGGAGGCAGGAGCCTTTGCTTCGGGTTTCTATGGCTGTGAAACCCAGGAAGCTGCAGGGAGCTGCTGAACTAGAAAATAATACTGGAGGGATTAACTTACCTTTCAAGGACAGAAGCGAGAGGAGTGTTTTTCAAACCTTTTTAATATATCTTTCCACTACATTTCCTATTTAAACTGACACCTTGTTATATTTTATTATTTTACTGTTCTGATAAATATGTTTTGATATCCTTTGGCACATTTGCTTTAAAAAGTGGGAAAAAAAAAGTGTGAACAGTTGGTGGTTGAGCAGGTGGCCAGAAAGAACTGTTTTTCCTGAGATGTGCTGAGTTCTTATCCTCATCACCTTCTGAGATGTCGTGGCAAATAACACCAGCATCAAGTAATACTCAAGTCACCCAAGCTAGAAAGTAATCATGGCTATCAAACTCTGAATTTTAACTTTCCACTCCTCAAACTCAGTAAATGAAGGTTTTTCCATATGAAACTGTTAAGTACATTCAATCCTTCCTCTCTCCCAGCTGTCTTCCTTTTGTTCTCTCCTTTCTCTCTTGCTCAAACTCTGTCTATACTGTACGTGGTGTGTTCCCATTCTTGCCTGCAGAATGTCCTGTTAAGACTGCAGTGATGGTTCCCTTGGAAACAACTCCATCTTCCCTCTGTAGTACCAGGAATCCATTCTGAGCAACCCCATAAAGAATCCTCAGAAACGTGGCTTGATAAGAGCCCACCTCAACTTTGAGAACATCCTAAATGTGTGATTATTCTTGGTAATAATGGTTTCAACATTCTTTTTGCACCTTTGCAAATGGAGAAAGGGAATGGTTGTTTTTTTTTTTAAGATAGGAGTCCCATAAGGAGAGCAGCTAATCTCCTTGATGCATAGTAGCCTGAAAAGTCTGTACAAAGAAAGCAAGAAACTAGTAAACAAAAGAGACATCTCAAGGTTGTGCATTTTTGGTTCACTTGTGCAGAGGCACATAGATGCATGTGAGTATATAGGGGAATCTGTTCAGATAATTTAGCCTGGCAGAGAAAACTACCTTCCTAAACTATGCTTTGGGCTGGATCTCAACATCTTGTGACATCTCCTATCTCCTTAGCACTTTCTTTAAAAATTCAGGATCCCCAGACTTGTGTGAGAATTAGTAACTAATTCCGGTGATGAGGCAGTACCCTACATAAGAGCAGCTCTGCACCGCAGGTGTTCAGAGGAGTATCACAGAACTGCACAAACCCTCTTAATTTGTGCCACTGATACGACAGTAGTGGGAGGATTCCACTTGGCAGCAAAGAGGTCAGCAATGTGTTAAGTTTATTATATTCTTGCCTCGTTACTTAGAATCTCTCTGTCTGAATAACACAGAGTCAGAAAGGCAGTCCGTGCCCGAGGGCTTGAGGAGCCTGAGCAAATGGACAAAGCCCCAAAGGGCTCACACTCAGAGCACCTCCAGCCATCCCTCTCAGTGTGAACTTTGCTCTTTGCCAGAGCAGTGGCCAAATGGCCACTGGGACAATGGTAGCTCTTCCCAACAAATTGACAGTCTTTGGAGTAGCAGCAGCTGTGAAGTCTGTGTACCCCAACAACGCTATTTGTTTAATAAATTTAAAAACTGATTTATATCTCCTGGCCATTTTTTCTGTGGGGTTTATTTTGCAACGTTGTCACTCAGTTACAGGAACTGAAAGAAATTATTTGATCAGTGTCATGAACTATTAATATTTTTGTAATATTTTTTATGGTTGAATGGCTCAGAACACAAACTGAGTCACTGACTACCTTTTGATACTGATGTACCTGGAAGGGTAGTTTGCATCCATGACTTTTTGAGATCATGTATCATTTTACTGATCACCATAAGTAAAACCAGACAAAACGCAGTCACCAAAAAAATTCATTTGGCTGTTATGAAGAAATGAAAGTCAGTTAATGAACTGTAACATTAAATAAATAGGCCTTTTCTGTTCATAAGCAGGATGTAAATAATTAGTTCATATATTTCAGAGTTTTAGTGGGAGAGACCTATTTTCAAAGATAATTTAGTTTTTGTCTAAATACATACTAAAATACAGCCACAAAATGAAGTTCAGGTTACCAACAGTTTCAGAACCACTCCCACTTGGGAAGAAGAGGATTAATTTGGGGCATTTGGGTTGTATAACTTTCCCCAGCCATACCAAGGTCATGCTCACAAGATGGTGTGCAGTATCTCTGGGCTTTTCATCCTTTTCTTCTGAAAGGAGACTTAAGTTTCTTAGAGGAAGAAAAATACTTTATCTATTCTTTTCATGGCGCTAAGTAGCTTGTTGCTTTCTTTTTGTTCTCAGATGTTGACCATTTTCACTTTATTGCAAGAAACAATCACAAAATGCCGCCCTTTTGTTTTAAGAAGTGAAAGGCAGGAGCGGGGAATTCAGCGGCGGTGGCAAGACACCCAGAGGCTCGGGATGCTCTTGGCTCAGCACCCCTCTTCACCTGCTTTGCTAAGATGGATTTAAAGGCCATTCGTTAGGACCTTGTAATTTATCTACCACAGGTGCTTCCAAGCAAGTCCATAAGTATACATCTGTGGGAAAGAGAAGTTTATTTACGCAGGTTACCACGGCAAGGTGATTCCCAGGAGAAAATACCATTCCTTTTAAAAAGATTTACTCATGGCCAGGGAGAGCAAAGGAAGATATTGCATGTCCCAGTGGCTGACTTTGGAAACCTCCTCCTTCTTTTGTTCTTGCCCTGCACAGTATCTATATCAGCACTTGATGTGTCTTCTCCATAGGTCCACAGGAGACAGACAGGTGCAGTTAAACTTTTATAAACCAACTGGCAAAGGTTAAGAAGGCTGAGCCAGGCTTGCTGTTGCATCATTGTCAAGAGTCTATTGCTTTTCCTGTAGATCAGTTGCTGTGAAAATAAATACCTGGGCTTTACAGTGACCGAGATTATTTTTTATTTATACTTTCTAATTTTTCCCTCTCTGTGCTCTTCACCAGCAGTATTTGAACCCCCTGATATGCAGCATTTACCTCATAGGAGAACCATCACTATCCACAGGGATGCTCTTATTACAGCCTTCCCAATCCCACTTGGCATTTTACAGCTTGAATTCTGCTCATGCAGTCTGACCACAGATTTAAATAGGAAGAGAAGTAATGGAATAAAAAGACATCCCTACACTTGTGGCAGCCAGTCCATCCCTTAAAGTGACAAGTTTTACCAAACCAATTTTTCAAAAGGATGTGAAATCAAAGCTTTTATCCTCTGACACAGATTCTGAAGACTAAATTGACTATGGACCACAAAGTTCACTAAAGCTGAATGACACCAGGCTTATATTTACTGTATGTACCTTCCCAGGAAAATAATTTAAAAAACTCAAATGAAAGTAAAATTTGAAAACTGCTGGTGAAAGAAAATATTTCCATGTTTGCTTAAGACCTGCTGATCTGACTGGAAACTTGCTGCACTTGGAGCCTTTTGTAACAGAACAAAAGTGCAAAAATGCTGCCATTTGATCAATATTTCTATAGTTTTTCTCTTTCCCCCAGCATTTTCTGAGTCTGCCGCTTTTCCAATGTTTTGTTGATAAGTGTTTCACATCACTATAGACCCATATTCAGTCACCAAAAATGTTTTCAGAACAGTGTTTATTGGTGACATTGGTCTGAAATACGCAGGAGCTTCCCAGAACCCAGTTACCTGGGCTCACCCCTGGATAGTGTTGGATCCTGAAGGAAGATGAGCTCCTTGCCTTCCAGCCCTGAGGACAGCACCCCGTGCAGGTGGGTGGTGTGGGGAAAAGCTGTGGTGCTCTCTCCTGAGCTCCCTCTGGCAAGGGGAGCCCTGAAGGAGCATTGCGCGCTCCCCCTGGGGATCCATCTGGTCTTGGGAAGCTTTCACCGTGCACAGCCTGCTTCTCCCCTTGGGAAGTCAAGGACAGGGACTGGGAAGGTAACAAAATACAGGTAGTGGCCTCCTAAAGTTAATTAGAAAATAAAAATTGATATTGTAATTTTCAGAGAATAATGAAAGAGATGTTCCAGTTTTTGCAGAGATGGCCACAGAGCCATAATCTAGTGCGATGAACAAGAGACTCATATCTTTAATTTGGACTTCATTTGCCTTCCAGGAAATGAGTGGGATGCTGTAATTGTTGGTCAGCATGCAACTAAAGCTTCTGCGCATCACCAGCCACTGAGCACTGGTTGTTATTACATCTTGTTATACCTCTATTCCTGTGGAATATTTTCACAGATCAGTAAGTAGGTGTCATAAGAGCAGGATTCCCTGGGCATCTGTAAGGATCTCTTTGCAATCTGGGGAAGCAGCCATATCACAGCATTCACTTCTGGAGAATGACAGCATTTTCACTTTAGCTGTGCAGAGAATTTTCAGTCTTTGTACTGGAGCACTGCTAATTGTTTGCACAGTTAATTAACTATGGGTGAGGTATTCAGTTAAATATCCATGTGTAATGCACATATTGACTGTTTCAAGGTGAATACTTTTCTAAATCATGAGCTATTGAATGTTGACTCACTGTGGTCCATTTTCTCTAATTGGCTTGAAGCTCTTCTCTATTGCCTGTTATGATAGAATATGTTTTTACCCCCCCACTAAAACATTACTGTCTCTAAGTATGAACATTAGTGGGAGCGTTGCAAATTATTGTGCAGGAAACAGACTGTCCTGAGTACACATTTGGGCTGGTAACTGGTTGGGGTGCACCTTCTCTCTGCATCAAAACAGCCCTTGAGGCAGTGGGTGAAGCCTGGCGGCCTGCAGTGCACCTCAGTCATGTTGGGGAAGTATGGCAGAAGTCTGTCTCTGTCATGAGCTCAAGGTGTTTCTTTCTTCCAGGACCCTGCCTATGTAAGCAAAGGGTTTAGAAAGATTTTTTCTGTATGAAATGAAAACCAAATTATACTTTTTTTGGTAAACACCTGCAAGATTTCTCACTGTGTAGCGGTAGTCATGAGGTTTGATAAGTTATCCTGGCTTCATGGGATGTGATAAATGTTCAGTGATTCCTCAACACTTGCAAAACCTGACATTCTATTCAAAGCCACCATTCAAAATACCCTGCATATCATAGCATGCATTCAGAGATGGGGAAAACTAGCTCTCAGATGATCTATCCTGAGTCAACATAAGTGTAGAAAGAATTGTGTATTTGTAGAAATTAATTCAATTCCATAGCTTAGTAAATCTCTTGATACTCCAGGATTGAGCTACATATTTTAAACAAAGTCAGGGAATTTTTTGGTCCATACTGGGTGTCTATGTATTTCTGTATGACTCTCTACATTGGTCAGCATCACGTATAAGATAATATACGGGACACACATTTTTAACTGAAACAATTAAAAAAGAGATCTTTAAGGGATTTTATCTTAAGTTGTAATAAGAGAAGTAGGGAGAGTCAAACTGCAACAGCAATTCAAGAGACATAATTCTATAAAAAGTGATTCTACTTTATTTCAATGGCTTTTTTCTCCACCAGCATGAAAAAAAGTTTTCCTCCGTGGGTTCAAGTAGCATTTAGAGCATTTAAACCTATCTATCGAATGATAATTGCTGCATTCAAAATTCATGCTCCCTTCATCACACATTTGCAATAAGATGAGAAAGAAAAGTGTTTGGAAAAGAGCAGACACTGCTGGGTACCACTCAACTGAGATGGAGCGGATGGCAGAATCTGTTGCTAAGGTGTACAGTGCAGGGGAAAGCAAAACACTCTCCATGGTTTCCCAGTGTCTATTTCAATAAGAAACTGAACTCCTGCTCTCAGGAAATCAGTGCTGGAGTTAGAGAGAGAGAATAACAGCAGTCTCCATCTCTCCTTTCCTTGTTTGTCCTAGAACTGAAAGTGCTGAAAAAGATTGTTTTGTATAACCTGTTGGTCAGATCTTTGGAGCAGTCATCAAATTCCAGAGTTAATTCCTAAAGGCAGAAATGGTAGAACTGCCCAGGCAAAAAAAAAAAAAAAAAAAAAAAAAAAAAAAGTCAATCTGCAAAGTGCTCTGCTTGTTAGGCAAAAAATTAAATTCCCTTCAGGCTATTCTGGGAAATGGGAAAAACTCTGCAGAGAATGAAAAGCAAATTCTCTTTCTTTGACTGCTGCAGGAGGGGAAGGCTACACTTTCACAGGCCTCATCTCCATTTTCGCTTCTAAAGAAAACCATCATTAATGATATGAACTCCTGTTGGTTTTTAGTCACTCTCAGAAGTATGTTTGGACTTGGTAATCAAGTAAGGAGGTTTGGAAATGACTATGGAGAGATAACAGCTAATAAGCAAAGACAAAGATCAAAACAAACTCAGAAATGTTCAATTTCTGACCACAGCGATGAAAAGTTAAATTGTGTTTTTGTCATAGTCTTTACTTATTAGATGGTAGCTAATCCTGCTCATTATTTCCTAGACTGAATATGTGTAAAGTTTTATTTTATCTATCAATGAACTAAACTTTTAATTAACTTCCATAATTGTCTTAAGTTAAGACTAATGGCTCTCAAAGGAATTGCCTAAAATCTTTAAACTTTTGAACAAAGAGACCAGAAAAAAAGCACTAAGCTTCCTTTGAAAACCAACCTTTCTGTTAGAGAGCAAAATCAAAAAATAAGCAACTTGAAACTGGGAGACTCAGAGCATTAATATTCATCACAAAAACAAACTATAAGAAAATTTAAATCTGTGTTAAACCCAGAGGACTTTCATTGCTGGTTTCACACACATTGGCAAATTACACTAATTATTTCAGTACTCGGTCTCTAACTGGAGGATAATTATTGGTGTTTAAATTAAGACTTTATCTGAACTCTGACACTTTGTTTAACGTTACTTGTTTTACTACAGACAAATGATTGTTGACAATGACTTTAACAGAACATCATCAATTTCTGCAAATTTCTTTTTTTCTTCCTCCACATCATCATATCTATCATATACAGTGGGTGTCAGGATGGTTTGCCAGGATCAGGACACTCTGAGTAGAAGAATACCAGGTGTGACAGACACGTGGAAGGGCCAGAAACAATAATAGGATGGTAGTGGTATTACCCAAAGAGGTTTTGCATAAATAAAATTTATTCCAGCTTTAATACGTAAACTAGTGTTGCAGGACTAATTTTGGCAGATGTCAATACATATATATTAAGTGAAAAAGAGGGCTGGAATAGAATTGAGAAGGAAAAACTTTTACAAAGATAGAATCTGTAGTTATAAATCCTCCAAGGTTTGGGTTAGTCTGCACTAGGGTGAAATTAGAAATTTATTTTTGAAGGGTGAACTAACACCCTCTATTTTTCAGCTGCTCACGAGACATTCTTGCTTTAGTATGAATTCTCATCATGATGGTGTGTTAACTGGCAGGGCATTAAAAACAGGACGTGGAGGAAAACAAGCAGTGTGGCCTTGTACCATGTGTTTGACAAAAGCTGGCTGCAGGTCAATTATTTTTTTTTAAGCCGAGTACTAGGCTTTTTCCTTCTTTCTTTCTGGCTCTTCTGATAGCATGTGTGCTTTCCTGCTCTGTTATTGACTTTGTTGCAAGCTGTCCTCTGAGCAGAATTGATTTATGATACACTTTGCAGCCATCCAGACAGCTCCCAGTGAAGTGACAAAGAAGTTCTGCTTCTGCACCCACCTAATCGATGAAACCCAAAGAAAGACTAGACAAAACAGAACCCCCACATGGAGCTATAGGATGCCAAACATCAGGCACAGAAGTTCACAAAATCCACAGAAGTGACATGCAGTGGTTTTACTTATCATATCATATCATATGCCTATTTTTATTTTCTAGGTGACAATCTTCCTGTTTAACAGAGTAAAAGAAAGGCACATATATAAGGGCATAAATATGATTGCAAATGGACTCTAAGCTTAGCAAATGGAACAAAAAAGCTACAGGATGCCCATATACCAGAATAAGAAATGCTTAGCCATTTTCTCCATCTTTAGAAAAAAGTATATTTTACAGCTGAAATACTAAAGGTATTTAAATAGTTAACCAGGAATGGTTTGATGTTGCAAAGGGCTGAACAATGTAATTCTGATCCAACAATTTTCTGAAGGGTTTATTTAATTGGATTTTGAATCAACTCCAGTCCTTGGGCCAACCACATAATTGGCATCAATAAATGTTCTGTTAGACTGAAGCTGAATGTCCTCTTCTGGCAGAATCTAGGCACATGAGAAACTGAAAGGACTTTACCAGGTCCTTGTCAGCCAGATATCTGCATGAGGATAATAGAATCACACAAT
>WEIT01002490.1:1215-95090 GCA_013389985.1 Dryoscopus gambensis | reverse complement strand
CTAAACTCTGTCAGCGAAAATGCATTGCTCTGTGCCCAAAAGTGCATCCCCACGTACATGTTTTACACACACACAGTTCCCATGTGCAGAAGCATTTGATGCTCTGCCATGTCACTGGGGCGAATGTGCTCTGTTCCTCCTTCCTCTCTAATGACATTCTGCTTTGTGACAGACCTTGTCAGAGGCTAATTATAACAAATGTTTGGAAATATTTGCTCCAGAATAACCTTTGACTCTAAGATGGATCACTTGTGTGAGGCAGGTCCCCTGGCAGAGCCCTGGAGATCAAGTTCTGCTTCAGAACAATGTCTAAGATTCAATAATGGCACTGTGTACTCGGCTGACCAAGTTTGGCAGTTTCTGATTGATTTCTTTTCCTCTTCAAGCCTTGCCTGTCACGATCAGCTAATTAAAAGTGCAGTAATCTGATATAATCTCTTTCCCAGTTGGTGCGGCAGTTGGCTCTCTAACAGAAATAATTGATTTGTAAACTGCCAAACCTCAGACATTTAGACTTGCATTGTCTCCTCTAAACCATGTCTAACAGGCAAAATTTGTCTCCTGATACATCAAATGACCCACACAACAAAATTAATTTAGCCTTCACTGCTATGGAGAATCAATAGAATAGAAATAGATAAATTTTAAAATGTAATAAAAGTCTGGAGGAAAAGCAAATAAGCATGGATATAGTCTGTTTGTGCAAAGTCAGCTCTGTGTCACCATTTGGCTCCCCTCCGTTCCGCTGCTGCTGGTTTTGAAGAAGAGATAGTTACCTTTCCAATACGATTGTCTTTACACTTCAGATCACACTTCTTTTTTTTTTCTTTTTCCGATATAGGTACNAGATATAGGTCAAACCCCAAGTGACATGTGTGGCTCAGTGGCTGATGACCCAAACAATAGAATACTTCTGCCAAGGAACAATAGCGACCTTGGTCACTTTTTCCTTACATTAAGGATACTTCCTTAATATTAAGGATAGGATATAACTCCTTAAGTATCTTTAATGTGGGCCAATACCTCCTTTTTTGTCGGACACAAACAGATACCTGAGTTAGAAGGGGTGAAGGTGTCTTGTAAAAAGAACAGCACAGGAACAGGTACTGAATTGCTATACCACAGAATTTTTCAGCAGAGGTACCTGCTGCCTCCTGAAGTTCACTTCTTAATTTTCCAACCTGACAATGAGCAAAAATGTCTGTTTTCCTCTAAGTTCATAAATGAAGAAAAAGTAAAGCAATCATGGATAGTTTTAATGGGTCAGACTATCACAGTTCCTAAAAAGCCATCTGCTTATACAGTCATCTTAAACCATACCTGGACGCAGTCAGTTTTTGAGTAATAATGCTGGGGGTTTCACCTCAGAGAGGAAATGCACTGGAAATGGGTCACTGTACAGCAGGAGTATGTGTGTAATAAATCTGCTTCTTTGGGGGGGCTCCCCTTTTTTATTCACTGCAAAATGTTTTCTTTTACATCTTTTGGTCCAGTAATAAATCAGCATTTAAAACCTGGTTTACACTGGAGTGAAAAGTCCTGTATCCCTCTGCTGGAGTCCACAAGCCCTGTCACCCCAGGGCAGGCCCAGCTGGTCATTCCTGAAGCAGGAATATGTATGTATATAAAATATGTATAGATATAATGTGTGCAAATACTCAAACTAAGTATGTATATATTAATGTATTTGCATGTGAGTGCATATATCCACTATATATGTCTATTTCTGTATTTTACATCCATCTGTGTGTTGTGTGTGCACATACACACTGAATTTCAACCATATTGCTATTAAAAACTCTGGATTCTATGCACAGCAGTTGATTTTTTTGCCTATTTATCTCCCATGCTTTTATTTTCGCTAAGTAGTCTCTAGTTTTGTGTGTGATTCCTGTTAAAGTACTACAAGTAGTATTTTAAATCTAAATAAATATTACAAGTGAGATGGTTCACCTCTTAAGGGATTTGAATCTGAGATTCACATCATTAAAGGATTTAACTCTCATCTAGTAGCTTTGAATGTCCAGCTTGCTCTTAACCTCACGAAAATGAGGGTAGCTGAAGCCTGCGGATGGGTTTGAGATGTTCAGATTGACAATGCATATTTAATTAGATATATATTCTATACTGCATGCAAATTCTATGCAAGAAAATGCTTCTTGTGGTAAATATCTAAGAAATCTTGCCTAGATTTCCTCCAAAGAAGTGCTCTCCCTGCAAATATATAAAATCTTGAGTTCATCTTTTATCAATGACAAAACTGTAGAGATTTCAAAGTTGCATTTGATGCTTTCCCCCTTCTACTGTGGGGCATCTACTTCAACTACGGATTTCATCAGGCCACTTTTTTTTTTCCAAATCCTGGAAATACCTGTATAACTAAAAAAAAAAAAATCCAGAAATTCGGGAGATAAATGCACATTATCGAGCTCTCATCCTGTTATCAGTTTGGCTAATTCCAACCAGAGCAGGCTCCAAACAGCCTCCTTTAATTCCCTTCTCACAGGTCTTTGCCTCAATGCCTGCCTTTGACAGGGCTTGCCCTTCATTTTACCACCACAGTCCCAGCACTCCCCACTTCAGCCCAAGGAGGGTTCAGCAATGCACAGCTAGAGCAAGTTCTCAGGAATGGTTTGGGTTTGGAGAGCTTTAATGCCGTCTGGAGGTACATCAGGCGTAGGGATGTGTGCATGTAGGAATGTATGAGAGCAGGGCATCAAAGCTCAGCCAAAATAATTGACAGTATTCATCAATACAGTAATTTGCCCACTTTTATATGTAGGCCATAATGGTTTTGTATGATGTACAAAAGTGTAATTATTTTGATTAAGCAAAAACATTAACATATAAACCCCCCCTGTACTGAGATTTCTCTCTATTCTATATCTGTGACTAGGGGTATATTGTCTTCTTGACCAAATAAATTAGCAATTTGCTCCACCCTAAGAAATGTATAATGAGCAATTTTTCCATGTTATCCCACAGTCAAAAGTTTTAAAAATAGATATTTCTCTGTATGTACCTATGTAATAAAGTATCAAAATCTAAATCATGTTTTAAGAAAAATGAAAATACATAATTACCTCTAAAATGAAAGGGCATAAATTATCCCTAATTGTCATATATTCTTCTCCTCTACAAGGAGGAGGACAACATTATTTCCAGCATAGCCTAAATCATGTTCTTGAGTCAAGCCAAATGACATTGAGGAATTAATTACTGAGGCATTCAAAGTGACTACACAAAGATTTCCTGAAGGACTAGTATGGATTAATCATGACATCTCAAGGTGTTACCCTTAATAGGATTTCCAAAGATTTGATCTATGAGTAAATTTTGAGCTCATGAATATCACGTGAATCTGGATGAATTTTCCCACTACAGCTGTAGCAACAGAGACTTGCCTGGTTTTCAAGTTGTTAGTGAGTATGAATGTCTGCTGGTAATTTTAAAGACCTACCATTTATTCAATAAATACTGAAATTTTTCACCCTGAAATCTGAAATTACACTACCTGGAGATTTCTATATAGATATGGGCCATATATAATAGGACATGCTTTTCTGAGTGAAAGAACTGAATCATATGAAGATTTAGTACTCTGGAAAATTAATGAGTCTAACATTGGTTATCAGGTTATTTGTTAAGCAGCTACACATCTATTTGATCAAAGATAGTTCGAATAAATAATCAGTGGGATATGTAATCTATGGGGATTCATTGAGCCCTGTGATAGAAATTAAAAAGAGAGATTTTGAAAACTTTGGTTTTGCTTCCTTTAGAGAAAGAAGAGTACTCTGCTACAAAATAAAAACCCTTTTCAAATATAGGTGTTCCTGAAAACTGACTACTTTAAGGAAGAGCTTAAGACTATTAAGAAAAAATTTCACTGATCAAAAGATACCGTGATCAACTTGAAATCCACTACATCAGAAAATTATAAACTGTTCATAGATCTAAATGAACACATTAGAAGAAGAAATAGAGGGGCAGAACATGCCTGGTGTTTTGTCCACTCTTTGGATGGCTTTTTAAAGTAATTAAATTTTCACAAATTATTTTTACATCTTGTGATCATTGGCACATATACAAAATATGACTTGAGTGTGATGTATAGATTTAACTGTGATAATTGTATTTTTACTGAGACAAAAACCTCCGTCTTGCAAACATGATTTGCTTTCACAGCGAATAAAATGCTCTCATTTTCATAAATCAAAGCCTATAAAATAAACATAAATTTTAATTAATTTGAGACATAGTTTGAGTTTTGTGTGGGGTTTCTTTATCCCAAGTTGTCATAACTTTACTGCTCATGGTAAAGGGAGAAGTGAGTATCAGCTCTTTCTCTGCTCTAAAATGCTGATGTCCCGCCTAGCTTCAGGCAGGTTTCAGTACCTAACAGCAGACTGACCTTATCTGAATTACTGATTCCTTGCTCTGGCAGCCACACTGGTTATAATAGCCATCAACTTTGGGCAAGAATGAGTTTCCACCTTTAAGGCTCTGTTCTTTCCGTGAGCACAGAGGGTTTTAAAACTGCTTTTATGCACCTTGCAAGTGGGATCATTAAGGTGTGTGTCTGACCCACGGACGTATGTCAGCATCAAATGTTGATGGAGTTGAGGTTTGGCCTATGCATCTTTGTTAATGTGGCTCTCAGATTAACAGTTAATCCTCAATTAATCCTTAGATTTACTTAAGTCTAGTCTTACCTTTACTGACCAGAACTTCAAATTAAAGGTGTACATCCTCGGATTTGCTCTCAAAGATGAGCATTAGACATCAGCGAAAATGATTACAAATCAGAAGCCTCCTTATCTGGAGTCTGAAATGAGCATTTTTTTGTGAGGGATAGGAATTGGCAGTTTTGGAGGCACAATCATGAAATCTGTCAGACAGTTGATCTGAATTAATAGAATTCCGCTGAAAATAATACCGTAAAATACTCTGTAATATTTGAGGGTCTAGAAACCTAGATGTAAATGTTTGCCTTTTGGATAAGAAGAATTAAGGGATAAATAGTTAAATATTTGCATATTTATAGATGTGTGTGCATGAAGATATAGAGAGATCAAAACAGATTGTAGAAGCAAGTGTATACTCACACTATCAGAAAACAGCTAGAAGACAGTGTTTTAACATCCTCTCTTTTTTGATTCTTACTTCCAACGCCAAGCCTTACCCTCTATAAAAGTAAAAAAGAAAAAAGAAAATATTCTCTCATAAAGCCATTACTTTTAAAATCTATCAGTAAGTTCAAAAAGAGCAGCTTTGAACCATGCTGCTTTGGTTTTTCTTTCATCAGGCGTTGGGGAAACTGTCAAAGCATATAAGCATTACACTTTTATAAAATACGTGCATTATAAAATACATAATTACATAATGAGTGCTTGCACGCACCCTAACCCAACACAGCATTCACATAGCCCTTCTTCAGAAAGTATATAAAAAAGAGCATATAAAAAAGACAATTACAGGGAAAACACCCCACCAGTGTCATTCTACAACTAAAACAAAAACACCTCTTTTCTCCACAGACATTTCAAAAGGGTTGAGAATAAAAAGTTCTCTCTGCACAGGGTGGTGCCTGCCTGCAGTGAACAGCCCCACTGACAAGAATTCCCCCCAGGATTTCTCACAGCAGCCTCAAAGGCTTCTCCAGCATTTCTCTGATATTGCCAGCAAAGAGACTGTTCCTCCATGGGCACACAGGTGCTTTTCCACATCCTCACCGGGTGGCCCAGGATGGTCCAGCATCCCTAACCAGCTGGAATTAGCATCCCTTTTGCACACACTGTCAGTGCCCGCCAATGCTGAGGGCACCCTCAGCCTGCTTCCTGAGAATTACTGATATTTCAGGCTATGACAATGTGAAAATCAAACCCATCCTGAAGAGGGTAAGGCCTGTCAGTGCTGTCTGTCCCACCCACCCCGGCCTGGAGCTGGTCAGACACAGCAGAGGGGCAGCCCCACCGTGATCCAGCCCTTCTCCAGCTCGGGGTACGCTGAGGCCCTTGGGTTGCTTCAGGCACCATTGACACTCAGATGAATATTAAGAAGGGCCAGCTGCCTTCCCAGAATCCTGCGATCTGTAGGCTGATAACATATACTTAATATTAAATAGTGAGAAAAAAACTTTCTCCCCTAGTTCACTCTCATTTTTTTAATTACACAGTTTTGAAAAGGTGTTGAAGAGGTGCTAATCTGAGCCATTATTGTTTATCGCAGATTATTGTTAAATCAAGCACTGCAAAGAAGGAAAACACTACCCAGTTATTCCCTATTCTTTTAACTCTTTCTTATTAAAAATCTTGTTTAAATTTTGAGTACTGTGAGTACAGACTATTTTCTATTTATTATAATTTCTTCTGGTATTTCTTTGCTACATTTCAGGATGTTATTTCTATGCCATTGGCTGTTCTAGTAATCTCAGGTTTCAGTGAACCAGAGAGATCAGGCTCAGACGTGGTCTGTGAGTGAGGTCCTGGGGTGGAATTCCACCCTGAAACAATTATAACATCTTCTTCTTGAGCAGAAGAGGATTCTGTTGTGGTTATGGCATATGAAGGAAATGAGATACAAGAGTTCATGTCCTTAAGGTCAGTTTTAAGGAGGTTTGCCAGTAGTGAGCTACTGTAGGGCACACAGTCGAGGATCTGGTAGGATTTGCTTCCTTCAAAAGCACAGGAGCTTTGGTGTAATCCAGTGCTGCTGGGCCAGATTACTCGGTAATTGGCAGGATTTTACCTGCAGCAGACCCAGTGATGGAAAACACCTTGGAGTGATGGCACTGGGAAACATCTGCAGGTGGGAGGGCCAGGCCGGCCTAAATCTGCAGGAGCTGCTGCAGCTGGGCATGGTTGGGTTTCATTTGGGATGGCTTTGCTGGAGATGGAGGTAGGTCTGAGTTTTTGGAAGAGAAAAAGGGGAGAGAGAGAAAGAAAAGTAAGTTGTTGGAAGTGGAGTTTGGGAGGAAATGTGAAGAGGCTTAAGCAGTTCTAGTGTGAGGCAGGTCGCTTCTCCTCAGGTATGAGGATGTATTACTTACAGACAGTCTTACACTAAGCAATAGTTTAATGTGGCTAGTGCTACTTCTTAAGGGTGTTTCAAGAGTTGTGGGAGAAGGTCTGGAAATGTGAGGAGGTAGGTGCCCCTGCAGGACCTGTGATCTGTCCTTTTGCAGCCATAGGGAGAAGTTTGGGCTTGGATTGTTTGTTTCTCGTCCCACCTGAGCGAGCTGAATTGGAACAAACTATGAAAGGCACAGCTCTAGGCTTTCCTTGTGTGTTGAAAGAGAAAGATGGTCTTCCTGTTATTATCTAAACTATGATTTTGGTTAATTGCTTAAATGAGCTCTTATAACAAAACTAGCTGGTGAAAATTTGGTCACTTGCGCTCTTTGTGAGTTTATGTGAGCAAAACCAGCAAAATTATACAGAAAAAAATTCAATTAACTGGAATAATCAGAAGCTTTAAATATATTTCGGGAATTTGTGTAGTTAATGCTTTATGGACTCCTTTGCTTTTGAGAAGTGGCCATCGATGAAAGGTTAGCATTGGGGTATCTCAGGAACGATCTCTAGGCAATTAATTTCACCTGGGAAAAAGCAAACAATGAACAGTTTTAATTAAGATACTGTATTTAAAAGCAGATTTATTGATGGTTTGTCTCAACTGTATTTCATCACCTAAATCCTGTTGCTAAGCCATGATTAGTAGATTCTGAAGGATCTGTAGGCTGGGTGTGATAATGGCAGCTGACACAGCTGATGTGCTTTCCATCAGGCACCCCTGTAATGAACCCCTGGAGCATTCCAGCACTTAAATAAGTAGCTGCTGAAAGGATCAGTATTGTGAATGGCCAGCTTTTTAAAGTTTTGTTATGTATATTTATCACTTAAGTATCTAAATTGTCAAATCATTACTGTTCACTCTGTCCTCTGTATCTGGGTGAGGTTAGCAGCTTGAATTTCTTCTGTGCACTGCTGCTTGGTGATCCAAATTTCTGTAGCAAGGCGTGTTAATGTTGCATCATCTCTTGTAGGTATTTGTAGGAAAAAATGGCCTAATTCACGTCTGCATTTGTGGGCAGGATGGCACCGGAGTGGCTCTTCCCTAGACAGAGTTTATAGAGAGAGCCCTGATTTTCGGAAATCTTTCCTGGGGAGCAGTAAAATTTTTACGGAGCTTCTTTTCTCCCTTCCAAGACTGTAAAGGAGATGGCAATCGGTGGTTTTGGGGCATAGTGCAAGTGCAGTTAAACCAGAAACTTATTTGATTCCAGCTATGCCAGGTGTGTCCAGTGAAACTGTTCCACGCAGTTCCCTGGAGGTGGTGGACAGGTTGTCTCCAAATAGCTTGAGGATTTTTCCCTTTGACGTGGTACAAAGCCCTGCTTCTTCCATGAGCCAAGAGTCAGTGTGACGTGAGTGCTTAGCCCTGCCCTTTGCTGTGGAGAATATATACCAAGAAAAGTGTTTTAATTCAATGTATCTGCTGCTTTTGTCAGATACTCACCATGTGACTGTCCCATCGGACACATGAAGGCTTGGTGTTTGCAGTGAGATCTGAACTAGTTATTCCTGGACTCATGCTGAGGTGTCACTTGCTCAGTTCCTCAATGAGATGGTACATTTTTCGGTTTAAAAAGCCTGAAATTCTTATTTCAGATTCTTCAATAGAAATTGTATAGAAATAGATGGTATTCTGTAAAAAGCATAACTGGAAAAATAAAGTTGGCTTGTTAGAATCTCTGCTAAAATGAAATGGTGCTAACAAAGCAGAACTCTATGACAGCTGTAGGATAATGTAACCTTGGGGAGGCTGTAAAATTCCTGTTTTAATACATTATGGTGATTCAAGGTCAAGACATTTTGATTGGGGTCATTTTTTATAGCAACACCAACAATGATACTTTTACTTTTTACACTTCAGAAATCTATAGCACTAAAATCCATTTCTTTATATAAGCTTTTGATAATAAAAAGTGAAACTAGTATATGTATCAAGTATCAGTGCCTTGTGGTTCTCAGCTTAGTGTGTGAAGCGGGAAGAATTCAGCCAAAGAGTGAGTTTCTCCAAACAAAGGCTGTTGCTTTTATTGTTTTGTTTTAAATCTATGGAAGATAATTCTGCCTGTGATATAAATTTTTGAAATTGCCTGTATGGTGAGGAATATCCTTTCCTCTTTCTGCATTATTTTTTCCTGAAGGAGATAAGTTTTTGTTCTACTTTCAAAGCTACCTTTCTGAATTATGAATGTCTGTTGTTTACATAGCTCTCTCTTGCTAAAAGACACTGATCTGCTGCTGGAATGTTCTCAAATAACCTTCTCCCAACTTGTGAGTTTAATCAGCTTTTCCTCACAATAGAACATTTAGCAGTATCAAGCAATAGTTTCGGACAAGCTTTCACCCTAAAAATCTCCTGTTCTGAACTACTAATTAGTAATTTTAATGTCTCATTTGGTTTTTACCTTATATATTCTATTTATGGTACTATGACATGATATTTAATGCAATTAAATTCCTTAGGAATAGCAAAAAGTTTATATAGCTACTATTAAGAAATAATTGTTATATTTACATACTTGGATCCCTTTGGGAGATTGGAGTGGCAAATATTTCCCAGAAAGCTTGCCCATGGGCCAAGCAGTAAGGTTAGTATCATTCTCACCATTGAGACCCAAGTGTATGCACAATTCCAATTAACATGTAAGTGTTTTCAACATGACTTATACGTGCTCAATTATGATCAGGAAAAAAAGGGAAAAATATATAAACATAAGGAAGCAATATTATTACAATGAAATTAAAACACTTGATTAAAAGGAGGGTAAACATACGGCTCAAAGCTGATTTCCACCTGTCTCATCTCTCTTAATTTCACTGTAATCATGATTTCCTAATGCAAAGCCCAAACAGACTCAAATGTAGACACAGGTGATACTAGACTGGAATGCTCTGGGTTCCTTCATTACGTCACTGTTGACTACGTATATTTTAGCAAATCTGAGTTTCTTTAGAACTGTATAAGCAATTCAGATACATATCTACCTGTAAATTATTTCTCTCTGATTCTTGATTGATTCAGTCAACTTCAAGTTACTGAAACCACAGATTTTAAGCGCTGTTAAGTAAAATGTTGGCCCCTGTTGTTTATCTCAGTGTTTTTGTTTGTGTGTGTATGTAAATTCTGTGTGTGTGTAAATGCTTGGCTGAGCCTTCTATCTGGATTTTTGCTGAAGTTTATCAGAAGGAGTAGAAGGAGGGGTCTAGCTTAAGATGTGTTTGGAATAGGGAAGAGAAGGCAGGGGAAGAGACTGAAGAAAGCTGCCACTAATAATTTTTCTTCAGAAAGGCTTAATTTTGGTCTGGGAACATGACTTAATCTCACTTTTGATAGCATTTCTCCTGGGAATTCACAACTTGACGAGAAAGGCATTTATCCATAGTGCTGTGGGCCAGAAAGAGGAAAATCTCAGACTCCATCAAAAGGCAATTCTCACATTGTAAAGGAAAATGCTATGACTAAAGCAAACATT
Source organism: Dryoscopus gambensis (assembly GCA_013389985.1). Classification (NCBI taxonomy): domain Eukaryota; kingdom Metazoa; phylum Chordata; class Aves; order Passeriformes; family Malaconotidae; genus Dryoscopus; species Dryoscopus gambensis. Next base: position 84,544 of record WEIT01002490.1, on the reverse strand, counting down.
GAGGATTAAATTTATATAATTATGGAATGTAGGAATGCAGAACACAGTAATTTCTTTAGCTGCTGACTTTTTTGTCTGAGTCTTTGTCATACCAAAGCCCTTTTTTTGCACCTAGCAAAGAACCATTCATGGCAGACAAGGGAACAAATTGCTGCTTTCACAAGCTTAAAACTTGTGAAGTCATTATGTGAAGAAAGTTCTTACTAGAAGAACAAGTAAAATTGCTATGTGTGTGAGCGAGATGTATAGTACTTTTCATTATATAAATTAGGATTATATTGAATGCTAATTTTGGCTGACGTATAATGATTCAAATTGTTGAAAGCAGCTCTTCAGTCCTGGAGTGTTTATCTTTGGGTGTCATTATTTCAAAGCTGAGAGTGATGCCTGAAGTGGCCACCTAAAAAACAGAGACTAGACAGGAATAGGGGAATAAAGGTAGATATTTATTTGAAGGGCCTTCAAAGGTACATCCTTTGCAGGCCAAAGGCTAAGCCCAAGACAGACCCCGAGTCACGAGTTCTTCACACTTTTTTATAAGTTTGGTTCATTTGTGTATCAGGGTTAATTCTCCAATTAAAGCTTCACTTAGTGATGTGATTTCCCCGAGCTCACCCCCCTTCTAAAGATGTTAGTTTACACCTTTTGAGCCTAGGACAGTCTGGGTGTCCTTGGAGAGCAGGCTTGGAGAGGCTTTGTTATGTCTAACTAGCGTAAGAGAACAGCAGCTAACAGGCTACAAGAAACTTCAGAGTTACACACTAAGCAGTACAGGATTTGAAAAAATATAAAATTAAACATAAGGCATCAAGAGAATGCCCATCATAAGGATTTCGCAAACTGCCACAGTCATTTGAGAGCTAAGCATACCATTAATTGTTAAATATGATAACTAACAGTATCTTAAATATGTCATGAAAAAACATACAGTTGTGATCTACCTGGAAAAACATTTTACATTAAATTTTCTTTAGGTTTTTCTTTTTGTTGGATGACAGAAGGGTTTAATGTGCGGCAAAGTTTTAGTTCTTTCAAAACCTTCTCAAGCAGAACCACTCCAGAATAAATTTGGTAACTTCATAAGGAAATTTTAGTTGTGGTTCAAGTTTATCACTTTCAGGTGGAGCTTTTCAGTGGCTCCTAGGTTTTTTAGGCTGAGAGTGATTGTGCTTTTCATCTTTATTTACAATGGAAAGGGCACCAGAATCAACAACAACTTTACTGAATCAGAGTTGGATTTTTGTTTTTCTGGTCAGTGCCCATCAAGCACATGCAAGCTCTTTCCAAACTAAGCTGCTGATTTACAGTGTATTTTAGTCTAACAAAACTTGTATTAGCTAGGAGTTCTTAAGCCTTGGTTGCTTTCTTCAGAGAAATAAAAAATAAAATTGGCAGCAGTTAGTGTTGGTAATTTTCCCCAGTGTTTCAGTTTGTACCATTTCATACCACAGGAATAGAAATTAAATCTAGCTTTTCCTGGAAAGTGAAAATGAGGCAGTTTCAGTATCCAGCCTTACTCTGGACATTGTATCTTAATGAGGGGTGGAGTACATCCAGTGCAAGTGATTTTTGTAGACTAACTAACTGCATTTTATCTTCCTGGTCAAAAACCAACTTGGTGTCACAATGATGGAAGCATGAACCAGCCATGTGAATAATAGGAATTATTTTAAAAAGTCACCAAACACACTCATCTCTTAACACTGAAGCAAGCAAACAAGCTCCTAATCATAGAAGGGACTAAAGAGTAATAAAAATCTGACATTGTATTGCTGATTGCCTGCATTATTTTTGCCTCAGATATGCTGTAATGATCTTTCACAGTGCTTTGCTTTTAAACTATAACAGTTTAATTTTTATAATCCTTGCCCCTGTTCTCTTATCTTCTAGCCAATACTGTGATTTCAGTTAATAGTTCAGTCATTTATTTTTTTGCTCGCATGCTGTCTCAGAATGTCTAAAGATAATTTGTGCATATTCACAGTGAACTCCCTGAAAAGTCTTTATTGACTACAAAGAAGAGCTTTCTTTTGTCTAAATAGCAAGCTTCAATCCAGGCTTTGAACTGAAGTTACTGTGAAGTTACCACTGACTGCTCGAACTTGTAATTTTCCCTTAGAAGTTGTTTTGTGAAAGAGCTGATACAGGACTAAAAGAACCCCGGTCTTATTTATTGCTGTGTGCTGACTTCCAGTTGGTTTTACGTGACTCTGTGCTACTGGTTTATTCATTTTTACAACTGTCTTAAGAGCCCATGTTGCCACTTTGATGCTTGAATTTGGCTCAGTCTGATGTGGCCTTGTGCATTAATCTGTTTTGCATTGAATTCTTTGTTCACTCTTGAAGTGTGGAAACCACTTACATGCTTTGTTGCAGTGCACCTGGCTCTGGCCACAGCCCCCACACCTAACAATTCCTGGTGGATGACCAGCACTCAGGGCTTTGCACTCTGACATCTCCTGACCACCCATAGCTCCACGCGATCTGCCTTTTGCATCTTGTTATAGGTTCAAGGTTTTCCCCACCCAGTTTTCTGTATATCCTTATCTTTATGCATATCCCGTATGGAATATGTATGATGTCTGGAAAGTTCTGTTAAGTACGGTTCTTTATTTGTTCATTCAAATGGAAACCCTCCCCTGAGAGTTCCCCTTTGGATGTACCCCCTGTCATTTCACAATGTGCAGAACTCCATTGGCTGTCATCCCTCTGTCCCACCCCTTCTGGCACCCAGACAAAAGGGGCTGGAAAGCGCAGGCTAGGGTCTGTCTGCCTGCATGTTCGAGTGAAGTTCTGAAGCTGCAGTGACTGACCCCTCTCTTCTGCCTTATGTAATTTTCATATCAGGTTTGCAGTCCTGCTCCCTGCGAGGGAGAGCCAGGGCTGGTTTTGTTACTTTTGTAACAAATCTCTGCCAATTATTGCTGTAACACAAGTCCGCTCCAGGACGCCTTAGCGAGGTGCGGCGTGGTCTCCGGGCAAACTGCAGCCTGCATCAATGCCTTCAGACCTCTTCTGTTATTTACTTCATCATTCTACATTTCGGGCCTGAGTAACAATTTTAATCATAGAATGAATCACAGAATGGCTTGGGTTAAAAGGGACTTTAAGGATCATCTAGTTCCAACCCCCTGCCATGGGGTAGCAATTAATCTGGTAAGGTTTTCTGTGCCAGACTTTTTGCATGGAGAGTGACCTTCAGGAGAATTTCTCTGTTCTACTTTCTCCTTTTGAATTTCATCCTCTGCATTTTTCTAAAGTATTAGTGACCTGATAACTGAGAGGTAGCAGGAATTACTAATTTTATTTCATAACTGTTTAGAACAATTTTTTTCTGTTGTACTCAATTTGTCCATGACAAACATGTTACTGTATGATCCCATTGTCTTGGTCCTTTAACATTGCTCTGATTTTTTTTTTTTTTTTTTTTTTTTTTTTTTTTTTTTTTTTTTTTTTGTTAGGTAGGTTTGGGTTTTTGTTTTGTTTGTTATTTTTAGTTATATTTTCTCCCAATGTCCTGTATACACCCCTAGCGGAAGGAACAACATTTCCTTAACATGTTTTAATAACATGTAACACTATGGAGCACGATACAGAACTGAGTCTACCTTAGATAATGGATAAAAATGAAAGACACTTGTGGTTTTGTACCTGGTTACATGTAAGTGAATCTGTGAAGCTGTGCAGCAAGTGTGAGTGAAATGTCAGTGCCAGCACCACAGCATACAACGATGACACGAGCCCTGCATCCCTATTGTAAAGCAGGAATTCAGATTCTTAAGAAAGAACTGAATTTTGTGAGTATGGTGGGTTTACCAAATTAGGGGAAGAGAATAAGATGTCAGCTTTCCTATCCCATTCATAGCAACAGTATTACTTGCTCATGAATTTAAGTCTTTCCCCCTTTAAAGGACCACTGAAATGTACTAGCACATTATATTCAAAGTTCAGTCTTGATTTTGATCCTGATCAAAGGGATACACTTCAAGTATTTTGACATCTAATCCCTTTTCCTGACTTTGATCATTTCAGACTGAGGTACAAGTAACCACTTCCACTACCTGTGTTAGCTAAGAATGAAAAGCATCTTATCTGCAGAAAATGGATGCTGCTGCTTGGAACTTCATTCCCTTGATATTTTAGTGTAAAAGATGTCTGTCTCTCTCTTCTTTTGGCAACGTTTCTCAGCACTGTTGCGCTGTATCATGGGGGGAGAAAATAGTCCTCAAGAAAAAGAATCTATTAAATAATAATATGGGGAAAACAGATATGAAGCCGTCAGGGGGTACATGTGAATTCTATGCGGCACAGTGTGAATTAGTCCTTAGAGACTAATAGACAGTTAAAACAAACAGGCACTTTATTGTTGTAATATAAAGTTTCTGATGAGATTCTATCATTAGATCATCACAAACGTTTTGGGTTTGTGTCATAAAACAGAACTGAGGCTGGTATCTTTCACAATAAACTATGAAAGAGGAATTTATGGAGGCAGCAGAAGCCACTAAATGTTATTTTGTGGTGTTGAGTGCTCTAGACAGACTCCAGAAATGAGTGAGCAGAGGTCTCACCAGAGTTCCCTCAGGTGCCAGAGAGGAGCCAAGAGGATGCTAAACCGCCTGTTCTGGTGATGATGTGCTGTTGTCACCAGGTAACTTGGAGAAGAAAGTTTTTGCAGCTGTGCCAATATGTTGGCTCCAAAAGTGCAAGGGTTAAACTGTTACTCAAAATACTTATCTGATGTATCACTTTGTAAATTTAGGAACAATAAATGCTGGGGAAAGACATTTCCTGGCTTTGTTTCCTCCTTTTTAGTGTGTCTTTAAAAATTCAGAAGAACAGATTTATACACATTTCTATCCAAAAATGCCGTGTGTAGGGTTAAATACATGAAAATAGTACCATTTTGTATCCATAAAATAACACCGATTTCATCAGAATTTTTGTTTTAATTTTATCTTGCACTGTATTTCTTCACCTCCCTCAGACAATGTTATTAAGTTTCTATTAAGAGCCAACTCCTTCAGTGAGGAGCTTGTATTTTTTTCAAAGAAATATAGGGAAGTGTGGAGAAAGATTAATATCAAAACTAAGGAATCCCCCACTATTTAACTCTCAATCACAGCTGTGAGCAATTGGCTTCAGCTTTCCATCTCTCTGTTTTTCTGGTTGTTGGCCTCCCTCCTGTGCATTTTTCCTTTGTCTGCCATCAGCTTTTCCTACCCACTGCCCTCGCTTGGTCTCCCTTTTCCCTGATGAAGTCCTGTTCTTCCTCCCGAGCTGGATCCTGTGGGAGGGACACGCTAAGGAGAAAATTTCCTTGCTTACAATCTTGCTAATGAGTGGCATTTAACTGATAGGAGGGACAACAGGGAGAATGAATCACTGTCAGTGCAGACGACAATTATCTGGCAAAGCTGGAGTAGCTGCCTGGTGGCTGTGCCCCTCTCATGGTTTTCATCTCAGTTTTGCTTCTGCTCTGGCCCACGATAGGAGCTGAAAGAGCTCACGATGGCTTTGTGGAGCAAATAAGTGCATGCATAATGCACATAATGCTGTCAAGAGTTTTGTGGGACTGGGGCTGTTCTTTTTGTGGTTTATGGATTGCAGGACTGAAAAAGAAACCAGTGCCAGCAGGTACTTTTGTTTCCCAAATAGTCCAAGTGTGAAATGTGTGGGCTCCATTTATCATTCCAGCTGAGCCTCTGTGGAGACTGACCTGCTCAAGTTTGCCCATTTTGATTTTTTTTTTTGTTTGTTTTCCTCGACTAAATGTTGCCTGCTGGAACAAACATGGGTGAATCTGAATTTCTAAGCATGCACAAATGATAGATTGCTTTATTTGTTCAAGAAACTCTTTTGTAGGAATGTTTTAATTGTAATTAATAAGGGGAGGGGAGAGTGCTATAATTTGTTGCAGACGTCCTTTGTAAGCAAAAATTGCATTGATACCAACCATGAAGGCAATATATGTGAAAAACAACTTTGTAATTTTGGAGGACAGCAATTATGTGATTTATATTTACATACAGCTATATTAGAGGTCCATCCTTTTTGCTTCAGAGGTTGTTTATTTTTGGAAAGCTGCAAGCTGTAAATCCTGAGATGGACTTACCTCAAGTTTACACTCTCAGTAACTAGGTATGGGAAGACAAAATAGCAGCAAATGTTTGGTACAGTTTGAGGACTGCTCAGTGCTTTGGCAGATCAGAGGATATATGGACTTCCCAGTCACCCTTTACTGAGCAGTTACCTGGGGGGCTCTTAACTATGTTGGGATTTCCTCTCCTCCAACCTTCTGGCTGTCACTCCAGCCACCACCATGCAGCTGCATTTGCTGCTTCCTAAATGGAGGCAGAGGACAGCACTTCAATGCCTTCCTTTCATGTGGTTTCTCCTTTCTTTTGAGAGTCACTTGGAGAGAAAGCAGAACGACAACGCTTTCCTTCAACTTTTTCTGGTAATTGTTAGCAAATTTCAGTGGCAATACAAACCTGAGTGAGCCTGCCTTTGGAAGGGTACCTTGGTGAATACCAAGAATTTTTCTAGGTGTTTTCGAGAGGTAACTAATTCTTTAATTTGTCTCAAATAAAAATTTAAGTGCTTTGTTTCTCTGCTAAAACCTATGTAACCTTCTGCAAGAATACATGTGTTAAACAATCTGGCACTTAATAGCTGAAGCTGTTACCTTGCACTACAGTAGTATTTCAGTATCCTTTAAATAGCCCAAGGAAGGACATGCTTTAATTCCTTTGACCTGAAACATTTTAGTGGCATTTTCTGGTTTGCAGAAGCACTGATCCATTCCTTCAAAGCTGTCTGTGGCAACTTGTGCTTGCAAGGGTGGAAAGGATGGGCTGTGATGAGTGCCATAAAACCGAAGGGAGCGGAGAGAGATGCCTGAAAAATTCAAAGTGCTTTATTAAGCCCCCTTTCCATAATTTCTTGGTAGGAGGGAGGGAAAAGCATCTCTTTCAAGCTTGGCTAGGCTTAGAATTAGCTGCTGGCTTCCTTTCATTGTCTGCACACCTTCATGGTACTGCTGCTGGCTTGCTAGGAGCTGCGGCTCCTGAGCAGCCACTGTGTTCCTGTGTGCCGAGGGCCGTAGTTTCATCTCACCTCTACAGATATTATTGGTTTGACTTTGGGAGCTGAGAGGAAGGTCCTAATGTTACCTCTACCTAGTAATTTTTTGTTGTGGTTCTTGTTTTCCCTAGTAAAACTTGTTTAATGTGAAGTGTAATTTCCTTTGGATAGCTCCGTGTCATTGTTTAAGAAATGAAAGCTGGAGGCGGATGTGTTTGGTTTTTTAAAATTTTATTTTGTTTTTATGAAACAAGAAATTTATGGAAAAAATATCTTTACAGCCTATTCTCAATATATTTGAAAAACGCTAAGAGCTTTTGGAAGACTTGACTCTTAGCTATCTAAATGTAGCAAGGATGTAGCTTGGAAGGCCGAAGGTTTTTCTAAGTATTTTTACAAGTATTTCTCAGTTTGGCTTAATAACAGTAAAATAAGCTTATTTATGTTGGTGTATGGAGCATTTGACCACCTCTACTCATAGTAATATCAGGAAAGATTTCAATCCACTTTGCATTTCAGTGTCTCTGAAGGAGGTGGGGCATATTCCAAAATATTCTTGAGGAATGTGCTGTAAACATAATCCTTTCCCAACTCTTTCATAGCTATCAAAATTTTCAGTTGAAGGATGATGACTTGAACATTTGGATCCCTTTTGGAAAGGGGAAGGGAACCTATTAAGGTCCGCAAGCTGTTGCTAACCTCCCCCTGTGTATGTTCTATTCCATTTCCAACATAGCAAACTTACTTCATAAAATGCAGAGTTTTGCTGTTAGAGCTGTTCAGATATCAGCTCACTTAGGCTCTCACACACAGGTGATGGTTATTCCCTGAGCTCTGTGGTGGTTCCTTTCTGCCAGAAGGCTCTGCAAGTACAGCCTCTGCCGTGTTGCTGCACCCTGGGCACACAGGCATCAGTGTTTTGCCGGCAGAAGCTTTGTACAGAGGATAAACCCTGGTTTTGCTGGCTGAAGTCACAGGGTTACATGCTTAACATCTAGTGCAAGAGATGAATTTTTTATAAGATCCCTCAGTTTGAGTTTCACTGTGGCAAAAAGATTTGTTCGTTGTTTGTTCTCCATTTACAGCTTGCATCCTTTATATTACAAAAAGAGTCAACACTTCTGCGTCTTTTGGAACAACATAAAGAGAGGCTGTGAAGAAAAATTTCTGATAATGAAAACAGACTTAAGAATCTCTGAGGGTGTTTACTTCTATGATGCTTGGCCTGTCCTGAACTGTAGGAAGTGAAGATTTTAAAATTTATTACCCTGAATATTTCCATTAATAAAACAAGAATCTTAAAACCATAATCACTATAATAGTCTATGACAAGCTTGTGTACAAATGTACTTGCAAGTGTCTCCTGAGTAAAAGCACAGGTGAGACCACATTTATCCAATATATTGAGTGTAGTGGATAATACCCAAAGCAGTAGTTGATTGTAGCTGTTGTGTGCACACCTGACACCGTGTATGTGCAATGCACACACATTTCATAGACCCAGTGTACACTATGCACATGCTGGGTATAACACACGTGTATGTTGTAGCTGTAATGCCTCATTTAGGAAATGCTGTTGGGAATGATGTAAGAAAACCTGGACCAAGTCAGAAGATCTCTTTTTAAAGGTATATCTTGCTAAATATAGTGAAGGAAATGGTTCAGAGTCCCTTCTTTCCATTTTATTCAGGTGCTGGTGGCTGTTTGAGGAGGTAACATGAAGTTACAGATTTGAAGGTAGGAGGAGATGACGAAAGCAAGGGTCAGAATAAAGCCCCAGCTCTGCCATGTATGTCAGTATTCCTCAGGGCCTTTTGGATGGATGCCTGAAAGTCCAGACGGTTGCACATAACTGTGTTGAAATGGGCCCATGAAATGAAATTTCAGGAGGAATAAGGGACCACGTTGCTGTGCTCAGGTTCACGCGTGTGGCTGTCCAGGCTGATGTATTTCCCACGGGAGCATGCAGGTGTTACTGTCCTGAAGGAAAAAGGTAACTGGCAATGCTGCCTTGATTAGTGTTCTCTTGTTAGGTGCTTACAAGAGAAGCAGTAGTTTCCAGAGTGGCATGTCGTAGTCAGATCTGTACCAAGTAGTTTAAATTTGTTAATTATAGATACTGTGACATGTTACAGCTGTTGCAGTCATTTTTTGCAGTCTACTTTGCATTGTTAAGAAAAGTTTTTTGCCCTTTCACACAGAGTTGGCTATTGCTTTTGCATACAAAACACTTACCTACTTCAACAGGAAATCTGCTTTTCTGAAATTACCAGCTACTCTTCCTGTCATTCTGACAGATTTTGAGCTGCATCAGGCTCAGTCCCAAATATAAATTCATGTTTGATTTAAAGTCAAGAAAGAGCTAAAGGAATAATATTAGATGTTATCTTTAAATTGATTAAGGATCTTTATCTCTACCAAAAATATCGCACTGATCCCTTTTGCTTGGGTTTACATTTTTAATGGCTTGTATTTTAATATTGCCATGCTGCAACTTCAAAAAGATAGAGGACTTAAAATGTCAAACATGCAGGCAAGATTCCTAAAAATAATTCTTAGAAGGGTACTTGACCACTTCTGTCACTCTGAGGAGAGGTGTTGGAAAAACATTTTATGACTGAACAAAGCAGAAGAATGTAGTAGATTTTTCAAGTCTAGGTATGTTACCCTGTTGTTCTGTCTGGCTGCATGCAATGTGTGTTTTTTATTGGGGGAGGGGGGGGGGGGAAGGTTTATGGGCTTTTTTTTTTTTTTTTGCTAAGTGATTCCTGAACTATCACTGATTAATTTACAGAAATAAAGCTATTTTGAAAAAGAAATCACTTTTTTTCAGATGGTCTCTTGTTTGTTTTTTTTTTCTTTTTTCCTTCTGTTAGTGATTGACATGGTATTTCACAAAGTATACAAGGGCCTGAGCTACATATTCACTAGAAAAGTTTACAAATAATTCCTTTACCAGTTAGATGTATTTCAGGGAGGTACTTCAGAAAATCTTTCACTGGTACTAGTAGAAGCTACAGTAACATCTACCTGGGAATGCCAGTGGAAAGATGAATTGAAAAAGAAGGATACTAAGGACAGAATACGATGACATCTTTGTGCTGTAGAATTAAAACTCACCAGAACATCAATATTTTCCAGATGTCTTTCACCATTGCCACCAGTGGGAGATATGCTGCTGGATCCACAAAGGGCAGATTTTTGTCTGTTTTGGATGTTGTTTTTTTGGGTTTTTTCAACTTGTACTTTGAGACAGAGATGTCATTGAAAAGAGATACATTTACGATGCTCCCTTCAGAGGAGCTGAGGTCCAGCAGGGCTGCTGCACTGAGCTTTCACAGGTGCAGAGCACACAGTCCAGAGCCAAAGCACCTCACGAGCTGTACTACAGCCACACTGAGGCTGGCCCTGTCCTCTCTTGTCCAGGAATCATTGCTCTACAGCTGGGAAAATAGAGGTTTTTTCAGGCTTGGCCAGATCAAAACAGTTTGCTTCCATTTTGAATGCAAGAATTTGACTCTGCTTCCCAAAGCTGGCAAATATTTCTGTACTTTACTACAGAGCTGTCAAGATGGAAGGAAGGCATTTTGTTTTTATGGTTTGATATATAGCCTGCATTCTGTTCCTGGTGTAGGAAAGAAAAGCTGCTGGAGGTCAGAGGCAACTGAATTAGCAAGAGATGTTAAGATGGCGTTGAAAACAGAATAAAAATATGCTGTCTTTTGGCATAATGTCAGTCAGTCCAGATTTTACAGAGTTCAAAGAAATGCTATTAGAGATCAGCAACTTTTTCTTTTCTTAAAGAAATTATTTCCAGAAATATTAACAGAGACCTTGTAGTCCTGATGGGATTAAAAAAAAAAAATATCTGAACACTGAGAAAATACACCAGCATTTTCTAGTGCACCCCTACAAGCTTTTGCACAATTATAATAAGGTAAAGTCCTCAGGTCAAGAGTAGCTTTGCAAAGCATTAAGCTAAACACATATGTATTTGCCTGTTTTTGACTGGAGGATTAGTGATTTGTTTCTTTGTGAAACTCTACACTGAGCTCTTAATTAAGCTTCCCAGGCACAAGTGCACTTCAGGTGATCCAGACGACCTTTAAAGGGCCTGCAGCAGATGGTGCAAAGTCTGTATTCTGTGCAGTATTCTGCCATTTTGTCTGTTAAATAAGTATCTAATTACTCCCAGTCTTATCTTATTTCAACACAGTGTCACTACATTACTTACATGGCTGTAAGTAAGGTAATCCGTTGCCAATCCGATAAGCTTTCAGCTTGACTTTTTGGGAAGTAAACTTGCACCTGATGAGAATTTTCTTTCAAGCAGACAAGAGCATCTTCCAGTACTTTTCCAGAGGCTCTTAACAAGATCATTCACTGTCTTTCCCACATAGCTTTTCTTTAGCTGTTCTAAATAAATTACTGTGACAAAATTGGAGTGTTTTTTCTCCCTAAAGTTTCTTTCTTGAGGGCAAAATGGCTTTTATTTGTGATGTTTTGCACTGTGATGGGCAAGAAGAGGCAAGCACTTCTGAAATCAAAGCATCAACTCTTTGCGTTTGTGGGCACCACACCATTAGTCTGTTATTTTTTTGAGCTGCAAATAGGCAGGTGGTTGAGGCAATTTCTTCTTCAATATTGTCTTGGTGAGATCTAAGGTGTGAAAATAGGCAGGTTATTTCTGGAGACAGTATTTGGATTTTTCTCTGCACACCTGCCGAGGAGGGATGTGTGTCATTGAAGAAAAAAAAAAATTAAAGAAATGCATTGCTCATATGCAGTCATGTATTGAGAGGAGGGGAGATGTCCTGTGATTAAAAACACCACAATTTCTGGTCTCCAAATAGAATTTACTCCCTAGTTCTACCTTCCAAATGTGTTCTGGCTGTCACTGCCCTGAATACCTGTGAAAGCTGCTTGTCCTGCAGAAGTCAGTGAGGGTCTGCAGGCATGGGTCACACTGAGCTCAGGGCAGGATGAGGCTCTGTAAAATTGCCCACACACCTTTACCTCAGTTGCTTTTCTATAGTAACAGTACTGAGGGTAAAACATATTTGGGAGAAGCATATCAATCTCAGTACTCAATGGGTGTTTTATATAATTCATACGCTTCAGAATTGTAAGACACAAGCTGCTCTGAGTGTTTGATATAGATTAGTCAGCAGGTCTTAAGGCCAGTAAATATTGATTTTTATTTTTGCCTTTGTTGTCTTCCTTTTTTTTTTTTTTTTTTGAATGAACTTGTTTTGGCAGAAACAGCCATTCAATTAAAATGGTGTGAAAGGCCCTTGATTCAGTCAAAACTCAAGATGACCTCTGACAGGCATGCTGGGCTGAGCACCACTGCAACCTCTGCAGCTCTTGCTCTTCTGGATAGTCCCCCTCAGCTTTTGCACAGCGGAGTCATTTCTCCCATGATTTCCACCCTGAGCAACAGGAGATGATCTGTTTTGTTTGAATGTAAGGTTTGGGTTCAGACCAGTGTTCTTTAAGTTGTGTTTATGGGGATGTCAAATGAGATAATATAATGCTGCCTTTTCTCCTTGAAACTGTATAGATGTAGCCAGTGAAGGGAAATGTCTCTTGTTCCTGTAATTTTAGTCATTGTCCTTAATCAAATTCTCAGAACAAAACACAGGAAAAGCCAAGCTCACAGGCAGCCTAACAACCTCTTTGACTTTAGTCTCTGAGTTCCCATAAATAGTTTACAAACTAATTGTCTTTAAAAGAGAAAACCCTGTTACTAAGGGCAAGATGTTTAATGCGTTTCTGGTAAATATGCAATTTAATCTAATAGCATTCTTCCTAGCTGTTAATATCCATGGATGACCTGTTTGGCATGAGCTTCTGAGAGCAGAGCTGTCCTATTAACCTGCCAGGATATCTGTTAGACTCATTTTGAGAGCGATTTGGAAGAGCTTGAAGGAGATCATTGTAAACATCATAGTAGGATGCCAGGGAAGTATTACCAGGAGCATACTTGCTGTTTTTATTGCATGATCAATTGTTTAAAAGGTCATTTATGTTTTTGCATTAGAAATCACACCAAGCTAAATAACAACATTTTGCCTCCCTGTGATATGCAATTGGTAATTTCGGTAAAGCTGGATAAAAGCTTCTGTTGCAGACTTTGAGCCTCATCCTATTCTGTGGGTTGAAAATCCTGAAGTATTTTTTTTCCCCCCTAAAATATGATCCTTTCTTGACTTTCGATGGAATCTCTCTTACCTGAGCACTGTTGGTGTTAGTGCAATGCTGGTTCCTGTGGAGCTGGTTCAGTGGGGCTGGGCCCTGAGGTGCCTGGCACTGCCCTACAAACACAGGTGTAGCTGAGGATGCACTGAAGTGAGAAACAGCCGTGCCACCTGGGGGTGGTGAGTGGCCTGTCCCCAGCACGGTTTAGGGACAGCCTAAGGACTGGCTGGCTGTGCTGTTATCTGGATCACTCCATGCTGAGCCATGTTTACAGGCTGGTTTATTTCTTGTCTCATCTACAACAGCCATATTTTCACTACTTCTTGTTCTGCAGCTGGATGGGAATAATCATACTGAATCAAGCTTCTTGTCACCAAGTGCAGCATTTTGACTCCAGGATGCCTCCAGCACACACAAATATCTGAGGGAGGTGGCAGGACCCATGCAGCGTGTGGAGGCTCTGTCCTTCAGGTGTTTTGGGAATACCCAGTGTGTGGCTGGGGCCTGTGGAGCTGGGGCCCTGTGGGTGCAGCAGCTGCCTGGGTATGCCCCTGCCCTGTGCCTTTGCTTATTCCTCTGGTCTTCGCTTGGTCAGCTGAGGAGAATTAAAGTTCACAATCCATTTTCCATGCATCTCTCATTATTTTGCATGTTTTCAACGCAGCTCCCTATTGTCCAAGGAAATCAATCTCCTCTCTGGAGTAACCCATCAGTTACTGCATTGAGTATTTCTGCTGTGGCTCTCCATCTCCTTGGTCACTCTTGTTCATGCAATTGCCCTTGCATTTTACCTATCGGGTTCAGTACCTACTAGATAAAGATACAGATATTTCTCTCATCCCCTCTCCTACCTTGCTGAAGTTGCCTGGTTTTTAATACCTGTGAAAGAATTAGATCCTATTGTTCAAAAAGGTCTTATGTTGTTGTACACGGAGATAGTTTTCAGAGCTCGAACTGAAGCAAATATCTAATTTAATTTTCTATTTAGGATTGCCACTACAGGGTGTTAAATTGCTGCTGCTGTAAGTGAAACTGCACCAAATGTAGTAATGAATTTAACAGCCATAGATGCACTATAGTAAAGCATAACAAGTCAGTTTAGGATTTTGTCTCAGGAAACTCTGAATGGTTTTATTAAAAAACATTCACATTTCACAGCTGCAAACTATCCTGTCTTTATGTATGAATCCAGGAATTAGCTAAATGTTTATGCATGAGTTTGAGGACTTATTGGCAACTACAAGAACTTTCTCTTTTATTTCTACAGTAAAACTTCAGAGCACAGTAGTAGAAGTAAGCTTTTTTTTTGTTCTGAAATATTTTCAAATTGTGGAAGCAGCATGATTTGAAAATATCACTTCCTCAGGTGTTTTTTTCAGGCAATGCATGCTGGAATGATCACCATGTACATTTGTCAATGGGCCTTTCTTGTATTTAGTTTTTAATTTGTTTCTAGTTCTCTCAGGCTTTGAACAAAAGTTAGAGTACAAGAGTGCTTAACGCATTTGTTCATGGCTTCTCTGAAAATCATGAAATAACTGAGAGGGGAAGTACACATGAACTGAAATTGAGAGGGTCTCTATGATCCTAAAAAGAAGTCCATCACAAATTGAAAGCTGTGGAAAAGCCTAGTTCTTCTCAGCAGAATCATTATTTTAGACTTCCAGATGATTTTTTTTTTTTTGGTCAAGTTTTGTATTCACAATTCCTGTGTTAGAGAATCTTGATACTTTTACATATCTGAGCTCTTTTTCAGTGGTCACATAGTGATTATTTCATAAATGAACTGAAATATACTTGTAGGCACATCCAAACCATTGCCTTAGTCAAAAATATCAGTATCCATTTCACAGGTTAAGGAAGGACATATACTTTAAATAGTATGTTTCCAGAATTATGCAGGCAATTTATAATTTGGGAATAAACATCAAAATTCATGGTTTCCAGTACCAACCAAGACTTTAATCTTCAGCTCTCTGATTAAACTCAACAAGAGCTAAGTGACCAGTATCAGAATTGTTATAGAAGAATCCTTGTGACTCAGATAGTGCTTGGCATTATGATTTATGCCATGCATGAAAAACTATGGGTTTTGTACTACGCTTTTTACCCTTGTTGTGCAGAAAGGAGTAGCTCTAATGTGCTCAAGAGAGAATTTCCAGGTGCAAACCCCATTTATCTGTTACTCCTGTTTCTACCATTCAAAATAATCACTGTTATTATGTTATCAATTCTTTTAAGAGAAGAAGGTGTCTTATATTCTTTTCCTAGTAATGACTTCACAACCAAAGTGAAAATCTCATTCTGTAGAATGAGGGGACTGACCATCAAAAAAGGTTTTTATAGCTTTCCCAAATTATACTGCTCTTATAGGGACAGCTAATGCTAAGTGATTCTTGCTGACAATGACAGGCCACTCTAGCCAAAAATGTGGAGACCTACCTGCATGCCATCAAAATAATTATTGTAAAATTTTCCTATGTTACACACCTAATCAACATTTTGGCCACAAAAACCATAAAGGTTTTTGTTAAAAATGTGTTCTATAATAACAACAAGGGTAAGGCCTAAATTTCCTTCTGAGATGTAAGATTAGTTAACTCCTCTGGCTCATACTGGTACAGGTGCTGCAGCAGCTGAGAGCAGCTGTAGAACTCAACA
Organism: Dryoscopus gambensis; assembly: GCA_013389985.1. Taxonomy (NCBI): domain Eukaryota; kingdom Metazoa; phylum Chordata; class Aves; order Passeriformes; family Malaconotidae; genus Dryoscopus; species Dryoscopus gambensis. Next base: position 68,596 of record WEIT01002490.1, on the reverse strand, counting down.
AGGTCTAGGCAAAATTTATCAAAGACTGGGGTAGCTCTTTTGTTGCCTGGGGTGCTTTTTAAGCTAGGGCCGTGTTCCTTAGGGAGACTGAAGCCCTCAGAAGGCTCACCAGAGAGAAAAGGCTGAGAAATTATGCAGGCTTTCATGTTTTCTTTCTATTTTCCATTCAAGTGGTCACCTTTCTCTCCCACCTTGGGCAGGTCCTGGGGCTGCCCGTGTGCTTTTGCAGCATTGTCAGGAATGTTCATGGGTAACACTGTTGTCTTCAGTTCTCCTCTTCAAATAAGAGTAGGAGATGGATGGTCAGTGATAGAATGTGAGTTAATTTGAAAGATGCTTCTTCACTGGTGTTAAGCTTTACATTTGCTCTTAAATTGATTTCTTCCTTATCTTAGCTCCATGGATGAAGCCATCTTAGTTAAAACTTTAAAGAGTTTCCCATCAAGGTGTCACGTAACAGGCTGCTTTTCAGAGAAGAGAAAAACAGTTCCTGTCTGTCCTTTACTCTGAATGTTTGCAGAGGACAAGATTAATGTGCTTTTCATGTTCAGTCATGACAGGGGAAACAGTTGTTTGTTATTTCTTGATAACTCAGCTCACGGTTCTTCCCCACTCAATCCTGAGATACTTGTTTCCAGAAGGCAGGAGAAAGATATAAGAATTTTGTAAATATTCATTGATAGTTGTATAGTAATAGTGATTTTGTGGTGGAGTTGCAATGGGTTTAAGTGTTAAAAGTTAATTTCCGCATATTTTCAAAATGTGCAAAACAAGATGCTCTGGTACGGCCTGATCCTTGCAGTCCTCAATTAAAAAAAGCAAAGCCCTAGGTTACACAGTAACATTCTTCTCATGGAAATGATGGGAAACCTGGAAGGGAGGCAAAAGGCATCCTGTTAGACACAAAATCGAATTTCTATATGAAAATCTGATGTTCACTTGGTTTATCTATGGATTTGTTAAACTGATATAATAATAATAAAAAAAAGCCAAACTCTTCTAAAACCCCGTGTTTCTAGTTTGCCTGCTGTGGGAATGATGTCTGTAACTTGATGTTATCAGGATGAAGTGGGAGAGGCTTATCGTTCCCTCTGTCAGGTGCGTGGAAGGACATGATACCTCAAGAGCTGATAGACCAGAACAAGAGAGGATTCCTGAGCTCTGAGCAGAGGATTGAGGTGCACTGACCACGCTGAGGTTTCTCTCTCAGCCTCCCCAGGTTCGTGGGCTGGGGTTTGTTGCAGGGAGACAGGAAAGCTCTGGAGGTGGCTGCAGTTCAATGGAGACTGAAGTACTGCTGAAAAAGGCAATCCAGGTATAATTTTTTTTCATGCAAGTGTCTAATAGAGATCACCCTCACCCAAAAGCTGTTCACATCAATATGGTCGTGAGCAAAGGTGAGCTTTTGTTAGCTTATATTTCCACACAGCACTTATACAAATCTTAATCATAAAGGCAGTATTTGGTCAAGCAGCTGCAACCTGCTCTCACTCACCACTCACCTCCTCTAAGTTGCTGTATATCTTTATAGCAATCATAAAATAAAACAGTTGAGATGAAAATGTGGTGTGATAAAGTGCAACCCACACACCAGGTGAGGGAAGAAGCAGACTATACTTGAAAGCAGGAAAGATGGTACATCAGAAAATACTTTGTTCATACACTTTCATGATTATTTTATTTGAACTTTTTGTGAGAGTGGTTGTAAATGCTCAGTGTTTTTCACCTTTCCCTTTAATAACACCTGAAATAAGAGATTCAAACCTACTTTTTCTTCCAAGATAAAAAGAATGGACATAAGAAATTATGTAGCATATGACACTCCGTTTTCTCTGGTATACCTCTAAACTACATATGTTCATGCACAAACATACCTACACACTATTCTGGCATTAAAATATTCTACTCTGTAAATGATTAATGTATTTCCATTCATGTGCCAGATTTGTCTGAGCAATATATGACAAGGAAACTGTGTGATTATGATAACAGTTTGGGGGAAATCAGTTGATAGTCACTTTCAAAGAAGAGTAGCAATGCAGACTTCAATGAGTGCTGGAAAACTCCAGTATTCTCCCCAGTGCCTTCAGACTGTGGGGCACAATTAACAAATTTAAGCACATTTTTGCTTAATGTGCTACTTAGAATCCAAAGGCCATATTTATTTTCAAAAGAATTTTGAGCCCTTTAGGGAATGTCTTTGGGACCTGCAGCTCATTTCTCTGAAGCAATGAAAAAATCACTTTCCCTGAAAAAGCAGCTCAGTCAAGATGTAAGGAGGGATCTATCACAATAAGTTTAATTATTATCCCAAGGAAATTTTGAGGAACTGTGGCCTCCATGCAATGCTGCAGCTGTAAAACACAGCTGAATATAAGACATTAAGCTGTAAAAAGGGAGTGGAGGTTACCAAAGTCACCTCATCTTTTGCACTTGGGCAGTAACAGTAAGCACAGCCCCTGGGGCTGCTTGCAGTGACTCTGCAGGCAGCCCATGGGTTGTGTCTTTGACGCATTGCAAATTCTTCTTTGCAGCCACAGAAACCTTCTGAAATTTTCAATTAGACTCTGCATTTTCCCATCTCACTGGTCCTAGTGGCTCCTTGTAACCTGTCTCTTCTGCTACAAGTACTGCTGCCTTCCTCTCTGTACATCAGTCTTTACTAGAAGGTCAGTTTTGTGATGTTAGACCCTTTCGGGGGATGTTTTCCTTCATCATTGATGTCCTGTTCTGGCATGGACTCTAGTTCTCCTTTTTTGTGTGTGCTGGTCAAAAGATTTTTAACTTGGGCAGCATGCATTGTTAGACACAGGAGCAGTTTTCTATATCACGCCCTCTGAAAGCCTGCAGAATGTGAAAAAAAAATGTGGCTTTGGAAGCAGACAGAAACAAAGGGGTCATTAAATGCAAAAATAGGACTTTCTCGCTCCATCTCACCAAAAGACCCAAGCCTTATGACAGTGGTGTCGGGGCAGCAGATGGCCAAGTGCGAACAGCATGGGAAGTCATCAGGAATCCCTGGAAAGTGTATTTCAGGGAGCTGCATGGCAAACGAGGGGACATTACTGACAGTACAGAGTGCAAGGCAATCATCTGTGTAGCCATAAAATAACCTTCACCTTTCCTGGCGGAGACTGACACTGCGGTAAACAAGTTCTAACTGGGAAAGGCACATGGTAAATGTTGCAGATGAAGTCGTAAAAGTCTGGCAGCCAATGCAGTTCATGTCTTTCATAAAATCTGTGAAGAGGCAAATGGGGAGACAGGGACTGGCCAAAGCATCAGTGCAAATCAATCTACTTTTCACCATCTCAGGGAAAAAGAGCAGACCTGAAAGGCCTGCTGAGCAGATCTCTTTTCAAAGATAATGTGCTGCCACATGTTAGTGGAACTTGCATAGCAAGATGGGGTCCAAAAAACTTGAATGAGTTGTGGACTGGTAGAGGGAGAGAATTATATTTTTTGATTTTACCTTGAGGTTTCAGCAAGGCTGGGATAATAGAGTCATCTGCTTTCTGTGAATCTTCAGTACTCTTTTTGGGACTGTTGTGCACATGCTGAAGCAGCTTGCTGTGGTTGTGCTGCTGCCTGGGTCTGTTTTACTTTATTAAAACTTCTGGAGGAAACATTAGTAGGTATTTCACACTGATTAAGAGGAAACATTTCCTTGGCTTTGGAGTTTTTAAGGGAAATCTCAAACTGAGTTAGAAATTATTTCTCTTGTCATGAGACAAATACCAGTTTCACTGGTTAGTTCTTCATTGGAGGCTCTCTGAGACCTGGTGGATGGAGGGGAGGGAGATGGAAAATAAGTAGATGTGCTCATGGAGGATAATCTCCAAGCCTGTGGCATGGGCCAGCAGTGTGGGGTGGGAGTTCATAGGCAGGGAGTCTGTAGCACTGTGGGGACCAGAAGTGGCTGGTGCTGTGCAGATCCTTGGGCTCTGAGAGAGTCCGTGCAGCCTGCACTGAGACAAACCCAGCTGAAAGGAAGGGTCTGCCTTGGGAGAATGCAGCAGGTGCAGGACAGTTTTCTGCAAAGCCTTTGTTTTATTTGGTATTACCTGGACACTAGGAGTTGTATTTCAAGTCATTTAATAAAAGCTGGCTTTTCTAATAGGGGGAAAAACCCTTTTCATTTCAGCGCTCACGACAAACAGGAAGGGTTAGCAGGTCCTCCCCAGTGCTCTGGAAGTGTCAGGCCCATTTCATTGCATATACAAGAAACTGCTGTGCTGATGCAAACCCAGGCACTTGTGTTCATGTCCCACATCACCCTATGTTTACTGTGCAGTGGCCTTTACCTTCTGGCTTTTGTAATGGCACCTCAGGCTCCCCAAGTGGATAACTGAGCCAGTCTTCCTATGGATTTTTGAGAAAACTTCACAGTGACTGCCTAGAAATACATATCAGATGGTTTTGAAGCTGTATTAACATGTTTTTTGTGCCTGGGATTGGACTCCCTCTGTTTCTTTCTCTTTCTTTTGGCTTTTTACTTGCACCCACCCTCCCTGTCCCAGGCTTTGCAATAGTGCAGTGAGTTTGAATAAAACCTCATCTGTCTGGGTGAACTGAGCCTGCTTTTTAAGTGACCCTGTGGGGGCAGAGCTGCTGAGCAATTTGTTGGGAGGAAAGACAAAACCTCACAATTAACTTTCAGAGGATCGTACTTTTTGGCTCTTGGCCACAAATGTTTAATAGCAGGTCAAGCTTGACAGAGCAGCTTTTCTGCCCAGAGCTGAACTGGTAAGTCAAATTCACTACTCTTTGACAACTTAATTTCGACTTCAGGCTTGGGAACAAATCACAGAGGAACACGAGTAATTGTGCAACAGCTGTCACAGGAGGAGGGAGAAAATAAAATAAAAGACCTGTGTGTAAGTCATGGCATACTACTTCAGGAAGCATAAAACTTGCAAAAATGTCCCTGGAGCAGAATTGCTCATATTTCTGAGTTTTCTTTCATAAAAGAAAATCCAGCTAGTTGTTAAACTAGACAGTTACTCCACAGATGTTAGCTTGGCTACAGCTCTAGCACAGTTCTGGAATAAGGGACTACATCACATGTGCTGTGTACACAGCTCAAATGACATGTTTAACTTGTCAAGAAAAAGGATTTTGAGCATAAGGCAAAATCAGTAAAATGGTTCTTCTAGGACGTTTTTGGTGGTAAAGATTCTATTAAAAAAAATAGGGTTTTGCATCTCTGGATTTGGAGACAAGAGAAAAGTAAGACACTGAGCTTGCAGGGTTGCTTGTTCTCAGGCTCAAATGTGCAGACATGATTGTGCTTTCAAAACAAGTAGGAAAAGCACAGTTGTGTTGCCAGTGGAGAGACATAAGTGACTTCTGTGTGTTAAAAGAGCCTTTGCTGTGGTAACTGGCAGGGAACTGCAAAAAGAAGAGAACAAGGAGAAGTTGAGCTAGAAATACAAACTTTTAGAAATAGAAGGCTGGAAGATCAGGTTGCATCAGAGCTGACCAAATGTCTCAAATTGAAATTATAAAGGAAAAAAGAGAGCAAAGATACAAACCCTTCCTCCCTTCTCCTCTCAATCAACTCTTCACTCTTTGAGGACATCATCATCTTCATTCAGAACTTTTTGCTCTCCTGAATAATAGTTCATTCAGGGTGAATTACTGTGCTTGAGAAGAGCTCTGCCTCTAGTTATTTAGCTGTTAAATAAGCTGAAAGTTGAGTAATTTGGTTTATTTGGCAGTACTTAGGCATGGCACAGAAAACACTACTCACAGATTCTAGCAGACCATCACCACTGAAGGAAGAGAAGCAAGAGGAGAAACCAAGTTTGTGAATGAGTAATTGTGATGATACTGGAAATGGGTCGACTTAGTCAAAGATGGGTGTGAAATTATTTTCCTCTCATCTTTGTGCAGGGAAATTCATTTTTGCCTACATATAGCAGAGCAGTTTTGAAGCAGCTTTTCACATGCTGTATAAATGCATATGAAAAAATGTTTACGACAAGATTAATCCCTTTTTGCATCTCAGTCTTGCAGCCGGCCTCAAAATGGATTTCGAATGCCAATCAGAATATTTCACCTCTACCTGAACTTTTTGTGAAATCCCTTCACCAAAGGGAGAGGAAGGATAGCGCTCAAATCAAACTATTTGCTAATGTGCCTCACCTGCCTCCACCTCTTACAGCAGTGTGCACTATGGACAGGAGTTAGGAAAGTTTTCCATGAGTTTTTAATTTCTTTCACTTTCTCTAGTCTTTGCAGTAGGTAATACTGACCCAGATCTCTTATTCAATCAATCCTTTCTCCCAAATTAGTAGAATATTATAACTCTTCTCCCTGGCTGCGCTTACATTCTTGTTTTCCAAGTTTGTTTGAACTAATTCCCAGAGAGCTTTCGAATGTGCTAACTGTATAGAATACATTACTTTGCCATCTGTTTTGGGAAAGACACTTTTCCCATTACATTCCTATCCTGTAATTATTGAAACTCTACAGTGAACTCTGCAAACCACAGGTATTTATAGCCTTGTAAGCATACTTTCTTTTGTTTCAGCAAGAATACACAAGGAAAAAAATTTGTTCAACTTTTGCATTTTTTTGGTAAACTTAACCCTCGTATGTAAACATCATTACTCACATGTTGAGGGTCCAAGTAAGACATTTGATTTGAGATTCAGCTCTTGTCATGGGAAAAATCGATTTGGGGTTCAGGTGGTGTGCAAAACTTGTGCTAGTCCAAGTCAGTCCATTCCCACTGGAACCTCAGGTTCTGCTAAATGCATCTTTCCTTCCCCAGGTGAGCTGTAGTCTGGACTTCTGAATGGACCAAATACCTAATTGTGAGAAACAATCTCAAACAATTAACTGTTTTAACTAATTGTTTGAAAATGCCACTTTTCTGTTCTGTGTTTTAACCTTGACTTTTTTTTTAACTTCCGTGGATTGCTCCAGAGCAAGAGAAAATAGCAGTAAGGAATCACAGGGAGTGTAAAAAACTCTTTTTTTTATTTATTTATTTTTTTTTTAATTTTATTAGCTACTCTCAGCAGATTTATGTGCAAGTAATTTTTAGGAGGTTTTGTGTCTGTTCCTGGAGAAAGAAGGCTTGGAAGTGAATTCTAGATTTTTAAAAAAATAAATGCAGGGCGAAAAGTTACTGGTGACAGTTGAACTAAAGATGCCACCAGGAACCAGCAGTGTTGTGGGAAGGTGATCCCTTGAGTGCTTGTGGTCAGGCAAGCTCCTGTGTCCTTGGGTGCTTAGGTGCAAATTCTACCATTCTCTGCTGAAGCCTGGGTATTTCTGGGCTGAATCAGACTTCGGGTTGTGCAGTGACCTACCCGTACTGTGGCAGAACCTTTTCTAGCAAAATTCACGGTGCTCCAGTCTCAAAGAAATCAATGAACCCCTTCAGATTTAAGCACGCACACAGTTTCTGTCACAGGCAGAGTTTGTGTACTCTGTCACTGAAGCACATTTACCATCATGTCCTTAGTGATCAATGGCAACAACGATACTTCTATAAAATCATTATTTTCTGGGATGTCAGACCTTCCTTTTCCGTAGTTTACATGAGCAATACGGGTTTGGGTTAAAGCAGAGAAGCGAGAACAAAGGTGTATTTTCTCTCCTTGGAGCTCTTCCCCTTCCTTTTCCAGTAACCATGCTCATGTCAGGCCTCTTTTTTTGAAGGTATTGATGCAAGTTGGAAATGTGATCCTAAAACTAAAATATGAAGTATCTAAAACCTGACTGTGGGTAACAAGGCATGCCTGAGCCAGATCAGCTCCTCCAGAAATTTCTGAAAACACAAACAGTACTGCAAAAACAACTGAATCAAAATCCTTTGTTAGGTTGCAGCCACCCCAGTGTACGATAAACACTTTCTTAGGGGAAAAATTATTTGTTTTCAACTATTTTGGAATTGTTTTGGCAATATTTTCTGTGAGGTTTAAGGTGTTTATAGCTCACCTGCTGACATGAATCCAATAATGGATTCATAGGCACAATCTAGCCTTGTTATTTTTAAGTTAGAGTGGTTAATAAGCATGAAGTAATACAGGTAATTTGCCCAGTAAAATAAACTATGAATACTTTAATCCATTTACCTTAATGCTTATTTTTTAAAAAGCGTAACCTGGGGTGTTGATTAGAGCTTTTAACAAAGAAAAAACTAGTTCTAAAGAAGGATTTTTTTTTTATTATTGTGCATTTACATGGATGCAAAGTGTCGGGTTTCCTCAGAGAATCTGTCCCATTTGTTCTGGGGTTTTTTTCCCCCCACTGATCTAAAATAATTTGATTTGGGTTCAACATGAGTACAAAATGAGTCATTATTTATTGACTAGAGGTATTGAGTCTGAAACCTATGCACAACCCTATGAAATTCTGGGTGGGAAGAGACGGCTGGAGACTCATCCAGACTTCTCTCAAAAAGAGAGCCTTGGGTGAAGTTGTTCAGGGTGCTGTCAAGCCATTTCCAGAACACTTCCATCGAGGGATATGACACTGCTCCATGACCTGATTCCACCCCTGTGTATCTCAGCATATTTTTGCTACTAATCTAGATTAATCTCTCAGTTACCCAGTGCTGAGAAGACTGAAAAACTAGAAATCAAAAGCTAAGTGTAAGGAAGAGGTTAGGATTTTCTGTCAAATTATGTTCCTGGAAAATCTTTTTGATTTCTGCACCCTTCAGAAGTGTTTTCAAGTACATCCTTCACATGGTCTGTAGAGGTCAAGTTGAAACATTTTAATTTTTTGGTTTGGGGTTTTATATTCAGAAAGTAACAGAAACTGGTTGGCTTGAACTTTTATTGAAAACAGTGGATCTTGGCTTGAGGACAGTTTGTGCAATACCTGGGTGATTCACTCCTTCAAATACTGCTGAAAGTTGCCTGCAGAGCAGCAGTTACTATGGCTGCTGTAAAAGGATATGGTGGGAAAGTATGGAGTTTTAGTAACTCTGAAAGAAGTGAAAATCTTAATAAGAAAAGTTCAGTTTAGGCTTTTTTTCCAGTCAAATTTTGTAACTATAAGAAAATCCACTTGCTCTCTTCCCATGTTTGCCACAGTTAACAGAAAACTAATGATTTTACACGTCTTTTAAAACAGGAGGTATTTTTCTCTAGTGATGTTTCATAGCTTTCTGTCTGAAATATATAAAATTTATAGTTTGTTTTGAAATTTCCCCTTTTGATATAGATAATCAAAGAAAAAGAGAATCCTTTCCCCTGATCATGAGAAAAATAATCCTAGGAGTTTTGATGTAGAATTTATCTAAATATGTTTGGGGATTTTTTCCCACAGAGTATGTATCAGGGGAAATTTATGAGCAATTTTTAGGTCAATTCATTTCTACAAATTGAAGACTTGTACATCTACTTAACACTAGTTTTGATAAGAAGCAACAGTACCCCCACATATTGGGAATATTCACAACTTGGTGATAGCAGGGAGTTAAAAACGCATTTCCTGTAAAAATTTAACAAAACAACAGGTTCCACTTGATTGTTTAAATCCTCAACAGATGACAGAAATGAGCTGAACCAAAATGGTAACAGTATTTTATTCACTGAACAACACTTCCAAACACAGTTTTGCGCATAGAATTTGAGCCATTAACCAGCTTTTCCCCAAAAGCCTCGATAGGGAGAGCTCCCCAAGTGAAAGCAGTGCAAGTTCCCTGCAGGAGTTATATCCCTTGCTAAGAACACCCCCTCAGAGTTGTTTCTTTTACTTTTCCTTTAAATTTCAAAGGTAGAAAAAGTACATTTACTGAGAAGAGTTAATTTTGCTTCTAAACTCGTCGGGTTGACTCAGATCACGGAAAGGACCCCTCCATGTAACACTGCCTCTTTCTAGGAGGCAGGTTGCAGCACGACGCCAGGCTGATGTGCAGTGTAAATTTAATCTGGTGATGCCTTAGGATTTCAGCTTTTATATTTTTCATATCCTGTAATTCTTTAGTGTGTAACTCTAAAACTTCATATAGCTTGTTAGCTACCGTTCTCCCGTTTTGGTTAGGCAAAAAAAATCCTCTCTAGGCCTGAAACTCAAGGACACCTTTACTGTCTCAGGCACCGAAATATGTAAACAAAGTGGATTCAGGGGGAGCAAACTGGGGGTAAANGGGGTAAATTACTTCATTACCTGAACTAACTGGAGGATTAACCCCTGATATGCAGAGGGACCAAACTTATGAAAGTATGGAAACCCATGACCTGGTCGTCCATTTTTGGTGTAGCCCTAGGGCTCTGACTGCCCAAAGTGTGCCTTGAAGGCCCTTCAATAAATATACCTGCTTTTATTCTCTTAATTTTGTCTAGCCTCTGTTTTTAGGTAACCCCATCAAGGTATCACTGGTACTGACATGACATTAAAAGTCAAAGAAAAGAAATTGAAGATATTCTATGATGAAGGACAGCAGAAGATTTTTTTAAGCCAATTTTATTTTGACCAAGAGTGAAATGTAAGAGATGTGGTTTTTTTCCTCTCATTGAGTTCCCCATTCTTTCAAAATGAATTTCACTGATATTATGTGAGATGTAGAAAAAAAATATCCTCCGCATGCATTTCCAGTTTATTGATCAAGTAATTTTATCTGATTTCTTCTTGAGAATTTAGAAGACAATGGATTGAGGAGGTGTATAAACAGCATGAATAAGACTGATCTACTGCTGTCCCCAGTGCATTAAAGATTCTGAACTAGAATCAGCATCTCTGCTGTGTGCATTACCAGGGCACCCCCTAGCTTCCAGAGCTCCTCAGCAGGAAGGAAACAAATCTGTCTTCATCAATTTCAAAGCAGAACAATGCTCTTTTTTAAGATGTAACAATACTGTATGATTTCCAGTTGGCTTTAAAAACAAAAACAGCTTGTAGAACTTTTACTGCACAATTTGTGTTTTAATAGGTGCTTTAATAGGATTTTTAATATGAAAGGAAATTACCCAAATACTGTAGTAAATGCAACTGAGTAGTGCCATTCTTTTATTTTTGTTTCTGTTCTCCCAAGCTGATTAAGATAGAGCTGGATCACTGTGTTTTATGTAGAGACCCCTCAGGGAAATGTCTGCATAAGGAGGGTGGATTTTGCAATTTCTCACAGCAGAGTCCTTGGGAGCACCCACACTGGATCCTTTCTGAACGACAAAAAGCTGGGGGAAGGACTCTGGGAACCCACGCAGTGCACTTCCACTGCTCGGGCTGGGATGTAATTCTTTGTGTGCCCCAAAATGTGTGCAGTCTGAATGATGGGTTCTCAGCAGTATCTGTCTCACATCATAGTTCCCTTCCTGGTGTGTCACCCTGCTTGCTGAAGTAGAATCACGGAATCACAAAATGGTTTGAGTGGGAAGGCACCAGTTTGGGTTTAAGACCAGAGGTTTGGAATTGAGCAGGATCTGAGCAAGGCAGAGCCCTTTGCTGGGGAGTTTATAAAGCAGCAGGATCTCACTGGTCTTACTCCACAAGGGCAGTAGGAACAAAGCTCTACAGTACTCTTCAGTGCCAGTCCACATCATCAGACTACAGCAAACATTTGTTTCTTCTTCAGACCATTGTATCTTGACATCATGATTTTAGTGCAGATTTTCCTCCTTCTATCTGTTCTTGTGCTGCAGATCACACATCTTCTTTTATAAGTGGTTTTACATCAATCACAGAGGTGCAAACCCATTGTCTTGTTTGCAGCTTTTCCCCTCAAAGCTTATGATTTAATCCATGCATTCCCTAAAGTGGCCGTATGGGGTTTCCTTGGTTGGTTTTAATTGACCAGTTTGAAGGAAGGATGAGCAGCACTAGAGAAGAGGTTTCCAGATGGAAATAACATCCTGGAAAAAATAATCTTGCTTCATACTTATACTTGAGTACTGGCAGCAGGTTTAAAAACCCCTCATGAATCCATGGCATTATTTGCTAATCATTTATGTCATATGTGATCCAGATTAATTTATAGTGTAAGTGTCATTTTGCAGATCACTTGAGCAAGCTAAACAGGCCTGCAGGTATGGAACATGAGTTAATTAATGTATTTCTATTAGCGTAGTATTTTTGCATCCTCCACGTAATATCAGTAATGGTACCAAAGTTTGCACTGGATTTCTTAGAAAGCCATGAGGATCACCTAATCTGTCTTTGATCTTCTGGTGGTGGTGATTAAATGTTCCCTGGTGCTTCTGATAGAAATGGACTTTGGAGAAGCCTGAAGTGACCCCACAAGTCTCTGCAAATAACTGAATTGTGGTGTTTTAATTTTCTCACATTCCTGATGTTTTAAGTGAATCTCTTGCGTCCAAATTGAGTTAATTAGTGCATTCTTCCAGTGGAAATGGAAAATAGTTGACTGCTGTTGTCTTAGCAGCCTATTTTATTTTGTCTTGCAAGGCTACATGACATTCTACTTTTCCTCTCTTACAGAAAACTGCTTTCCTTCAGCTGTTCTTAAAATGGTGGGTTTTGGCTCTTTATCTCTTTTTACCTTCTCTGAACTCACCAAGAAAGATATTTAGAAACTAGTACGAAAAACTGGGCTCAGCTATCCATGCCTTTTAGCAGGCACTCTTTCCCCACAGCTGGTCACTGAGTTTGTGATCAATGACAATTTGTCCCTCTTGGTCAGTATTACCATTTTCCATTTAATATCTGTGTGTAGACCTTTTATCTCCTAAGCATTGTTGTCTAAACATGTCTTCATCTATCTTATGTCTTTTGGTTTTGAATCCTTTTCTTAAATTTGTCAAAATCAGTTTGAAGTCTGAGCTTGTCCTTGAAAGTTCATGCAGCCACTCCCAGTATTTTGACCCTTCTAATTGTTATAGTTCCTTGATTTTATTATATCAGTCAGTAATTACTGAAGGTAGTTGGGCCTGAGGCTGAACCTTTTTCAAGAGCAAATTTAAATCTTACAAGTTGACAGCAAGCTACTGATGACTACTTTTAAAGTACAATTTTTCCAAGGGTTGTGCCCTGTTTCATGAGCTTGCTTAGGAAACCGTCACCTGAGGCAGTGCCAGAAAACCCTCTCGAATTCAGGACACATTGCAACTGCTGCTGTCCCGTGTCTGCCAGGTCAGTTACCCTGCCAAGGAAACTAAAATAGCTCAGCGTGGCCTGTTTTCAGCAATTTTATTGTTGCTTTATTACCTTGCTGTTTGCCGGGTGCTTATAAAAGGTTTAGCAAATAGTCTGGTTTAGGGATTTCTGGGCGACTGTGGCTTTACAGCTCTGCTGATGGTGCTGAACAGCAAATCAGTGCCTGGGGTTGAGAGGAGCTCATGGGAGGGCTATGACTGACCAGGGGTGTGGGTGGGAGGTCTGACCCTGGCTCTCAGTTTATTTGAATTACATGTGTTGCTTTGTGCAATCCCGCTCTGCGTAATAACCCCCTGTGCAGTGGGAGCTCTTCTGTTAGGGCTGCTCTTTCCTTCTGTTATACCTAACTTTGATTCCAATACCTAACTTTGATTCCACAACAATTTCGCATTTCAGTATAATTTTGAGTTTGAGTCGTGTCTTTTAAAAGACACTTGTTCTAGCTTTGCTACTAACTTAAAAAGTTCTGGAATCTACCTTTTGTAATGTTGGCAGCTGGGTGGTTGTCCTTGGTCTTAAATTTTTGAAAGCTGTTTCTGCTAGGAGGCAAATCCCTAATAGAAATTTTTTGTTACTCAGCTTGAGGACAAGATTTGGTTTCGTCCCAAAGTGAGGGACTGGCAACATCTTAAATATCTCTAAAAATAACTTTTGTACGTAATTCAGAAATGTAAAATATTCTTATAATTATATTTCTCAGTGTGAAGCAAGAAGATCATCTGATTTGGAATATATTGTTGGAAACTTTTAAACCTTTTCTGCTATGCCTAGAGTATATTAGAAATGGGAATTGTTGAAATGTGAATTAAATTTCAGATAAGAAAATTTCCTGTTATGCAAAGGAAATTTCATTTTGGCTTTTAACCTGCCTGTTACATCCCAGTTAAACAGCAAATACTGTTTATGTCCCATTTCTCTTGTCAAGGATTTTTTTCTTTATTATTTTAATAAATACAACATCCAACTTTTTTCATTAGTTTTGCATTAATTTTCCTTTTCTTTTTCTTCCTGAGCTCACATTAAATTGTAATTGAGGATTTTTTACATGTGAACCTATACACGTGAGCCAGAAAATGCTCTATATAATAGCTAAAACCAATTAGCATTTCCAATTAACAAAATCTTTTTGAATTCTTTTTTAAGGAAACAAAGTGAAAATCTTGATATTGCATGAAGAGACATTCCGGTGTCTTTTCTGAAGTGATGCCTTCTCAGAAGACTAAAAGACAGGATGACCATGGATCATGTTAAATATTCATCTCAGTGCTGCCACCAGTTTTATCTTGCCTATGCCAGAGTCCAAGTTTTAACGTTCCCACTTTAAGGTGCATCTCTCTGTCTATAGTGGAAGGAGGTTAAGAAGCTGCTTCGTGTGGTTCCTAGTCCCCTTTGTCCGTGTGTCACTGCAAGCAAGTGATATCGTGTTATCATCCTGAGAAGAGCAGATGGGCTGGCTCCTTCTGGACAACAATCGTTCACTGTGGTTTAGACTTTTGCCCCATGAAAATTTGTACTAAAAATGTTGTCCTGGAGTAATAAACCCGGAGCCAGATGGACCTACCATTTGAACTGCACGACCTCACACCAAAATAAATTCTGGCAAATATTACAGGAGTGTGTTATTTTTAGAGGTAACAAATGGGGAATTTCAAGCTGAAAAAATGTTGGTCACAAACTGTATTCCACACTTATGGATTTATTGCTGTTTCCATTACAAATGCATTTTTAATGAAGAAAATTAGAGAAATCAATGTCATCTACAGCAGAAAGAGTTGCGGGCTCTTTCTTTAAAGCCTTGCTGCAATGGCAGGCACTTGCTAACCTGAGAAAAGCAGGGGAAGGAGGAACAGGGTCACCGCTTAGTGCAAGATTGACTTTCTCTCCTTGGAAAGAACGGCGAGTCCCCATCTGAGGGGCCTGGATCCTGGCCAAAGGCAGGGCCCTGGGCTGCAGGGCTGTCTCCACATTAGGTGCTCCAAGCCACACTGAAACACCAGTGCTGGAGGCATCTCTTGATTTCTGTTACCTTTTTAAATTACCTGACTGACTTTCAACCTCTGAGCCAGTGATTTGTTCTTCCAACATGGCGCAAAAGAAGATTACCTTTTATTTTTCCTAAATTAAGCTTTTCTTTAAGGCTTCCTCTTATGGTACAGATGATTTTGAGTAACCCTGATCCATTACTATTTTTCTGGCATTAACAAACCCCAGGAAGGCAACTTGGTAGGTCAGACTTGTGGGTGCATTTAATGAATGACAGCTTTGAAAATCCTGGTGACTT
Source organism: Dryoscopus gambensis (assembly GCA_013389985.1). Lineage (NCBI taxonomy): Eukaryota > Metazoa > Chordata > Aves > Passeriformes > Malaconotidae > Dryoscopus > Dryoscopus gambensis. Next base: position 53,238 of record WEIT01002490.1, on the reverse strand, counting down.
GCGCCTGTTTCTGTGTCAGTATCACTTCTGGAGTTGCAGTTTGTCACACGTCAGACGCTTTGGGGAATGGTCAGCCCGGCTTTCCCCTGTGGCAGAAAGTTCTGCTCAGCCTCCTGGTCTTATGGAAGATGTTCCCTTGTGTTGATTTCCCACAGTCCACAAGAAGAAGAGAGAGTAAGCAGTCTTTGATTCTTCCAGCAGAATAGTGATTGATTTATTTAATTAATTACAACTTTTTTTATAAGTTTCATTTCTCATAGAGTAATTGGTTAAATACATAATCACCCCTTTGGGGTGGTAAGTTGAATTCTGAAAACATTCATTTTTAAAAATATTTTTGTTTACTCTATAATAAACAATCTCTAACAAGACCACAGGTGTTCTTAGTTTATAAAACATTACTAATAGTTTTTATGAGAACAAAAATTCTCTCACGAGAGAGAAAGAGCTGCTTCTAGCAGCATTTTCCATCAACACCCTTGTGCTCATGTGTGTGTGCACGAATAACTGTATATCAGTTCAATTTCTAGTGTAGCTTTCTTGCAAATCTTCTGATGGAAATCTTTTATTTGGGAAATCAGTTTTCAAAGGCTGGGTTTGAAAAAAAAAGGTTTTTTACCTAAAATATGTATGAGAGAGAAGTTTTATATTAGAGTAAACCAGTCATCTGGGCTGCAGGGGACTCAAGGTCAAGTTTCTGCTATGCTGCAGGTTTTCCCCCCTGCCTTCCTGTGAGAGTCCTGGAAGCATTATTTGCCTAATTAGAAGTATGTCTGCCACATTTCTAGTTGTCATTTTATTTTCAGGTTTCTTCCCAGTTCTAAATGGGAGAATAGGTTCTGGATTGCCTGCCCAGTTTTTGGTTGAGTGCTTGTGGTTTACAATTCTAGATAAAAGAAAGCTTGTCTAAAATGGCAGGACATACTTTTTATTGTTTTAATATTTGTATCTCTATTGCATTTTGCAAAGGGTTGTTGAAGGAAAAATTAATTTTCTTTCTTTTTTTTCCCCTCCAAAATCAGAATATTGTCAAAGGTCTAATTGTGTTTGTGCAGGTGCACATATACTTGTTTTCTTGTCCCGCTTGTAAATCAGCTTTCTCTAGCAATGTTTTGGGGAATATGAAGCCCATGCTCATCTCTTGCTTTCTAATGCACCCTGAGCTGGAGTCCAGTAGGAACACAAACGATTGCTTCTACCAAGCTGGGGCCAAAGAATGCTGGAAAACGTGTCCAGCCAGAAAAACTCCCATCCTGTAGCACAAAAACCTAGTTTTTCTCTATTCTTTGATACAAATTTGGGTGAATTATGCCTCTCTTTAATTTTTTTTCTTTGCTAACTATTTGAATAGTTGGTTTATTCCATAGAACATTTTATCATCATCAGAAATATTTGATATGGAGTTGAAACCCATCACTTTGATATGAAGCTTTGTATTTCTCTTGTGAATGATTAACGTGATTAAACACATTTAATCTCACTTTATTTCCCGTTTATCATAATTATGCAGAACATATTTTTAATTAGAAAGAGGAATCCTTTCTTGCTTAGATTGAGAAAACCCCATGAAATCATGTACAGAGGTGGGAGCTCTGGGTTTTTGTTCTGTTTGAATGCTGTTGCACTAAGTTTCAAATACTTCTCCCCAGCTGGCAGTTCCTTTTCACAGATAAGCTTGTAAATGTCTCAGTTATGTTTGTTTTCAGAATGAAAAATCACTATATGCTTAGCCCTTTACAGGCATTTTTAACATGCATTTGACAGACATCCAAAACGTAAGAGTTTGATTTGGAATTAAATAATTCTTGAAAGAAGTGAGACATTCACAGGATCAGTCAATTGTGCTGTGTTCCAAATGTGTATTCTTTTTGCTTCCAGATCACTTTTGGCCAAAATATTTTCTTTTGAGCAGATCCAAAAGCTTAGAGCTTTGCTAGGAATTAAGTCTCATTTGAATTTATCTCACTTTTCCAACCAGTAGCCTTTTCTCCTTGCAGGATAATTCACCTATTGGTCAACAGTATCTTGCAGTTTCTTACGCTGACAAACCAAACAGTTCTGTGAGGAAGGAAATTTGTGTTAATCCCAAGAAGTCATTGTGATTTTTTTTGTATTTTGGAGTTCACTGACAGAAAAATACTTACTTTCCTAATGTCAGATGATGTTCTCAATTCTTAGGCTTCAGAGATAATGTTGAATTTGCAGTGCACTGATTCTGGTGTTTTACTCTGGTCTCTATTCCTGCCCTTGCCAGGTGAAATCCTTGCACCCTAACCTGCTCACATCCTGCTGCACTGAGGTCATCGAGAGTCGTCTGACTGCTCACGTGCACATTGGTAGTGCTGAGTCCTGTGAGCTGTGCTGGTTGGGATGTTGCCCTGAAGGTCTTCCATTTTTATTAGACTCCAGATAAACACCTGACTTGGAGTAGCAAGAGTACAAAAGTAAACTTTGTGAAGAGAGGCAGTTGAGAGGGCTGAGGGCAATTTTCTTTGTCTTGTGATCAATGAGAATTTCAAAATAACAAGTTCTGAACTGGCAGAAAAGACGTGTAAATCCTCTTTTCACATTAAGCCAAAGAAATGCAGGAAACAAAATATATGCAGTAGGCAGGGCAGGAAAATTCCATGTAGAGGCAAACCTGTGAGGTTGACTTCAATCTGAACACAGGACTAAACTGCTTTCAGTCTGCTGGGACCATCTACAGGAATCTGATATCGCAATTTAATGTTGTTAAAAATGCTTAGTAACTTTTGGAATGCATAAAGTAACCACATGAGCTCTATATCCTGTTCACACTCTCCTGACTAACTCAGCCAAAGGACTGTGCAGTGCAAACACTGCAGCTTCTGAGTCCTAGTTAGTGTAATGTGTGTTAACTTGTAAGGAGAACAGGATGGGTCAGCAAGCAGAAGGCATCTGAAAAGGTTTTTTTTCTTCTCTCAGGAATGAGTCTGGTACATCAAGGACAAACAGAAAGATCTCTAGGTACAGAAAGATCTCTAGGTACTAAACCTGCATGGTGGTGTGTTAGAAGTAATCTCTAAAGTCAGAAAGCAAATACAAGAAATACAGTTGGATCTGGTACTTGTCCTGTACTTTTCGGGAGGGTGTGTTGAGAGAAGGGTGGTTCGTAGCTGCAGGTTCTGCAGCCAAGGGAAGGACCAAAAGGAAAACATAGAGCTGCTAACCACTATGGCATTCTCCTGAAGGCTGCTTTGGTCAATTAAATCAAATTAATACGGCCTGTTTCTGTAGCTGGGTGGAGGAGAGTGCTCATACCCATTAGAGTTTGGAATAAAACCTTTGGTATGACCAGCAACCTTTCTTCCTACTAAGTGGAAAGAGAAGCATGTTCTCTGACACAGAGACCCTGGTCCTACAGGCTTTGTGGGGTTGTCTAAAGGATAAACAAATTGCAATAAATGAGTTAGCACAGATAGGGGAAGCAGTATAGCCATGTTACAGTGGCATTCTGCCCAGTTTAACATCTTTCTCAGCAGAGCTGAAATAGCATTGTGGGATGCTAGATGAAAGTAACTGTACAGCACAGTTCAAAACTCTTCATGCTGAACCTTTGTAGACCTTTTTTTGCAGCCTATTCAAATATTTCCTATAGCTTGTGGAGGAGTTCTGCCATCAGCAAGCCCTGGCTGGGGTTGAGCTGCAATGAGTCAGTCCCTAAATCAGGATCATCATTGGAAAATGAAAATGAGTCCAAAAAGAGGAATCCCAAAACTATTTCGAAACAGAAAAATCTGTTTTGGGCTTTTATTTAATCTAACTATACCCCTGTCAAATATCTCATGAGTACTGACATGTGGACAACTTTTTAAATTAAAAGAAGTTCCTTTATTGTAGGATAATTTTGAAGCTGTACAAATATCTCATGTTCGAGCTCTGTTCTCAGCTGTCATTGCTGAGCAGTCCAAATGCTTTATTACAACCATGTTATAAAATTAGGTGAATAATTATATTACTCTAAGTGCCATCATGGTCTGAGAAATGAAACAAACAACTGTAACATCACCTGTAATTATATAGTTACAGCATGATTGAATATAATGCATTCTGTAAATGTAGAGTGCTAGCCTTTGTAAAATGGCTGAGTTATTAATTCAAAACTGCCAGTATTATCTAAAAGGAACAAGTATGGAGCTCTCCTAGCAAATATTAATTGTGTTTGCTTTAAAGCTGATCCAGTGACAATTTTTAACTAAGGGTTATTCAGTAGCTGAAATTCACCTTAACAGCTAAGATAATTGCTATATGCTCACTATAGCATTAAAACACTGAGTCTATTTCATAAATGAATAGTTATGTTGAAGTTTCTTATTGATATGTTTCTGCTTAATGGTGGTGTGGTGTGAGACCTGTAATTATCATTAGCTATTCATTTCCCATTATTTCCTTGGGATTTTTTTTTTGCATTTACTAACGTTCTATAATATAATGTAATACTTGTTGAATTAATGTTTTCCAGTTTTATGTTTCCCCTACTGAATACATACATACAGTGTGCTACCAAAAGTGTTATGGTTAATGGAAAATATAATAAAATTTAGTTGTTCCTTTTGAGGGATCTGAAATGATGTTTCCCTGAAACAAGTACCCATTAATCTAAGATAAACTAATGCAAAAAAAATGTGCTCAGCTTAAAGATAAAATGCATTTTAAATGTGACTGAAGGAAATCAAGCATCATCTCTGTAAAACCAGCTCCTCTCTCTTTCAATGGCATTAATATCACATACTCTGGTGATATCTGGGAAGGTGGGCTTGGGCCAGGCAGTGCTTTCTAGAGCTCTTAAATTCATTTGACAAGATCCTGCTTCATGGCAGGAGAGGCAATTTTATTGGTTGTGACTGGTTACAAAAGCTATGTGTAGTTTCAAAGAATGTAAAGGACTTCTTGCAGGAAAAAAGAAATTAGAATGTGTAAAGGCACTGTCACTACACAATAAAAAATAGGAGAGAGGCCTTTGTTTAGTATTTTCAGCAGAGTGAGGTAGCACCTACTTGTAGCAATTTTTTCACATAAACTGGCACACACCTTACAGAGCTGCTGTGAAGAGAGTTTAGCTTTCTTCTGGACTGTCTTTAGATGCAGTGATATAAAACTGCAATCACAAAAGCAGAGATCCCAAATAAGCACTAAAAAAATGTAGTATTTTAGAAGATACTTCAGATTTTACAGACTGAAATAGCAGCACAAGCTCTGGAAAGATACACCTAAGTCCCTAGTCCTACTCTTGTGAGGAGCTGGCATTAGAGCTGAAAGAGATGAAAAGAAAATAAAAACCATCTAACTGCTGTTCTCAGAGCTTTCAGAAAGTCAGGACTTTTCTAGAAATGAAAAAGTTTTAGCAGTTCTATCTCTGATTCTAAGTCTTTGTTAATATTTTTCAAATTTTCAATTATCAGGGGAAAGAGTCCTACTATTTCTTTAGGTAAGATAGCACAAAAACCAGAACAGCTGTTTTCATTCATATTTGAAGGGGATACCTGTTGATTTCTGCACATCAGTGCAGCCTCTTCAATCACATTTATTTTTGTTACCCTCTGTATTACTCCTACAGTTTTATCACAGAGGCTTGACAACAAACATGATTGCAGTGGAGAAGGGTGTCAGATGTGCAGACAGACATTCCTTACAAAATTACGTGGCCTCTGTGGCAGAACTAATGCAAAGAAAAGTGTCTTAATATTAAAGAATGGCTCTTTGTCTGCTGCCTTTGGGATGTTAACGGTGAATCGGGCCTCCAGAAAGGGATGAACAGGGGCTGTGTTGCAGAAAGGATGGCAGAACTTCTGAGGCTGTCTAACCTTGTGAATCCCTCTGAGCATTCTCAGATGCTGTAGTCAAAGAAGAAAGTTATTGCACAAGAAGTTTAAAAAAGCTGCTTCATCCCAGACAGTCTTGTCAGAGCTGTCAGGCGAGAGTTTGACATAATTCTTTCCAGTGTCTTTGCAGCTGTATCTGCTCAGAATCTCAGCTAGAGATAAAGTGGCATTTCTAATTGATTTCTCAGAACTATTTTTTTTTTTGCCTGTGTTTTGTGTTTGGGCTGAATCCTGGGGTGTTTTAGGCAGTATCTGATAATATCTTTGAGAGGAGACATGTTTATCAGCCTCACAGAAGATGAATGGGGTGCAGGGAAGAGGTAAGGCACTAAANCTGGCAGCTTCAAAATAAAAATAACCATGTTCAACATAAGCATTATTCTAGGATTGAAAAAAGCATTTCTTCAGTTGTGTAAGGGGCTGGTATGAACACATATGAAAAACATATCCACACTTCACAATCCTGTGAAAGCAATGCTCAAATACCTGGGAAGCTATTTCAGAAAGTGAATATCAAAAATGCAAAATCCAAGATTATTTGAAATCTGAAAAGGCAAGACTGGAGGGTTGTCCCTAAGGGTTCAATGAGGAGTCTTCCTTGTTAACTTTGTTGGAGAACAGTGAGCCACCCACTTTTAAAATTGGTGAAACAGATGAGGACTTTAATGATAGTTGTATCGGCATGTCTTCTCGACAGCAGTACCTTCCTACCACTATTGCGACCCCAGTGCAGCTCTAGTCAAAATCTTCTCCCCTAAATCACAGTATGAAGTCATTCTAATAGTGTTTTCTATGTATTTATAACATTACAAAAGGTGCATGTGGCATGGATTATTCTCTTACAGTATCATACACACTTGTATCTTGACTGGTTTTTTAAGAAGGAAAAGCCTAAACAATAAATAAATATGATGTAACCAATGTTTTTATTTAGGTTTTATCTCAAAAGTATACTTAAGTGCTATTATTGCCATTCATTTTTATGGCAGCATAACTATTCCAAGGAAGTCCTTTAGGACAGTAATATATTCACTAAATCTTACAGCTTCCTTTGCTACAATAACTTGTGCAACACTATCAGCTTTAATGCATATGTTTACATTCTGCCCTCACTAATAGATTTGTTATTACTAAAGTTCTTCTAAAATACACTACTTTCATTCCCAACTTTTATGTCTTCCTGAAGTTTAGAAATAAAACCAAAGCCAGTAGATGTCTTTGCACAATTCCAAGTGATTTTGTCCTCAGGACTGTGCAAACAGCAATGTTACAGAATACTTTCATGCAAGATTCTCTGAATTAAAATTGATACTTCCAAGTCTGTCTGAATGAAAGAATCGTTAAGACTTTATCTATGTGATAATTCAGGAAAGCTTAAAACAAATCCAACCAAATTAGCATCCTACGTCGGCTTCTCGCTCTAGAAATAAAGTGACCTTAGCTCACTCTGCTGCTTTTCTTCTGGCTTGTTCTGCAGTGCTGTGCTCTGTGTTCCTCTGAGGAAGACACTCCGAGATGAAGTTATTTATTTCTCATGACATTTCTAGCACTTTGGATAGTTAGCTAATGTACTATAATTTTAGCTTATGCTCTTTCAATTAGAAAGACAAATTTCTTGTATTGCTCATTTACTGGCTGTTTTCATGCTGCATTCATTATCTGTCTTGTTCCACAGGAACAGGCTTTTAAATTGGGAATGGGTCAAGAGAGCACACTCAAAATGACTTTTGACAAGCAGCTGACATTTTTCTGCACCTAAGATGTTCTAATCTTCATGCTAATAAGGAGATTTATTCTCACAGAGTTTAATAATTGTTGATGGCTTTAGATATAAAAAGGAGGTACTTAAGTCACGAACAGCGTGTGCTGCTGCAGGATGTGGGCTCAGTGGAGTGGCACACAGCTCTCGTAAAATTGGAGACCAGGCATGTCTTTAATGGAAAATGTTAATAAAAGAGGAAAAAATTCAACAATACTTTTTATAACTAAGTATCTTTGAATTAAAATTTCTTTTTTATTCATTAGGGAAGCATATTAAACAATGAGAACAGTAAGTAATTTTTGATTCTGGAAGTTAGATCATAGGGCATTTTTGTAATATTAGAACTTTACATGTGAAATGGCATTTTTAGGAGAGTTTGAGGGGCATGAGAGGAAGAATGTAAGCAGCAATAATATTACATTACATCACAGAAATATAAGCACTAGGTTGCCACATTTAATTTTTCAGCATTAAAGCCTGATCTGATAATTGTAATGGATGTTGGTGTGGTTCCTCAGTAATGAGAGGATTTAGTGAAGCCTATTTATGTGTAAAGGTTTAGGGTTTTGATCCTTTTTTTATTTTGCTAAAGGTGACAGATGAAAGGAAAAATAAGCCTCCTGTTCAGAATTCACTGTCTGAGGTGGTCTTTTTGGTGGAGCATGAATGTGGAACAAGAATTGGAGCAGAAAACCTGTATCATTGTTAAATGGAATTTATAGCTTAAGAATTTTAGACCTAATCAATGTCTGGCAATGATAATATTTTTGGATCTTTAGGCAAAATTTGACCAGCCATCAGCTGACATCTTTGCACCTGTTCATGGAACTAAAACCAATGGTGCTTCATGCCTTACTCCTGGTGAGGCACTGCTCCCTCAAGTTCCTTTATGCAGTGACAGTGAAATCTAGAGTACTTACAAATCAAATTGATGTTCCATTGCACTAAATTTACCTCAAACACTAGTGTGTTTCCAAATAAATATTTCAGTCTAGGCTTGGATGCAAACTTTTGCATGTGAGTGACTATATGAACATATATTTTTTTAATTTTCAGCAAAGAGAAAATATTATTGTCAAGAACTACGCAGTTATTCCCCTGTGACTTTTTGAATGAATGATTTATGTTCTATCTGCACACAATTTAGATGTAATTTATATGGAGAAGCCATGACAGATGCCCTCTGTGTATATTACACCAAATTGGTTTCTATCAAGATTGAATGCTTGGCACACAGCAGGGCAATTGCCTGCAATCTGCAAGTGAGGAAGCCACAAAAGGGAGCAAGAAAGCAGAAAAGCACTCAGATCTGCATAAGTATGCAAATATGGCTGGTGGAAAGACTCAAAATCATCGCAATACTTTGGAGAAGTCCTGAGCACATTTATCAGCTCTACAGATATCAAAATTATAGAAGATGGGTACATGAGAGAATTGATCAGGGATAATAGGACTGCTTATGAAAATTTTAACTGTATGCTATACATTAGAAAAGGGGTTTTTTGATCCAGAAAAGTTGTAGCTAGTAGATAAGCAAATAGCATAGCAACTGTATGTCAGGCTCAGCCAGCATTCCTTTGAATGTTTGCTCCTAAATAAAGAACAAACATTTGCAGAGAGATGATATTTCTTTCTCACTAGAAGTAGGCCAGATTAAATGGCAATAAATCAGCGAGGTGCCTTTTATAGTCTTGTGTTTGTATAGCTCTAAACCATAAAAATACTCATCTTTTTCAAGCTTTTGATTTAGGAGACGCAGTTTCAATGCCCATAGTCTGTGCACGCCACCTGTGTGAGCTTGGACAAAGCGTCCCTTACCCCGATCCAAAGGAAGAAAGCTTGGGCACTGGCAAGTGTGCTGCACGTGAGGTGCTCCAGTGATATTTGTGGGCCCAGTTCTTGTGAGACAAGACAAGTCCATCGACATTAGCTGAAAGATACTGCTCTTCCAATTAATTTAAAAGGAAGAAGTTTCTATCCTGCTGCTTGGAAAATCAGTGCAGCTCATCTGTAACACCAGTGACCACTAAGGCTGCACACCAAATGGTGGATTCCATAGTTTGTCATGATTTCACCTAAATGAAAAGGTGCTGTGTGAAGATATCAGAGCTATGAAAAACGAACTTTCAAAATTGGTTTTTATTACACTTTTGGCACCCTGAATTAGACTCACATGGATAGCCGTGTAGTAGACTTGCATTTTAAGATGCTACATTTAGGAATCGATATAAATGGTAAAAAAAAAATAAATAAAGCTCTGAAGGTCACAATGGGAAAGAAGATTGGATAAAATGGAAACATTTTTATTGAAAAAATAAAATCTAGAAGGGGTATGTGTTATGAGACTTCTGTGAGGAACAGGCAGTCGCCTTTGTAATCCGGCTCACCTACACAGCAAACAAGTGGCAAGAGAGTTCCCAGTGTTGTTCTTTATCAAAGGATTTTATGCAGATTGTGCAAAACTACCTAGAACCAGAATTGAACTAGAGCTTAGGTATCTTGTTATCACGATCCTTCCCTGGGAGCTGTGCCTGAATTGCAAGATACATTGATGCACTGGGGATAGATGCATTAGCTAAAATGACATAAACATCTGATACAAACAAAAAAACCCCTGTTATTCTAAAACATTAGAATGATGTAGGTGCAATTTTCCAATAAGTACATTTCAGTAGCGAACAGTGGCCAGGGAAAAGGAGAATAAGCCAGATACCTCTGAGGTAATAAAAACAGTTTCCTGTATGTCTCCATCTATCAGAGAATGGAGACTTAGAGAATTTTTAGCAATATTTAGAACTCATTTCTCTTTTCTTCTACAGCACTGTAATTAGATTAACTGAAGTAATTCCTTATCTGCTCCCGTGTAAGCAGGAGGCAGGTTTCTAGGGCTGGCATGGCACAGTTTTTAATTTAACAGCACTAATTCACCAGCGGGTAGGGTTATTAATTTCAAGTAATTCTGTGAACTATTATGAATTGTGATTTTAAAATTATTAAATGTTGAAATGTTCTAGCACTAGTGGAAAAAGAAAATCTTCAAGAGGGTCTTAGTTTATTCAACAGATAAGAATAAATACTATATGTAAGTAGAAATTCTTGGCAAACTTAAAAAAAGAAAACCACCTATATTTTTCTTTTGACTTTATAGTCTAAGGAATTATGAAGAAAACTTTCCGGAGCCTGTTTGCTCATTCAGTTTAAACTGAAAACATAAGCTTTCAAAGGATAGCTGTCAATGGGCTCTTTCCGCAGCCTGTCAGTGCAGCAAACCAAATATAAACAAAAATTTCACTGCCTTTGTGCTGTCCTTGCTGAGCCCTGCTGGGGGATGGGGCCTTTGCACCAACTGACCTGCCTTCCAAGCAAAGCCTTTCCCTAAACTTCACTTTTCCTCTGATGAACTTGTTTCGGTTATAAGAATCTTGTTGCCATGAGAATTGCACAGTGCATTATCTCCCTTCTCACAATTACTGTTTTTATGATAAAGGAGTTGCTGTGCTTTAGTTCCTGCTTGCTGTGGTGCTGTGCTGGCTCACTGCTGAGCTGTTTGTTAGGAAACAGCACAAGAAAATGTCAAGGGCTTTTTCTTATAAAGCCAGAAAGATACAAACGTATTTACGACAACATCAATTCATGGAACGTTATTTACGTGAGCCTTAGATTAGTGATATTTTAATGTTATTCTTCAAGTCACATTTTCTCAAGCACTAAAAATGTTAGAGAACAAATATACAAAACCCTCCCAAACATTTCCCTGTTTTAAAAGCATTTATTCTGTAATGCATAGCAACTGACAAGTAGATTAACTTAATTTACTGTACAGAATAAATACCTGCACAGAAAAGGACTTTTATCTAGACAGTCTACACATATCTTTGTTGACAATGTAAATTCCAAGTGTGTAATACAAAATATAGAATATCATAAAAATATTTCTAGCTAAGAAAGGATCCATTTTTTAAATGTTCCTTTCAATTTAAGCTCTTAAATGAGAAAGTTTAACTTCCTCAGGTGCTAATCATATTCTCCATTTGGCCTTGCTTATCACTAAATAGTTTAGCCACTTATTTAGCCTGAAATATGCATGTCTCTTCAAATGCAGTGTAGAAACCAAATATGCCCCCAAAAACTATTAAAAAAAAAAAAAAAAGGCAAATAGGCACAATTGAATGAAGTACTGCTTTCTCATGCTGAGACCTGGGGTACTGGAAATTTGTTTTGGTAAAATTATGTTGAATGATATTATTACTTTAACAAGTAAGTAGGCATTTTGGAGCTGGGAAACCAGCTGCGGTGATTCCCACCAGGATAGGAGGCAAATTCCTTCCTAGGACTGAAGGGGAGGTAGATTTTCACTGTTCAGCTGTAATTACTCCTGGAGGTCTTTGGGATCTCATGATGCTTCTCCCCCCAAGACAAATATTCTCAGCCCAAATTCTGATAAAAGTATTGCATGGTCTGGCCTGGGGGATGTGAGTTCAGCACAGATCAGACACACATTTTGCTGCTTCTATTTGCTGCTTCCAACAAGTATGAGACCATGCATTGTCCATTGTCAACAGTCATTGAATCATTTTTCAGATAGTATGGTGACTGATAAGTAAAAGGCTCACAGAGTTCTTTGGTTTTCTGTAGTTTCTACTTATTTGAGTAATTTCTGTAACAGAAAACAGAACAATGTTTTTGAACTGAGGGTTTAAACTCTTATATTGCAGAAGCAGCAGGAGAGCAGACCTACTTCTGTGACATTACAAATGCAAAGACACTTTTCTGTGGGAATGTGAATCACCTAATTTGCTTGTGTCTAAAGGGTGTACCAGCTTTTAAGTGAGCAGATTAGGGAGGAAAAGAAGTTGCTAATTAGCAAATGCATTTGTATGCACATTATTGCAGCTGATTTATATGGCAATGGCAGTATAAATCTGAGGACAAAATTCACATGTCAACTTTGGTCTTTTGAAGGCCTTTTTCAAACCTCTTTGTGCACTTTTTCGTACAGCTTGGCATGAATGTAGACAAACCTTCTAAACTTTATAATTCTAGGCTTCAATACAGATAATTTCTTTAAAAGTTTAAGTTGCTGCATACCTTGGCAATGTATATTTGTGTAAGACAGCCTAGAAATTCTCATATATAACAATATATCATCAGATAGAGATCTGTCAAAACAAAACCTTCTTTAAAGCATAACTTCACAGCTGCTTTCATACAGAAATATCCCCTTAACAAGTGTTGATCTTAACTGGTAAACAAAAGTTCTCTGATTTTCATTCCTGATGACATTTAATAGCTTTATGCTGAGTCTCCAGGACAGAAGAAGCCCTTGTTGCCATCAGACTTAGTATAAGCTGACAAAACGTTGTCTGCATTAGAGGTTCTCACATCAAATATAAAAAACCCCCAATAATTCTATTTTAAGTTTTCCTTCATTGCAACTATGCGTAGGGAGGGGAAAGAGGTATTCTGCCAGGCAGTGTAGCTACATTATTTTATCTCCAGTTAATAATAGTGCAGGATTATTGAAAATCACTTTGAGCTGGGCTGCAGCACGCTGTGTGTGTGCAAGTGGGCAGAAAGCAGGTGCCTCAGGTTTCCTGTGGGTAGGTTTTTAGGTCTAACAGGAACTGGCTTGACACGGGTGGTGCAGCTGCTGCTGCCCCTTGCCTGCAGCTCCAGGGATTGCTGCAGGTCCCTGTTCTAGTGGGGAACTATTATGAATTTTGCCGAGGTTAGCGTCCTACCAGATCAGTCAGCTAAACCGAGATTACCTCGTCCTGAGCCTCAGTGGGAAAGGAGGGGTAGAAGGGGAGGGGGGAGCAGGGCAGAGGTGCCCTTTTTGCTCTCTGCTTGCCCTGCAGCCTTTGAGGACAGTTATGCCAAACCCTGTGCTGCGGGGCCGGGGCTGAGAGCTGCGCCAGGCAGCTGTTTGCAGTGAAGGCACCTCCTGCAAAATAGGGATTTGGAAGTCTAATCTCTCTGTTGCTGCTCAGGTATTTAAGAGCAGACTGGACTAGGAGCCCGTTTCCATTCTGTTTTGATTGCAGAGATTTTCCTATCATAGTCATTTGCTTAGCATTGTTATTTGGCAGTGAGGCAGGGCAGAAATCAAGTATTTTACTAGAATTACAGTAAATAAAAATATTTATGTATTATTGAAGGAGGGGAGAAGTCTCCCTTTCAAAGAGGTACTATTGCTTTCCACAAATTCTGAAATATAGTATAAATAAAAACAGACCTATTATGTCCCACCCAGCAAAATTCTTGGACTGAATAAACAGATAGCAAAGAGTGAGGAAAGCAGCTGTTGGGAAGGTGTGCTGTGTTGACAGACAATGCATTTTTAGCAATGTAATTTACTCCTGTTCAGCTTTACTGATCTTTTGAAAGATTAAAATAAAAATATTATTCTCTGTGGTCTGAGTGATTTCAGCCGTTTCAGCTACTGTACTCAACCACACAAAGAGTTCATATAAAAGAAGCCCCAAGGGAATACAGGGTTGAAGAAATTTCTAATAGTTGGAGGTCTGATTGTTATGGCCCTGAGTTGTAATGGTATGCGAGGGTGCAGAAGTAAGAGGGTTGTTTATTTTGTCCAAGTTCAAGTGGCATATTTTTATTGTGGTTTTGTGAACAATAACAAAAAAAATTAGTTTCAAACCCCTGTCCTAAGAAATGAAACCTGTGAATCAAAACTGTGGGAAAGGAATGTTGTTTTTACCCTAGATTTCAAGGGATTTCTCTGCAGGATCAGTGCTACCAGTGTAACGTGGAGGGAAACAATTTTTCCATGCTGTGAACTTGCCCATGGGACGTGGTGCCACCTGCACCCATGGGACAGCAGCCCCTGTGCAGCTCCCACAGCTGCTGCTGCACAGCTGGAACTTGGATGAAAGGCATCCAGAGGTGGGCAGGTATCTTGTATCTGGCTTGGAGAAAGGATGGAAGGAAATTTTTGTTACCTGGATCGATTTTTGAGGGTTCTCTTCCTTATTTTGATCACAGTCTCTGGAGTTTTACAGCTCTTCCTGTGATAATGTGCTGACCAGGCAGTACATGGCACCGATAAATATGTTTTTGTCCTTCAATGGCAAATGCATTTGACTTTGCACATAGATAGGAACAGACACTTTAATAAACATGACCTAGAGACATAGGTAATATCTGATCCACGATCCACCACCATGAAAATCTGCCATGGAAAGGCACAGTCCCGTCTTTCCCCATCCCTAGCAGGGCACTGCCATGCTTGTGCCACATCCCCCTGCTGTCCATGCACTCACACGGCCCAGGTAGGCATGAAAAATAATCAGCAGCAATAAACTCTGTACCCCAGTCCAATTTATAAGGCTGCTGTACAAACACTTTTGTTAGAAATGCTGGGCTATGAAGGATAAAGTTTGAATTCCCAGAAAATAACACACAGACAAATTCAGAATCTACATGAGTTAATCATATGACAAATCAAAAAATGAAAAATATTATCAGCTGCCCCAGTAGTTTTCATTATTAATATCAGATTTATTATTTTTTATGTGTTTTTCTTTGAAACTCAAAGTTTGTAAGTGTTCTACCCTGACAAAATCATGACATCCTTTAACTAGGAGGATGTAACAGGAGCTTTACTGGTTAGCCATTGCAAACAAGATGGGTTTTGAGTTAAATCCTCAGTACTGAAAAGGGTGAGGGAGATGAAATGAAGAAATTGCAGTGCTAAAGCAGAACAGAAATCAATCTAATTTAATATCTTTCTCTGCCAGTGGCCAGTGCTGGTTACTTTAGGAGAAGATATGAGAAACACTGTGATAATTGCTTTCACAGGAAATATTTCTTTCTACCACTTCACTTATATTTGTGGCTTCCATGTCTTGTGATACAATGCACTAAATCCTTTCCCAAACTTTACTTTTAGATTCTTTTTATGGCATCTCTAGAAGTTCTTTTTATTGAAATAAACATCTATTCCCTTTTAAAGAATTAGGCTGATTTTTTTGTCTCAATGATACTCATTCCATAAGATCTCATAGGCTTATTATGCTTTGAGTGGTGACATATTTACCTCTGCAGATTTTTAAAATTACTGTCTTCCAGCTTCACAGAACAGATGACACGTAGAGAGAAGTTTCCATTATAACTTCTATATTGCTTAATGTTCCTTATAAATTATCGTGTCATAGTTCTGTAGTGATGTACTTAAAAGGATTATATTTTCCTGAATCTGATTTCTTTAAAAAAGATTTCTTTAAAAAAGATGCTTCAAAGAATTGGAAAATGTCTGTGAGGAAAAGGAAATTAGTATTTCACACGAAGGGGTGTTAAAACATTGCCATGTTACCTGCCATTTCATCATTGGCTTTGCTCATTGCAAATGATCATATTTTCAATTTTTTTGGTTCTAAAGTTATGCCAGAAAGACCATGTCCTCACACTTGGCTACTCACGGACATTGTCATCATCACCTGTGTCCTGCTGACAGCTACAGAAGAGTTTGCCCCCAAAAAGCAGTCACCCACTTGAAGTACATTGCCTTACTGAGCACCTGTAATGGCGTTGCCAGAGTTGGGTGTTGTCTTCAGGGCCAGCTTGAGCTTAGGCACTATTTTAGATATGTCTTAAGTTGATCCGGATCAAGTTTATCTTAAACTGAAGATTCCTTTCTCTGAAAAACAAATATCCTCAGAAAGTTCTATGTGAATTGAAATGTTCTCCTTAAGAAAAACAGCTTCCTCACGTGGATTTTGGGTCCTTGTAACTCCGGGATATGCCAGGGCTGGCTGTGCTTTGCAGCAGCTCCTGGTTTGAGGTGTGCCCACACAACAGTGACCTGCCCCAGCACACCAGGCATTCCATGGTGTCTGTGAAAACACAGCCAGGTGCTGAGGGGGCCATAATGCCCTCTGTGGCTGCCGAAGAGGTTATCAAAGCAATCTGGGGGCACATTAGTTATCACGTAGGTGTTACACCACTGAATTCTGCGGAATTTTTATTTCAAGCCATCTATGCCAGTTTCTCAGTCAGCTGAGAACACATTTTTTATGTTCTTTTCTTTCGGCATTACAACAGCAAATATAGAAAAATTTCACAATGTATCGCATTTTTCTAATTTTAGAGACAGTGGTGCTAATTGGGTGCTTGAAGTACTCAGTGCTGCATTTTGCCTGCATGCTTTAATTGTTCTCTAGCACTTTGTTTTCACACTGAAGCACCAGATTTGTTCTCACAGCCAGAACATGAAGACAAACTATCAAGTCACCCTGCTGTATATAGTTGTGAAAACATAAATTAACCTCGGGCACAGTTATTTGACTGCATTTCATGACCCTTTTTTAAAATATTAATGAATGTTTAAAGTCTTTTCCCCATGTGGCTAACACTCTGTTAGTTCAGTGCTAGATAAGACGCCAGGGTTTTGCTTTATCACTTGGAAAAACATTGAGACAGAATCCCAGCTGATTCTCAGGAGATGACAGCCTTCTACATTTATGCCAAGAAGATTAAGACTAGCGTGTTTGTGATGGCTAAATATACAGTTTTGGACAGCCTTTTCCAAAGAAAAGGTGCATGATGAAATACTTGCTCAAGAGCACTATAAATGCACAAGCAATTTTGGTTTTGTGTAGGTGCAAAGACAGTGATTTCTGAATTCAAACGTACAGAGCAGTTGTTGGTGTATGATTAAGCCCCTTGCAGGCTGCAGTTACGTGCATTAACCTGTCTGGTTTGAAGGTAAAAGGGGTTGACTTTTTTTTTAAATTTTATTTTGGTGTGTAAGAAATAAAAGTGTGGGCAAGGAAGCCTTTATGTTTCTCTGTATTTTTCCCTCACAACAATGTCTATCACTCTTTGCTATTTAAATACTACCTTGCAAACAGTGGAGGAAAGCATGACAGTTCTGTTTAAACCAGGAATACAATTTTGGGGGGGTTTGGTTTTGTTTTGTTTTTTTTTTTTTGTATTTTTTATAAATATTTAGAACAACAAGTTGAAAAAAAAGCATTAAAAAGTCAGCATAGGCTGATACCCACACAGTGATGACAAACACATTTTTTCCCCCTGTGACAGACAGTATTCTGCAAGTCAGATTACCACTATAGTCAAACTCCATGTATTCTGTTATTTAAGTGTATACGAGGTGACATGCAGCATCACTTATAGGAAAACTATAACAGAGATCATGTGGGTTAGAAAAGTGTTCATAGGCAAAGCAAAAAGCATCTGACCCTGTGGGTCTGCCTTCTCTTGTAAGGCAGGAAGGACAAAGTCCAGCTGCAGGTGAAATTGTCCTGCTGATGTTCCAGGCCCTGGGATCAATGTGTTCAGGATTCAAGCTCAGTACATTTAATGTATTTTCCTTTGTTAATCTTTCAAGGCTGTTGTGCAAAGAGGTTTAGGTACAGACAGTGCAGAATAATGTAGGCAAATTTTAAGTCATTTGTGCCAAAAGATTTGTGTGGCGAGTATGTAGAATAAAAGCAGAGGTTTGCTCTTTGTAACAGGCTTCTTTATTTTAATTCTTCTATCCCAGTGCTGCAGCCAGCTGTGTGGAGACACGCAGGCAACAGTGTGTTTGCCAGCTAGGCTGGGACAGCACCTGGGGTCCCTCCTTGGCAGTCATCCTGCAGGGGTGGTGCAGATCATGTCTCTTGAGACTTTTTCTTTTGAGTGGGGAACAGAGAGAAGGTATTTTTTCAACAATTCTGAGAGAAGCCATGCTAAAAGAAAAGATATTTCAGGAGGTAATGATGGCAGGTCCAGTTCGACAAAGTCTGTGTCCCCTAGTGGGTCCATGTGGTCTTCTGTTCTTCCAAAAAGCCATTTGAAAATGAGGGTCTGGTTGCAGATGATTATGTTCATGTGAGAATTGCCCTTTACCATTTAGTGACAGAAATTCAGCAATACCCTGTGAAAGTTACTGCAGAGTTTGCTGGGTTACTTTAGACTTGGCTGAATCATGTTTTCAAAACTGAGAGCGATGCAGGCAGTAAACACACTTTCTTGTGGCATAAATTTGAGTGTGGGATTTTAAATGAGTTATTGTACCTTCTCTACCCCAACTAACTTTGTGTTCTGGAGACACTGAAAGCAAGATAAGCTTTATCGGTGTACTGCAGATATGAATCTAGGCAGGAAATAAAAATTTTGAAATAAACTACCTAGAAACAGATTCTATTCTTGCTATCAGAGTGGTTTTGTTTTCCTTTTCGTATTTTGCCTTCTTCCTCATTATCTCTTTTATCCTCATATTTGTCTCCTTTTAATCACATATTCATCTCATCAGCCCATACTGGAATCAATGGTTTGTAGTGGTGGTGGAAAACGCTTGGCCTTTCACTGGAGGAATTAACCACAAGATAAGAGTCAAGTGCCACTGAACTCGCTTGCCAGCTGTGAAGGGCCAAGTACAAATGCAAAATATATGTGCCATGGATGTGGCAATGGGAAAACAGATTTATGATTTGGATGTCAGACCAAAGTAATATGATATGACATAACCTGTGGTTAGTTGTTATAATTCATAGCTGCTGTACTAGTAGGCACAAAATGTAAAGCATGGGGCTGTCAGCCAATTAGCTGTGAGTTAATAGAAATCCACCGAAGTGTCAGAGGCAAAGACAAAACACTAAAATGTTTTATATAAGAGTATGATATATTTGTACATGCTTCCCATGATGTGATCTGTGCCCCTGTAACGTGTATTTTAGCCTCTGTTCTGTGAACACTGGTTTTCCTGTGACATCACTTGATTTCTCCTTAGCATTTTCCCTTATCTGATGGATCCCATAAATCCTGAACCCTCCAAACTGTGCTGTTTTATGCTCACTGCTCCCAAAATTCTTACTCCTGTCTAAATGATGAGAGGCATAAAGTTCCTGCCATGAATTTCTATGTGTTAAATCCTTGAATAGGGATTATAACACAATAGGATAATCCTTTTCTGTTTTTTTTCCCTTTTTATAGCTATGAATAATAACTTTCAACTTAAAATAAACAGGTTGGGGCACCTGAAGTATGTTTTCACAGGTACTCTTAAACATTACAGCACTTGTATATGTTTAATGCCCTCTTTTATGTGTTTAGTCTGCCTCTTTTAAAAGCAGTGCAAGCTGTTACATTTGACAGTGGGAGTTTGTAGAGTGGCTGAAGTAATTAGCACCCAAATTCCTCTGTCTCAAAAAATCACCATTAAGACCTCTTGGACTATTTCACTGTTACCAAAAATGTGCTGTTATAAAATTGCTTCAGCTTATAAATGTTAGTAAAATTTTAGTGGTATATTAAGGCAGGTAATAAAATGCAGGGAGTTCAGGAGCCTTCTGCCTCTTGACAAGCTTGAACTAAACCTGGCCCCCCAGTGTCCATGCTGATGGTCCAGCCTGCTGCTGTTTGAAGGCATTCCACCATGAATTGGTGACAGGATGAAGCAAATCTTCAACAGCAGACGTGGGGAAATGAATTCCCCTCCCTCCACCCTAAGCATAACCATGAGAAAACAGGACTGAACAGAGAGTCCAAATTTGTTGATACCTGTAAAATTTGCTGGTGTTGTGAAACCTCTGCTGCTTCTGTTGTTAAAATATTAAAAATTTTACAAATATTAAAATAATTTTTAAAATATTAAAATATTTTCTACAACTAGAGAAACTAAAATAATCTTGTACATCTCTGAAATCTAATTTCCTGAAAATGTCATTAGCTGTAGATTTCCCCTGTTACTTCTTTCTGTTGTAGCCAAGAGGAAGAAGAAATATTTTTGATCCTTTGGGTCTGTCACCAGGGATGTTTACAAATGAATGGGATCTCTTCAAGAAATGTCATGGTCAGGAATCATGTTCACATGCAACAGACAAGAAAGAAAATAAAAGCAGTGGCATGTCATTATTACAAATACTCTTTTTCTTTCCCAGCATACCCCCCAGGAAGTGATGGCAATAATGAAACATGTTTAAAGATAATAACTCACCATGATGACAAGAAAACCTTTAAGCCTCATTTAACATCTGACTTTATTGGCCCACTACCTTCACCATTTACTATACAGCAAAAAAACTTGGAAGACAGCCCAAAAAGAAAAGTCACAGTTGTATTTCTAAAGTAACAGAAACATGAGCTGAGTGGTTGATATTCACCAGCCAGTGAAATGAAACTGAAGAAAATTGGTTATTAGAAGGCCACTGCTGCTACACACCAAAATCTCCTGTGGAGGCTCTTTGGAGTGAAGAGCAGAGGGGAAAGTAAGGCTTTTGAGAAAGCACTTCTGCCCACAAACTGCTTTTTCTCTGAGTGGAGAACAGCTCCCTGGCTTCAGGGACAGTGCTCTGTGGCTGCACCACTGTCCTACTTGAAATCACACAGGAGGGCATCAGCCAGAGACATCCAAATTTCCTCAGAGATAGCTCCTGTGCCTACATGGCAGCAAAAAAATCCATGTGGAGATACTTAAGCTGGCTCTGGGAAAAAGAGCAGCACTTCCTAGAATGGCGTGTTTTCATCCAGAACAGCAGTGCAACTATTTCCTGCCTTCTCCGGGTAATTCATTACTACTGGGCTCCTGTGCTTTTATTCCTGCTGTGCTTCTGTGGCTGGTGTACATGCTGGACACCTGTGGCCTGAAACCAACTCCAGCTTCTCAGGGCTTCAGATGAGCCTGGGGCTGCAGGGATTTTGGTGAGGAGGTGGGGTTCTTTGTGCTGATGGGGTGGGCCAGGTAGAGCACCCTTGCTTTCAGTGTTTTGCCTTTCCAGGAGGCCGAACCGATGTGTGCGATGTTATGGCCTTGTGTTTTTTACAACACATAAAATATGTACAAGACAAAAAAACCTGTGAAATGCTGGCTGTCATGAAAGAGTAATACAGTTTAGGCAACAACACAGTTAAATTTACTTTTTACTGATGTGTGGAGGGGCTGTTTTCAGTGTTTTCCTTGCGGAAGATGTCAATCCCTGGTAACTCTCCTGATGACCTTACCCAGGCCTCAGTGCCCTGCGCTGGATCTCGCTGTAAAGTTTTCCACTGCTTACATCTCCATACCAGTTTAGTGTTGTTGATGGTGCTTGCTTTTCCTCAGTGGTTTCCCTCAGGCAGCTGGAGTGACTGCAGCCCCCTCAGAATGAGGGGCAGGGGGGATGCTCTGAGTTTTTGTGCCGTGCAATGGCGTGTTTGTGTGTGCTGGAGGGGGCAGAAGGGATCAGCAGCCTCAGAAGTGCTGTAGCGACCCAGCTTTGATAAGTTTCTCACAGATAACTGGTGTATTGGCTGTGTGGTATAGGGCCCACTGATTGTGTAGCAGCAGCAGCAGGATATTCATGCACGTTATCAGCAAGAACTGGGTGAAGCTGTGCTCAGGGAGAGCATGTTGTGTATAGGGAAAGATCTTCCTTGTTATTTCTCAAGTGTTCATACAAGGAGGTACCAGTGTTTTGCTTAAATACTGGAGGAAAAATCTGTTTAACTGTGGTGCCCCTTTTGTGAGCGAGTTTTCGTGTTTTGCTTTCCATCCTCAGAAAACCCCAGTATACAGGGTTTATGGGCAGCAGGAAGATAGGATTCCACCCTGCAAAAGCTGCTGTAAATAGGAATTATGCGAGTGAATTATGCAGGAGGTAAAGCAGAGGAAATAGAACAAAGTAGTAATAGTCACTTTGGAAGAATTTTATTATTTTTAGACAGCAAAAATAGTTGGTTTTAGAGTTTATGGCTCAAGCTGAGCCAAATCCCTTTTGCACCATTTGACCAAGTGGTAGAAGTGAGAAAACATGCCACAGAATAGCCTCCTAAAGGCTTTTTCTTTGCATATAGTTGTCAAAGAATGGACGAGTCACTAACAATACTTCAGAAAATACAACATTTGAATCGACTTCCCTAAAAATAAACTGGATGTATTCACATATTTATTCCCGAATCATTCAGTTAAACATTACTGCTTCATCAGAAAAATGAAGTCCTCTATACTTCACAGAGAGGAAAACACCCATGTATGGAATAACTGAAAGTAAAACTCCATCCTAATCCACCGTAATGACCAATGCATATGTGCATCCAGCAAGTGATAGAATAAGCTCTACTAAATATTTGCAGTTTCTTCTGATGAAGTTTAAACTGGTTCCAGATCTTATTAATAACTTTCACACACTTCTCTAGGCCATAAATTACTTCTTCACTTGAAGGCGTGACTGCAGAATTCATGTAGATATTCTAATGCTCCCAAGATGAATACAAGAGCAGAAATGTCATAAAATAAATTCATTACTTATATTTGCTGTTGGTTATTGCTGGGAAGTAGTAATCTAATGTTTACTAGATTTTTTGCAACTCCACATGTAACTCAAGGCAAAAGTGTGATTTATTTTTTTCACTGGGGATGGGAATTTTTAGCAAGAAAATATTCACAGACTTGCATATGTGTATTTTAAATTTGTTCTATTGAGCAAGTTGCATGTATTGGACATTAAACTTATTTTGCAACTGGATGCAGGCAAAAATATTGTTTCAAGTTCAGAAAGTCTGATTGAAGAACTTCATGACTTTTGGTCTGCGCTCTCTGGTCGTGGGTAAAAACAGACTTGAGGAGGGGGAAGATATGCTCGGGTGTCTTCAGTTTAAAAGGAAGCAGAATTCTGGTATGGGAAAAGAAAAACTGCTTCCTCTGGTGACTCTAGACATCAGCTCAAAAATCAAAGGGTTGGTGGGCAAGAAAGCAGAAATAATAGAGGCTTGTCAAATTATTTTCTGTTGTTGTGTAAACTGGTGTGTTGTTGAGCGTAAGCTGTTTGTGGTACAGCAGATTCGAAGTTCATAGTGCACAAGTACAGCATCTCATACAAAGATCGAAGATCTGAAATTAAATTGTAACATATCTCTCTATATGTTTTGCATCTAAAATACTTTCAAGCCCAGTTTTCATTAGCATGGCAGTCACAACCACATTAGGCAAGCAGTGATTTTCTGCTTGCTTGTATGTACTTTTCTGACAGAAGGCACTGGCATCTCACAGGCCCTGGGTAAGAGGTGTTGTGCACCAGCTGCCCAAGCTCTGGGCAGGACAAGCAGGGAGAGGCCATAGCTCGCTGGCTGAGAATGGCAATGCATATTCCACAAAAGGACTTTAGACCTCACGTGCTTTGCAGAAAGATAGAGAATTGTGCTCACAGCTAAGGCAGTTTTGAGGATTTCTCATGTCAGCTGATTAAGTCTTAGGGCCTTAGGACATGCAATTCCTGCAGGCCAAGACAGTGGTCAAAGACCTTTCTGGCTGCATGCTGGTCTCATGAAATAATTTTTGCTCACATTTTAAAAACTTACTGAATGTAGATCTTCAACAGCAAACACAGACTTATTAACTAGACCTTGCATTCATGTTTATTCTATATATCTTTTATCGTGGAGGAGGTCCACCAAGTTGATCAGTGGGATGGAGCACCTCTCCTATGAGGAAAGTCTGAGACAACTGGGGTTGTTCAGCCTGGAAAAGAGAAGGCTTCAGGATGACCTGATTGTGACCTCCTGGTACCTGAAGGGAGCCTGCAAGAAAACATGGAGAGAGATTATTTACAAGAGCATGGAGTGACAAGACAAGGGGAAATGGCTTTAGATTGACAGAGTGAAGGTTTAGATTAGATATTAGGGGAAAATTCTTTACTGTGAGAGTGGTGGGGCACTGGCACAGGTTGCCCAGAGATGTGGACTTCCCATCCCTGGGAGTGTTCAAGGCCAGATTGGATGGGGCTCTGAGCAACCTGGTCTAGTGGAGTGGAAGGTGTCCCTGCCCATGGCAGGGGGTTGGAATGAGATGATCTTTAAGGTCTCTTCCAACTCAAACAATTCTATCATTCTGTGATTTATGTATATTACCAAGGCTGGCCAGACATTTGAGAATAATTTATTTGACTAATTTGCGTTAAGAAACTCTTTTACAGAGGAATAAATTCTTTACAGGCAGGACTGTTCTAATTTCCTTGTTCCTGAGTAGATCATACTTGAGTCAGAGCCCTCTTCTCATCCAAAATGAGGCAGGGAATAGGTACAGACAGACTTTTATATATTTGAGAGCTGAAGTGGCATAGCTGAGGATCTGAGTGAGAAGCCAGTGAAAAAGGTGTATTGTGGCCCTGGCAATGCTCCTTGCAATACTTTTCAAAATTCCTTGAAGTAACAACTTCATCTTACTCTGCTTTGTTCTAGTGTCATTTAACACTTGGTTTTTTTGTAAGGAATTGGTTCTCTAACCCACTCTGTAGACATGAAACTAACACTTTTATGATGGGAGTCCAACAGTTTTAGCATTCAGAAACTGTGTTTTAACACAAATGGTTCTCCCTGAATACAGTGGCAAAGCAAGATATTTGTTTTTCATGGCTCAGAGCAAACTGAGAAATTAATACTGGGGGAAAAAAGGAGCTGTTTTAGGGCTTACATGGAAACGAAAAAGAGGTATGGGAGGATTTCAGCTGAACAGAAATGGCATCACTTACTGCTTAATGCAGCTCTGGAGGAAATAGTCTGATTTTTATCAAGCTGACCTATCTCCTTGAGAACAGTCCACACCATTGTGCAAGCTAAGGTTGTCATAGATAAGAATATCTGTGAAAGATCCAAAACAGGACTTCTGATTCATACCCTTATGTCAAAGGAAACAGCAGCTTTTAATTCAGCATACAAAATGACTTCCCCTAAATTTCAGACCACTGTTGCTTGAGCGTCTCCAAGCACAGAATCCGTGAGGTGTGCTGGGACCATCACATCCCATCCAGCCCTTCCCTGGGAGCAGGGCCAGCCATAGCAGGAAGCAAAACCCATCTGTACTTGCATCAGAACTGTGCTTTCCGACCACTGTAAACACTCTTCCCAATCATTTTGGTAGCCTCTATGGTTTCAGTACAAATTGAAGTCCAACATAGACGTTTCCCTGTCAACCTTCTACAGACACTTTGAATAAACTAGGAGTTTCACCTATTTTTTAAACTTACATTTAACACTTAGGAGTGTGCTTCTGTCACTGAACGTCTGATCCTTTAAAATTAAATTACCCTCTCTTGGTGAACCAGATTAGAAAAAAATAAAAATAAAAATAAAAAGACATTGTAAAGCTGAATAATCTTGCCTTGCCCTGGTTTTCCCGATTAAGCACTATTAGGATGGATGTCTTCCCTCATGTGAATGATTTCCTTGAGGTACTCCCTGTTGAACTGCCCTTTAGTTATCTCTAAAAGCTGCAAAGTGATTTGGTAATGTGTTTGTCTGTTTCAGAGCCTGGAAAGAATGGTTTCAAACATCAATAGTGCCCTGCCCGTAAACTCATCAAAACTTTTCCCCACATAAATCTTAAAATGTATATTAAGTACATAATCTTAAAATGTGT
Organism: Dryoscopus gambensis; assembly: GCA_013389985.1. Lineage (NCBI taxonomy): Eukaryota > Metazoa > Chordata > Aves > Passeriformes > Malaconotidae > Dryoscopus > Dryoscopus gambensis. The sequence goes on along the minus strand of WEIT01002490.1, from coordinate 27,281 downwards.
ATTAAGTTATAGTGTGGGCATTTAGCTCAACCTCAGTGACAGTTAACTATTAGGCCATTAAATCTGCTAATAATAAGATTTACTCATCTAAGGCTGTCCATTTTTATCAGTGAGGACACTGTGCTAGACTGAGGACAAAAGGTAGGTAGTACTCAGAACCAGCCCCCTCAGTAGCACTGTAGCTGAACATGTCAAGATAAATCTAGAATTTTTACTGTCTAATTAAAGACTGTGGCTTAACCTCCCTCCAGTAGGTGCCTAGCTTGGGATCTCTGAACTGCAGCTATCCTGCCTCTTTGTGGAAACTTTTAGGCAGAAAGGTCTCTTCTATATTTCTATTTATATATAGAAATATATAGCTAGAGCTTTCTACCTCACTCTTAAGACCCACGTGGAAATCTTACACATAAAAATTCTGCTGTCACTTTTTATGCTCTTTTTGCCATCATTGATGCAACCCCTTTTCAGAGGGGAAGGTGGCAGCTGTGGCACTTCTGCTCAGATCTTCAGAACAGACAGTGTTCTCTGTGCTTATCACAGCTTGGTTCTATCATTCAAAGCTTAAAGTTCCAGTCTATCCCAAATAAATTATTAAGATGAAATTTGATTAGCTGAGGCCCAGTGACATATTCAGAGAACTCATTGTTATGACCCTAAAGTAATGTCTCTTTAAACTGAAAGGTAAATTTGTCAGTTAGGGACTTCAGTAATGTTTTGCTTCAGATGAAATCATTCAGGTTCGCATTAGTCATAATTTTTGGGGTTTTATCACAGGACAGAACTTTTGAGTAGAGACAGCTCTGACAACTGTAAATCTTTTCCATCCTGAGGAAATTTCTGTAGCCTGAATGGCTGTTTCTGTTTTGCCTTCTGCCACAGGGGCAGTCAAACCACAGAACCACTGTCTCAGGCATAGTCTGTGTCTGGGACAACGCCCACAGTTAAAATTGAGAAAAATCCAGAAACTCTTAATGCTGGTTGAGTGAATAAGTCATGGAAAGTCTTTTTTCCAAATTTTAAAAAATAGAGGCCATAACTTATAAATTTACAAAAAACTATTTTAAAAGTTAGTGATACGTTTGGATTACTTTCTGTGAGTGGGAGCACCTACCTGTAGGTTCAGCTGCGTGGTTTAAAAACATGGTACTTTTAAACAGAGTAGAAGAGCATTTTGGTCTTTTTCCTTATAAACAGAAGGGATGGCCTAAGTATCAGGTTTTCTCTTTTTCAATTTATTTTCATTGTGCTTTTAGAAAGATTTTATTTAGATAAGGATGCAATTAAATGTGGTGACATAATCGAAGCAAGTACTGGAAAGGCTCTTGATTACCTTTTTTATACAATATTTTTAGGAATCAAGATAATTTGTGAGAATCTATGAGATATAAAATGACAGAAAATTGTTTATAAAAAGATGAGAGCAGTCTTTTCTCTGCAGAATGTCTTGTTGATTTTGTAAGTTTAGCAAAACTTGAGGAATTAAATTCTCTTCTGTTTAGTTCTTGGTGTAGAAATAATTAGGGTACCTCTCAGAAACATCTCTGTGGGCTTAGTTACACAATGAAAAAGTTGTAGACAAAAAAGTAATAAATCTGCAATTGTTCCCCCTAAATCTCCATTTTGTATACTTTTTCTTCCTAGGATTATAAAATTAAATAAAATCTTAAATTGCTAATGTATATCAATCTTTAAAACAACAGATTTTACAATACCAAGAGCAAGGCAAATAGATGAAACTTTAATTACAACATCTATACAATTAAGCAGCTAATAATAATCTTCTGAGCTTGATCAAGTGGGAATATTTTCAGTAAAATCACTGTAAAAAAAAAGATGTACAACTGTGTGCGCTGAAATGTTGATGAAAATAATATTCATAATTTCCTAAAATGCTTTAAATTTTTTTTAAAAATTCTGAGTTTCACAGTTACTAAAAAAAAAAATAAATCATTCATTCTAATCCCTTGATCTTTACACCACAGCATCATTAAGTGTTCTACCTTCCATTGCAGAGCACATTACAAAAACACATAACCAAATGTATCCTGACATATATAGTTACAGTGCTACTTCAGGGGCTAATTCTGAGTACTGCCAGGCTTAACATACAGAATGTTGCCTAATTCTACCCAAAATAAAATGCTTGCTAGTGAGGGTTGAGTAAAAAAGTAGATTGTTGTCTGACTTAATTCAGAAAACCTCTGTGCTAAATAAAGATTTACCTTGCTTGGCATTTTCTCTGGCAACTTTTCTTCTAGGAACACTCTTAACAGATCGGAAGCTCAAGATACGAAGCTCATCTTTGCAAATTCCTCACAAAATTGCTGCAAACAACAGCTAAGTATTATTGCCAGTACAACAGGAATGTAGCCAAGACCTGCAAGTACATCAGAGCAGCAGGGTGTCCTTTCCTTTGGATGATTTGCCTTCTTCCCTACATATTTGCTAAGATGACTTAATGCAATTCCTTCTACTAAAGCAACACACAGAGTCCAAAGCCTCCAGGTCTCTTGGGTCTCATGGTGGATCTTGCTGCCCAGCAAATACATCCTGATTGGTATCAATGGCTACAGCAAGGGTGATGATCTGTGGCAGGATGTTACATATCGAGCCTGAATGTTGCACTGTTCTCAGCCTTCTGATTGTTTACATATCTTGGAGTCAGAGAATCAGAGATTCTCACACTTTGTATAAATAGCACCTGTTGTTTTGTAACTGCTTTCTTGTGTTGTACATTCCATTTCTATGATAGATAAAGTTGATGGACTCTTGGTCCATCCAATGTGATGGAGAAGGTGTCAACCTTACCTTCCAATCATCTGTAGTTACAAGAAATGTATAAATACTGTAAAGTAAAAATAAAGCTTCTTCTGCTGCTTCTTCTTCTGCTTCTTCTTCTGCTTCTTCTGCTTCTTCTACTACTTCTTACCCTTCTGACATCTCTCCTGTCCATGTGTTATTACTGTGGCTCCTAGCGCCACATCAGCAGCCCCGACGCATCTGGTGACCCCGCGTGTACAACACATTTGGTGACCCCGGCGTTCGCACCACACCTGAGCACAGGGCTTGCACAGAAAGGCAGAAAGGGAAAAGAGAAACAGGAGGTCCAGAGAAGAGTTTACACAGGTCCAGGACTAGCAGCTTACAAACTAGAGGTAAGAAATCCCACAGTTATAATGGTAAATACTAAAACACTAAACAGGACTTTTGAAAGAATTCCTCGCTCTAGGGTATGAGTTATGACCATTGCATGTTCTCAGAAAAAAAAAAGGCAAGAAGAGCAGTTTCTGGAAAAATAAAATTTCTTCTTTTTTGCCAGAAGTTGATTCAGTGAGACCGTTGCTGCCTCTCCCAAGCAGTGGGTTTTCTGTGGTGTCCAGTTCCAAACACAGCACAGGTTTTGGTTGGCAACATGCGGCTGAACAGGGAGTGTAGCTAAAGGAATTTACAGGAATACAGAATCTTCTTTATTCCCATCAGGCCGAGAGCTTTTATAAACAGCTATCGTGTTTTGTGATTTATCCAAGTAATACTTGGCAGGTTCTACACTAATATACACAATGTACAAAGTAATGTGGCATGGTATGAATAGATAAAGACTTTTCTTCTTACAGTGCTATTTCAAAAACAGCCTAACTCAGTATATTGTGACCTAAATCCAACTGTGATAATTTGGAGTCTTTTAGGAAGTAGTTTCCCAAATAAACTGATTCTAGGTCCAAGTCACAATAAGATGTGCTGTTTAAGGACAGTTGTAGTTCTGCAAGTTAACATTGTGATTTCTTGAGTGCTTCAGCCAGTGTTTACAACATGCTTTTCCCAAAGAGTATCCAATTGTTGAGACAAACGGAAATCAATGAAAAGAGCGACCTCCACCTTCCAGAAATGGATTAAAGTGCAATGAGGAAAAGCCTCCACTCCCTGGAATTTGACTGGCTCCAAGTTCCATTTTCTGTGTGCACCTTCTGTCCTATCGCCTGTGCAGTGCAAAAAAGCAATAACCAGCTTTGACATTATCTCCACCACTTATGTTTCTCTAAAATTACATTCCGCTTCTGGGTGTTTTTTCCCAGACTTTATCAATTAGGTTGTTCTTTTAACCTTTCATTCCTCCTTCCCTTCTGTCCTCTCTGATTCCATTTGGTGCATCACAAAGTCTTTGCTGATCGTTTCCTAATAAAATAGTTCTGTGATTTTTAAATTTATAGCGAGAGCACTGCAGACCTCACTCAGAGTATATTACCTGCTAGGTGCCTGAGGATTACGTTTATACATTGAATTTGGAATGTTTGATTGCATATTTTTTTGTATTAATATGGGGAAGGATTGGCCAGAAACCTTCATTTTTACCTCTATAAATTTTATCTGCCCTAGAAACCACCAAACCATTAAACCAAGGGTTTAGGATAAGTGAAATATTATTTCACTTCCCTGAGGTAAAAACATCTTGTCTTCCTTAGATGCAGTGTAGATAAGAAAGTTTCTGATTCTGAAAAGCAATGATCTCCATAGTGATAGGAAAGATACTTTGGAAGGACTGTTTTATTTATTCCCAGATAATTCATTTTTGTAAAAATGAGAGGGAAATTATTTCTATTTACATAGAAAAAAGATTCTGAAAAGATCTTAACTGCAAAATTACCAGCTTAGAGTTACTGTAATTAGTGCTTCCCACACTGTATTCATGCCATCCTGTCATGGCCATTTGACAAATGCTGCTGATTTGGAAGCTTGGATAAGAAATATTGCTTTAGACTTTTAAAGTAGGAGTTTAGCAGTTGTATCATCCCACATTTATCAAGAATCCATATATAATCTCAATACAATGTATATAAAACATGCAAGGCACTAGTTTTACCATTTCTAAGAATGCTCTTTCCAAGTAATTAAATACTCTATGGTGCAAAAGGGATCAGCTACTTAATCATTGAAAGGTCAGAGAGGTCCAGAAACAATATTTAATGATTCATTAATGTTGAAAAGGTGGGCAGAGTTGCAAATGATCATTCATCTCTTAGGAGTGAATTGATGAGTCTGCTATAGGTACCCAGGCTCGGTTTTGTTGGTTTGTTTGTTTGTTTGCACTAAGCAGAATTCATGAGGGCTGGAGTCAAGTGCTGCTTTCCACTTGCTTGTGCTCCCTCTTTCTGTATCCCCCTCCCTCGAGCAACAGCAGCCTCAAGGTGCCCAATCTGTATTTTCAGTTCATGCTGCCCTGGTGAATCAGAGAGGGACAGCTGAGCTCCTGACATTTAAAAATAAAATCCTGAATGGAAGGGCTGGCTGAGAAAGTCTTTATTTCCTGACCTGTAAATTCTCCTTATATGCTCTTTGTGTAAGTAGCTGGCAATTAGAAAAGTAAAATAATATTCCTGTTAAGAACAAAATGCACCATAAACTCTTATGTCCCTCTAAGCAAAGAGCCCACCGGAGTATGGTGAAAATAGAGCAAAAGACAAGACTTAGATCCCAACTTGCTTTTGTACATTTAAGGCTGTGTATGGGTAGTTCATAGAAGGAAGAAATGAGGGAATATTTCACTTATGCTCATATAAACATGTTTATATACCTAAACATATATATATTATACATAAAATGCTGAATCTTCTTCTCCTGAGAAAGACAGAAGTTAAATATTTGGAAATAGACTCTCTTGGGAGACGTAGAGTCCCAGGATGCCTTGAATTCAGAAGGTCTATTTTCAACTCTTGTTTTCTTTTTCCTACAAAGAGACTTACTTAAGTGAACTGTCCTTTCAGCTAATTCATGATAAATTACTCAGAAATTTTTTGAAGTTTTTGAGTTAAGTTTTATGGAATGATGGAACAAATGAAAAAGGAAAATTATTCCTTTGAAGGTGATGGTAAGCACTGCTTATGAAAAGGGCAGTATCAGTTATAAATTGATGGAAAGGAATCCCAAATTGGAGTAAAGCAGTTTTGATTATTTTCTTAAAGTGGCTATTAGTAGAAATTGATTTGAGATACCAGCTCAGCTCTTATTATCATGCTTGCTGTAAAGTGTATTATTCTGGCCTTAATTGTGTCTTGCCGTGTTTGATACTGACATAGTCAAGGCTAGACTTGATCAATAATCACAGCTGATTATCATCTCTAAAAATAGCTATACATTGTTAATTCATTGAGTGTATTAATCACTCAACAGTGTCCCGGTAAAAATTTATTAGAATGTCAAATGAAGTTATTAGACTAAAGAAGAAAGGTTGTATAAATTAACAACATGATAAACAGTATGTATTATGTCACTGAAAGATGACTGTGTTATAGACATATATTTCCATATTTAATGTTGCAACAGTTTAACTCCACTTTCTGTATCAACAAATAGGAAGAATCATAGTGGCCATGTTTATATTTTCTGCCTGTGAAAGAGCACTTGTTCTAAATAAGCTGTGTCAATAAACTGAGAAAAGATCTAGGGGCAAAAAGCAATTCACAACCCAAATTTTGATTGAGCACTGAAAGTTGTTTGCAGGGAGGTGGAGGCTCCATCCTTGGAGATACTCAAAAGCCGTCTAGACGTGGTCCTGAGAAAACAGCTCTAGGTGGCTCTCCTATCACAAGGAGACTGCATGAGATGACCTCCAGAGGTCCCTTCTAATTTCAACCATTTTCTGATTTTGTGAAATTGTGATTAAAATACTCTTAATGTTGCATGGTTGAGCAATTTATTGGTAGTTCAGAAAGGGTCCCTCACCAGTAAGGCTTATTCTACCTGCCTCAAATAATTCTGCAGCAAGACCTGGCTCATGTAGAAACCCGCAGCACTTCTTTTAATTGAACAGATTACACTTTCAGGAGCTTTTTAGGGATAGAGAAAAAAAACCAAAAAAACAAACAAACCAAGAAAAAAAAGGTTTTAAAAGATTTTTCCAGGGAAATCAAGACTGTCATAGTTTACACTTGGATGTGCAACCTCCAACGTTATTTATCAATGCAATGTTCAGTCTGAGATAAAGATATTTATGCTTTTATATAGAGGCACTGAACGTTGAAGTATGAGAATTTGAGCACGAGGAAAATTTGCTTTGGTACTTTCATTTCCTATTTGAATTAATTCTTAAAGAATAAACTGTTCTTTATGATTTGAGCAGTCAGTTTGATCTGAGTTTCCTGAAAGAATTGATAATTCACATACTGTTTTCCCTCTTCTCTAGATTAATGTTTAATCATTGTGAGAGTCGTGTTCATATAAGTCCATTTCTTTTCTGCTCAAAAGCAGACCTGTAAAACTTTAAATAGTTGCCCCAGTTAGCACAACACTGACATTGCAATGAGAAGAATCGGAAAGAAAAACAACATTAATTTATATTAATATTTCTATTTTTAAAAAAAAATTTGCTTTTCACAGCCATCTCTAGTTATCCAAACTGCAGATGTTCAGTGCACCTCTTCAAGAACTCGCTACTTAGGTTGCTGCTGTGTGATTTCTGTCACGTAGTTAGTTACTTCATTAATCACATTTTTCTTCCTCCCATAATGATTGAGAGCTTGGGTGGGGTTCTTTGGATTGTTTTTATTTTATTACTTGATATGACACTATTCACAGAATTGCAGAGATAAAACAAACATCAAGTTGAACTTAAAAACCAAACTGTGCCAAGAGCTGGCTTTCATACTCAAAGTGACAAACCATCATTTCCAAGTTATCAGAGCACATCTGTAGTACTGACTGCAATCCACACACTGCACAGACATGTCTAGGAATAGATCCTAACACTCCCCACGCTATTTCAGGCATGTTAGATGATAGGATTTATCATGTCCAAACAGAACTTTCATTTTTTTTTAATTCTAACATCTCAGCAAACACTTAGGTCAGGCTTCACTTTAAACTTGTTTGTATTAGGTAGATACATTATTGCATTATTACTTCCCTTTCCTGAATATAATTATTTTCCATAAATGAATCTTGTCTTGAAAGACAAAATGATTTGGGTAATATAGCTTGGGGAGAGTGCCTACTTAGGTTTTCCATGTGCCATTACTAAAGATATGATATTCATTTAAAAAGGGAAAAAAAAATGCCTTCATACCCTGAGGAAGTTCAAGAATCAGATTAAGGGATAATGGATCATTATCAGGACTATATAAACAGCTTTTGTATTGATTAATCCATGTTACAACTCTTTAAAAGAGCTAATAATTTTAGTGCCAAATAAAGAAGAGATTGCAGTTTCCAGTGAGGAAATGGCTGTAATTGCCATTCGGGTGGCGGATAAGAGATGATTATTAGACACCATCCATTATTGTGATCCAGCGGGGAAGCTGCTGACCACAGAGGCCATTATTATACAGACAAACACCAAATTGCACAGCACGTGCTGGTCTCCGATACACACTCAATGTGCTAAAATAACAGTAAGAAATGGTATTGCTTTTCATCATGAACCTCTCTATTTCTGGGTATTCTCCTTGTCTCTTGACAACCTCAAACCACAACACACATAAACTAAGCAGGGATATTATTTTAGAATTTTCTGTTTCAGATGTGACTTGGCATCCAATCACATAGAAAATGTAGTATTTCATGATAGTGTAAGATGGTTTTCCAAAATCAAAATTTATAGAAATAAAGGCTAAAAATTTTCTCTCACTGGCACACGCTCCACAGTCACTTCTGGAGAAATGTGAAACTTTGATTCTATAGAACTCATTTCTTTTTGTAAGACAAAATTTGCTTTGGCATCTTTGTAGGTTCATGTCCTCATCAGGTACAAAATGGTTTTGATTTCCTTAAGAAGAAGAAAGGAACTTGATCAGAATTATTACTCCTCTGTGTTTGAGACCTATATAAGATCTTCTACTATAACTGGGAGTTACTAACAGAAAAGGTCTATTTTATCTGTAATTAAGGAAAGAGAATCAGAATCTGGAAGAAGTTGATTTTCAACTAAAGTTTCAAGTTGATAGCTCATATCCCTTTAATTTCATTAGTCTTCTTGTAGAAGAGTAAAATCAAAAAAGCATGTATCTACCATAGCTGTTCACTTTTAACATTTAAATTTTAGTAGCACTAGTAGAATTGTTACATTCCTTTATTCTAACACACACATGTGAAATGCAGTTTGAAAGGCATTTTGTGTTAAGTGTTGAGTCATCCATTTGAAACTGGATTCCTTATGGTAAATGGTGGCATTAGTGCAATTATTGGCAATTTACAGTTATCGAGCTAAAAGCAATCTCAAGTGGATTTAGCCAGTTTAGAGGTGATGGCTTCTTAAAGCAGCAAAAAGCTACTTGTTTCATCTTTTTCCTTGTAGTCTTGCTCACTGGTTTCTAGAGAACATTTTAAGTGCCCCATAACTTTGAATTCAATTATTTTAAAATTGTTTTTACAAGTTTCCATAAGGATTCCATTCCAGTTTAGCATTAATGAGATCTCACAATAAGCAGTTACCTGTAAAACACTTCCGGCTGGGGCCTGCCTCTCTGTGGTGCATCTTGACTGTAAAATTTTTGCCAGCAGTTGCTATCCTTTGTCAGCCTACAGCATTCATTGTAATGCTTATATCAACGCAGAATTAGATGCATAAGATTTTAAGAAATTGTTCCATAGTTTCCAGAACAGCTCACTGAAGTAAAAGCAATTATCTAGATGATGTTGATCAGAATAACTATAAATAAGATGTGCTTGTACAATGGTTGATAACAGAATGGCCAACTTAAAAGTGGTTAAAATTTCTATTCCCTTAGAAAATACAGTAACTTACTCTTCTTTTTGCACAACTTTTCCTCACCTTACTTTGCAGTTGAGGAATTAGATATTTTGAGAGTGTAAGAAAACTAGTCTGGAGTTTAAACCTGAAAAATAACCTTTTAAAATCTATACAGTTCCTTTCCATAGAGAGCTTATTTTTAAGTTGTGCCGATGTTAGATTGCAAATTGAAAACATTTCGGAGGTTATTATTCCCAGAGATACTTGCAAAAAGTATGTTTTCAAAAATATCACCACAATGTAAAGCATTACAATACACCATTGACCAATGGTATTAAAATAAAAGGCGAGCTAAGTATTCAGCAATAAAACAGGTACAGACGTGACTTAATATATTGATAATGTCACTTAGAGGGAATTTTTCATTATACTTTATTTTCAGGTCTACTTTTAAAAGCTTCGTTGCTGTGGGGTTTCTATCACTCTTCTCTTCTTTCCACCAGAAGATTATTGTACAAGTGAGACCATTCTGGCATTTTTTTCCCCAGCATTCTCTCTGAATTTCTTTTACTTGGATTTTTCTCATTACTACTAGATTCAGCTGATTTAAATACTTCATTGACCTCCTTTCTATCTTATACTCTCTGAGGATTGCTATTGAAAAGTTACACTACCATTATAACCCCTAAATTATTGCTCAGTGCAGCTCTGCATTCACTAGTTCTTTTAATATTTCATTATAAGTAGAAACGTTGGTCACCTTTGTTACTCTGCTCTGAACGCAAACATTTCATTTATTTCTTTCTGAAATGTTAATACCAGAACTTAGTATTATTTTTAATGCACATTTCCACCAAACTAGATTAAGAATTTATTAGTAAAACCACTTGAAATCACTTCAGTTGCAGAAGCACTGGGCTGAGCATTCTCAGCATTCACTGAAGCCAAAGCCAAATCCTTACAGTCTGGAAGTCTGCTACATCAACCCAATGTCCACGACATAAAAGAAAGCTGAGGCACGCAAGAGAGGATTGACTTGAATACTTATGATTTGACATGTAATTTTGGTCTTTTAGCATTTAAGTCATTCCAGATGTATAAAATTCAGACTGACAACTAATACAGAAACAGAAGGAAAGTTTGAAGATGCAGACTTTTGGAGAGCAATGGTCTGTTGCATTTTTTCTTCCAGATGAACCATTATGTAAAGTAAGTAGCATTTCTATTCCAACAGAAAAAATTAGGTAGAGACTTAAATGTTATCACAAAAGCAAGTTAGTTGGGTTCTGACTTTGATGTTATTCTGACTTAAACGTGACAAATTCTTCATTTGAAAACTGTCAGCCATGTACAGCATCTTGTAGCTGAAAATGAAAGGGGAGAAAGAAAGAAAGAGCACCAGTCCTTTTTGTTATGCTATTCTTGCTAAAATAAAATGGCAGATAGTCATAAAACTGGAAGAAAACAAGTTGGTGATGTTTGTACCTAGTCAAGCGCAGCTCTCCTTTCATCTGGATAATGAATCATTCACACATTCACAGTCAAATTTTCACTTTCTCTGACATGTAGGTTTTAATCAACAGATTGACATTGTCTACAGAAAATTGCCTGTAATCAGGGCTGTCCTCAGCTGGGGAAAAGTACATCAGTAGCTGCAGCTCCAGAAATGGGTAGGTTTGTGGGGTTCTGTGATAGTTTTGGTGAGGAGTAACCTCTCAGCCTCCTTTTTCTCCTAGTCTGCGCGCATATTTTATCATCTTTATCTTGCTCTATAGGTCAGATAGCTACATTCAGTCTACAGATGGGATTGTTTATCACTTGCCTAGCAAGTCCTGCTAGTTTGCCAGTATTCCATGGCCTTGGTCAGTTCTCTGGTGGGACAGTGGAGCTGCCCTAGAAGATGGCATTCATTGTTTCTTTCTTGTACTGCATCAGCACTCATGAACATGACCCAGTCAGTTCCCACTTGCAAACATCCTACAGCTGCCACGTGGACTTGACCTCAAGCTGACTTTGACACAATAATTGCTAGAAAAGAGCCAGACTTGACACAGTGATTTACTTAACTGTACCGATATTTTACTGTGTGCTGTTTAAACTACCACATTGCACTGTTTACAGCGCTTTACTAATATATTTGAAAAAGTAATTGGATAGTTCTAACCATGTAAAATTGCTTATATGAGTGTGACAATGTGGTACACTGCTGCTAAGAAGGTTTTAATCAACTCAACATTGGGTTCATTTGGTTACAAATCTCAGATGTCTACGCTTCATTTTTATATTATAGGGAGGAAGTTTTCATAAATATTGAAGACAGACTAAGTAAAAGTAATTATTTAGGGCTTAGCAGGGAGTGTAAGCAATAGACTGAAAAGCCATATGAGCTGAAGTAGAGATTATTTTTTTAATAAAGTAATTCTTTGAGTATAAGCTATATTTACAGGAAAACTGTGGATCATCAACATCATATGAAAGCAATACACTAAACTTCTTTACTTGGAGTATATATGTGCTTCAAGAGTCACCTTGTACAAAAAAGATGAGCTTTAATTGCAATAAAACATCTGTTCCTCTTATAAAATGGAAGTCAGCTTCTAAAAAATTGTGGGTTTTTTCCTCCTGCATTCTTTCCTTATGCTTACAGCTCTACAAATATGTGGTTTCTGAAAATGTTTTCAGAAAGTTTATTGGCACAATCCACCCCCTCTGTGGGGTTTAGCTGAGGGGTTAGTTTGTGACAGGGCTTTGGTGAGCCTGACAGGCCTAGGATTGCAGGGCTGGGACCCTGGGCTTTGGGGATCCTGGGCTCTGGGGAGCCTGGCAGTCCTGGGATTGCAGGGCTGGGATCCTGGGCTCTGGGGACTCTGACAGCTCTGGGATTGCACGGCTGAGCCCATGGTCTTTAGGGGGTCTGGCAGCCCCAGGATCACTGGGCCGGGATCATAGATGTGCTGCTTTACGTCAGTTTGTTCATGATTCTCCTCAGCTCCTTGATGAGGGCATGTGGCTTTTGCTGGGCCGGTGTGGGTGTCCTCTGGTTCCACAGAAGTAGGTGTAGCTGTACAGCACACTTCTGAAGCAGCTGCAGGTTGCTGAGCCAGATCTGGGTGGGCCACAGCTCTGCTGCTCTCCATGCTGTCCCCATGGCCGTGCCTGGCCATCCCAGCTGTGGCTGTCCCCAGTGCCCCACGTGGGGTCTGATCCTCATCCCACCCACCAGGACGCAGCCCAGCCCCAGCCTTCTCCATGGAGGCGCCTGCAGATTGCACTCTGAGCTGCCCTGTGGGCCCTGCTGCCTTGCCCAGGTGTGCTGGGCCAGACCCTGCCCTGCTGCCGCACCATGGCACCTCCGCACCTCCCTCCCTCAGCTTGCACCGAGACCTGGCAGGAGTTCACCACTGCTGCATCTTCCGAGGCCTTCTTAAAATACAGTCTTAAGGTCTTGTCCAAGTTAAAAGCAAAATGAAAACTGCAGAAAAGGGAGGGAGAAACAAAAATAAGGTATTTTTTCCACTTTGTGTGCAGAAAAACTTTACACTGCTCTGATCAGTAACAGCAAAGGCATTTACAGCACCAGTTTGTTTTAATGTAAGAAGAAAGTTTAATTTAGCATGACCTCATTCTTTGGGTTTGTTTTGTTTATTCCTCAGGGCGCTTTCCTGCAGCCAGTGGGGACACAGCACTTCGTTCGTGTCCCAAGCATCCTGAGGCGGAGGCTGATCTCCCACAGGGTGAGTCACAGCTCGCACAGCCCTTTCTGGGGAGCTTTTCCTCTCTTCTGGGGGCACTGCTGCCACTTTGGCAGTTTTGCTGCCTTCACCTTTTGCTCCGTTCTTGTCTTGAGGATTTTTTTCATCTGGCATTGTGGTAATTAAAGACAAGTGAGTCAAGCCTTACCTTGGATGAGGGAAGATGAGAGCAGAGGAAAAAAGAGGCTCAGACGTAACTCTTTTCTTTGTTCTCATCTATCAAAGAAGAACTTGGCATATGTTTTCTACTCCTTTGCTGCTTGTTACATGGTAAATTTGGCACCTATTAATTATATGTTACATTATAAAAGTTTTTCAGTTTTTAATGTGATTCATATTTTCTTCTATGTGTTTGCAATGTTACTTTTTGATTTTGTCATCGCAGACTTGGTTTTTTAATGTTTTTACATGAAATCTGGCATGATTTTCTTTTACCTGAAAGCTATATAGGAGACATATCATGCATGACAGGTATATTAACTATATTTGATCCCAGTAATGGAAGTTGGAGTTTCTCCATTAAATTTAATGGAAATGTAATGATTTATGCCAGCTGTGAAGATCCGTTTGGTTATATTTGCTATACGAAATCCATTTGTTTGGTGGAATGACACGGTTCTTTTTTCTGAATAATTTGAAAATATTTATTTAACTGGTTATTAATTCTCAATCTGTAAAATCTTATATTTGGAGGATTATTGATAGTGAGGCTACTTCATGACTATGGAGAGACTGCTGTTTCTAGAGGCTTACAGCTTTTATGGGTCTACAGGGTCTAGGTCTACAATTACTGCAGTGTTGGTCCAGTTTATTGAGAGGTGATGGACAATGTCAGGCTCAGGGTCCATCATTTTCCGTGTGTTCAGGGAGTGGTGGTGATGGAAAAGAGCCACAGAATGCTGGGTTTGTTTTGGTCCCTTTGAGAGGAGGGCTCAGCAAACATGAGCCTGCTTTTCCATACGTCTTGTTCCAGAAAAGCTGTTGTTTGTTGCTGATGGAGACTTGACCTTTGACGGGGAATTCTAAACTGGAGTGGCCATACAACCCTGTAAAGAGCAACCTCAGCTGAACAAAGCAGCCCTTTGCTGTGTTGGATGTTGCACTTGGCAATGGCCTCCTCCTCACAGCTTAAAGCCATCCTTAGTTAAGGCTTCCAGGTGAAAGCGTTTGCCTTCTTTATTACTTTTCTTTCATAGTTAAACCCATTACTGCTAAAATTTCACAAAATAGCACTTCTGTCCAGGGTTCTGCCCTGTACAAAGGAGCAGTATGTATTTTGCTGTCCATGCTGTTATAGCACTTGATCTTTCATTTCTGCCTTTATAGCGCGGTGTGACCTCTCTTCTGTGCTGTATTGTGTCTGTCCTTGTGGACTCCTTTCCTTTTACTCTGGCGATATTTCACTTTAATTTCTACTCAGACCATATCTAGTCTACTGCTTATTTCCAGTGGAATTCAGCTTTCTTATCTGCAGGCCAAGCATGATTCAAACTATAAATTTCATTTCTTTTAGTATTTTCTGCTAAGCTACCACATTTTGAGAATTACTTTTTGCTCCGACTTCCCACAGTTTTAATTTTTAGCCTTTTGAAGAAATGATCTCAATGTTCAGACAAGCAAATTGCTAAGCGTTTTCAGGCTTCAATTTAATCTATTGTAACTAACCTCATTATTTGATAAAACTGAGTTAGAAAAGCAGATTCCCTCAAGTGTAGAGTACACAAACCTCATCTTTATTTATGTACGGAACAAAATTACTGGCTGTTCAGAAAATTTAAAGCATTTTAAAATTGGTTCTATTGTTCTTTAACAACGATTCTGCTAGTACTTCCCATTTCTTCTCAAGTTTTATTTCCTTAAGTACAGAATGTTAATCTTGTGATCAGATATGCATTCTATGTGAGAGAGGCAAATACAACTTTCTCAGGATTCTTTTGCTTAACTGGTTTTGTACCTTAACATCAAAAAGCACAAATCAACTAATCTTATAATTTGATTTTAATTCAAAATTTAAGAAAACCTATACAAAAGGGATTGTCTTTTGAAGGTGACTAATCTTAAAATTTAATAAAATTGCACTGTAGGCATTATAAAATAATTTAATTGTTGGAGAAATTGTGACACTTTAAGAAATCTAGTAAAGCTTAGGCCTTATTAATGTGTAACTATCAGTGGAGGACTTGAAACGAGGGTGGATGTGCTTTCTTAACAGACATGAAGAGGCCTGGTAGTGAGAGGGTCGCCGATGTATGTTTACACAGGTATGGATGTTCTTTTCACAACACACTGAAGAGTTTCAATAGAATATATGCCACTATATCTTAAAACAGGTATTCTGTCAATTGCTTTAAAAAAAGCATAGTCCACTGAAGCATAGAGTTAGAAATATGCAATTACTAGGATGGGTTTTTAAATGTATATATTAGTCCATGCACACACATGGACCTGCAAAGTCAATTCCATATGGAAATTGGAAAGGAAAAATTTATTTTGGCAGTCAGAAAATACTGTTCCACTGATTTTTATTTTCAGTCAAGAAATAACACAGGTTTACATGTGGAGTGAAAAACCTATGCTGCTAAATATGAATACTTCTTTGGTTTTATGGTTACCCACCACCTTAGGCTTCCTCTGATGCTCCCATTTTTGACTTGAATTAATCAGTTATCAGTGATCTTTTCACATTCTTTTGTGTCTGCAGAGGCAAGTTATCTATTAGGGAACAAATATATTGCTTTGGGATTAAATAATTGCTTGTATAATATCCAAAATACTTCATAGGAATTACTACTCTTAGACATTTTTGTTTATGATTCACTAAATAAACAGGCTTAGGAGAGAAACCTACCAGTGCTCTTGTATTGGTAATTACTTTTCTAGCTAAAATACCCAATCAGAAAAATTTACTAAATTTCATAATCTTTTTTGCTTTTCACTCAGTGAATTCTTAATTTCCGTTCCTTTTTCAAGGAACAACCAAGGATGGGAAGGTTACAAAAGACTTTTTTTGAAAAGCATTTCAGATTCCTAAATAATGGCTTAGGTAAATCTGTATGACCAGGATGTTTTATAGCAGAGTCTGCTGTGTAGTCTGTCTGGTGTGTCACACACATGCTCTTTAGCCAAAATATAGGATTAAATTAAAACAGATGTAATATTTCAGAACACAAATAATGTGAATTCTACATAAGATGTGGTTTGATTTAACTAGTATAGTAATGGCATGGATTATAAGGCCTTTAAAATGATTATTCCTATTCCTATTTCTTTAGACTAAACATCTTGCATTCAAATCTGAGATGTTACTCCTTCCAAATAATGGTATTTTAATTAATTGGTTTAAGTGTGTGTATGAAAGTGAGAACCTAGAGGGTAAAGTCAACCAAAAAAAGAAGTGTCTTCTGTTTCTTCAACTGTCAGTGTGTTACCACATAAATAGAAGTAATTTGTAAATTAATCTAACTGTGGAACTTTTATCTATGAGAGCCTGGGAGAAGATCCTGAACATCTCAGTCCTCAGCAAGGCCATGGTGCCTGTTTAGCTCCAAGCAGTGTCTGCAGCCAAAAAAGAACAAAAGGTTAAAAACTGATGTAAGACAATGCTCATCAGTCTGCAGGACTTATATCTGCGCAGAGGCTTCATAAACCCTGACTGATGATTGTTTATGAAGTCTGTGAACGTGGGGCTGGTCCTTGGATCCAGCTGAACTACTGGGAGGTTGTTCAGGCATTCTCCTCAGAGTTTGCATGGTGCACCTGTCTGAACTTATTTTCAGGAAAGAGCTTAATTTTGTGATCTGCCCAATTCCCTCTCTTTTCCACAAAAAGCCTTTGGAAGGCTTGGAGATGTCAGTACAAACCAGTGCAAACCAAATGAGTCACTTAGAACCAATTTTTTTCTTTGGACATTAAGAACTTTGTATGTCTAAAATTAAACCTGAGACCTTTTAAGGAGGCATTTCCTTCTCTCTAAGTATGTGTCTTAATGAAAATAGCCTGATACTTTTACAGAAAGGTCTCAGGATCTTAAATACCTATGAAGCTTTGATTAGACTTATTTTAGCTGCGTGTTCAACCAGAATACATTAATTTTTTTCCCCACTAATGACAGAGACTTGCAGGAAGTGTCGTTCTTAGTTTGCAGTGCCAGTTTGTTCACTTTCCATTTTGTTTGTGACATATTGTACATGAAATCATTTTTCAATATTGATTTGCTCAGAACTGATTGCATGTTCTACTGCTAATCATTATGCTATTCTTTATTTTTTTGTTCTGTTAAAGATTTAAGTATCCCATTATAAGGCAGCTTGCTTTACAAGAAGCAATGTTAGACAATGATGAACTATTCAAAACTATTCCAGAAGCAATTGAACTGGTCATAGGGTAACTCCATGCATCCTTCCACCAGCAGGCACTGGTCCTGAGACCAGCAGACTCAAGGAGGAGCAAGATGTAGACGCTGGAAAGCAGAGGTGGTGAGGTTGTTTGGCCATTTCATGTAAATACCACTATTAATGACCGAAGAACATTAATTTTAAAGATGAAAGAAACTTTGGGGTGAGAACTATGAAGTTGCATCTTTGGAACTCTCACATATTCTAAATATATTCTACATAGAAAGAATAGTAGAAGCCTACATAGGCTGTATAGGCTACACAGAAAGAGAGTTAATTGCAATGGTCAGAGTGGGTCTCAATATTCAAAGATAGGCATTTACTAATTAGTTCCTAGGCATGAGCTTAACTGCAGCATGTATTTGTGCATATGCTGTTAGCACACAGGAAATGTGATATTAAATATATTCACCTAAGAGGTTTAAATGAATTCATCTTACCTCACATTTTATAATGCATGAGTACATACAACGCTTGTTACTTGGGCTTAGCTTATTAAGCTGCAGTAACATGGCCATATTTCTAATCCTTTGAGTGTCAATATCAAGATTTAATACTGCTTAATGAATGCAGTTTAAATTGATACCTCTTGTTAATTTGGATTAACTTTCAAGGTGTCCCTATGACAAATGTGAAGAATATGGTAATATTTGTTTTACTGTCTTCTGAACTAGCAGGAACCATTATACCTTCAACTTACTGTTCCCTAAAAGCATCATTTGCAAGCATTATTTTCATGGCCACACAGTCTCTTGTGAATCATATAAAGCACTGTTAACTGCTGTGTTTTCTACAGGCAAGCATATTTTTGGGAGATCAATGAGTATCATCTCTCCTGAGTGCCCATCTACATTTTTATCCAGGCTTTATTTTCCATTTGGCACAGCATTTTTATTAGGTTAGTAATAGCTATATTTACAAAATCATTAATATTTTGTAAGACATAAATGTGCAGAGCAAAGAGATTATGGCAAAATAATTAAATGCTTAAGTCAATTTTACCTTTTGTTCTGAAGTTTCCATCTTAAATTGTTTCGAGGAGGCAATCGTTTGAAATCGCAGGAGTTGGTAGTAAAAGGTGGAAACTGTTTCTGCATTAATAGGTATATACAACCAATAACAAAATCATCAATACACTTGAAAATGAGTGCTTCAAACCTTATCTAATATCTGTGTTAGTGCAGAGATTTTGGGGTAGATTTTCTCATGCAGTGATTTCATTTAAGAAGCTATGGGAATGCTCAGATGCTCATTTATTTACCTAATGCATGGAACCTACTGAGGCTTTAATAAGCTCATATGGAAACCTTGTACCAGAGGCACTAGGCCTCATTAATACAGCCAGTTTCTCCTAAAAAAAGATTTAAGAGGAAATTTCACAAAAGTGTAGCAAAAATACTCCTTCTCCCAATATTTGCACTTATTCTATTGCCATTAATGTGTTTTTCCACCTAGATCTGTCTCTGTGAAACTCCTCTTGAAAGACAAATGCTTTGAACATTCTAGGTAGTTTCTTGCTCTAAAGGAAATATTTACAATGGAGTGCAAACCTTTTTATTTTCCTTTCTATTTCTGTTTTTTTTTAAACCAGACTATTATGAGAAAAGTTTATTGTTGGAGCTGATCAAAGGGACAAGACTTTTTCAGCTCTTAAGCTGGCTGAAACTTGCCAGTGTTATAAGACAGTTGTTTTTTAGTTTTGCTGATCTTAATGAACTCACTGGGCTTGTTCAGAAAAGCAAATAATCACAGAAAATGTGTGCTGAGGTCCTGACACTTGGACTTCAGAGAATTATCCATAGTTAAACTTCTCAGCTGTGCAGCTGGCCAAGGTGCAGTTCAGCATGAAGTCAGTTTTGATTTAATGAGGGATGTACTGAAGGCAGGGATGAGCAGTGTAAGTACCAGGCCGGAGTAGTGACTGTAACAGAAAAAAAACAAGGACGGGGGAAACTGAAGCAGGGGGCTTGATTGCAAAATATATCAATGATTTATTAATCTACTTTTGGCACACAAAGTATAGAAGCAAAGAAAAGGAAGAGATATGGTGATTATTTGATCTCTCTTTTCCAAAGTTCACAGTTGCATTGTGTAGACAGTGGGGTTTTTTTAACAATAGTGATATCTCGAACTACTTCTCTGACCATTTTCAAAAAGGCAATGCCACAATTCAAAAAGTTTTCATAATTTCCTCATTACTCTCATGCTAAGCAAAAGGAAATGCTGGTCACATTTAATTCACACAAATAGATAAACCAATCCTAAATTAAGATGGAGGTGTGAAATTTCCAGCTATGCTGGAAAGAAAATTAAATCATCAATAAAATATTTCCTTATAGTCAGGTTTTCCATAATTTCTGTGAAGCATTAGGTTTAAAATAGGTTTATTTTACATAACATTCTTCTCTGCTAAGGAAGAAGAGAACTCTTAAGTGCCACTGTTCTTAGATTTTTATTTATTAATGGCCAGAACTTCAAGCCTCATAAATTTGTCGAGAAGACTAAAGAGAACCTCTAAAACCATAGCAGTGTTTTCAGGCCACTGGGAAAAATCAGTATTTCTCTGATAAACCTGTCTTTCGGGTCAATGATCCATGAACAAGGCAGGATTTCCAAATAAGCCAAAGGATGCTTGAAAGGAGCTTTTTGTCTGTTGTGTCAACAGGCACATCTGAAATAATGTGGCAATTTTTAATGTGACACATCATATTGAGCTGCATAATTTCTGTGGCAAACCTGAAGTCAGTCTGATCTTTTACAAGGGTATCTTAAGCAACATCTTATTCTATCCTGTAGTGGTTTAGTTCTAAATCCATCACTTACTTATTTTCCTTCTGTGAGATAAGAATTAGGAGAAAGCAAAGCAGGCTCAAAACTTTGAAGAATATAAAGAAAGCTTCATTAATAGAACTAAAAGGGAAAAACAAAAAAGTCAGAATAAACCTTCAGAACACTTCTCCTCCTTCCACCTCTCCTCCCTTTTACCACTGACAACGTAAAGAGACAAAACTTGGAATTTTTCAGTCAGTTTACCACCTCTATATTAGTCTCTTGTCAGTGCACTTAGGGAGAGGAGTCTCTCTTGCTTGTGCTATGCAGATTATCTCCACAAGAAACAGGTCTCTTGTGGCTTCAGTGTCACAGCAAAACAGCAGCCCGGGAAATGGTTCTCTGCTTAATGCGAAAGTCTCTTACCTCAGCTTACAGCTTTCCCCACAGCTGTTTTCAAGGGTTCAATCTTTAGCTAATGGGATACCATTTTAAGTAGTAAGCTAATGGGGTACCATTTTGAGCTGTTCAGAGGTAAAGGTTCTCTTCATCTTTCACTGGGATCATCTTCGTCTCTGGGAACAGAGGTCTTCTTCTTCCCTGGGGGCAAGGGCCTTCATCACTCATCTCTCTCTGTTCAAGCTTCTCATTAGATCACAGCTCCTTCAACATTTGCTGGTTTCAGCACAGGTACCTTTGCTCGTGGTTACGGTTTGAACGCTCCACACCCCCACCCCCTCCCATGCTCTTCATGAATTACAGGGGTATTCTGATGTATCACAGTTCATCACCATAGCTTTGCAAAAGAATTTCAGCTCCTAGGTTTGAAGCATTTCCTCTTTCTCCTCTCTCTGGGCGTCAGCTCTTCCTTCTTCACTGACTTTGGTGTCTCTATGGTGTTTTCTTCACCTGCCTTCACCTTTCCCATTCCTTTGACTTGGGAGAGGATTGATATCTGTAGGTTTCATCTGTTCTGGGCAATCTTGCAGTGCTGAAAGAGTTAATCCTACCCGGGCCTTGCAGCTGGAATTTGTCTCTCGCTGTTGGTCACGCGATCTCTGCCGGGCGGCGTTTCTGTGTAGAATTTCATTTTCCGGCGGCCGCCCTGGGAGGGCTGCTCTAACGGAGCAGGAGTGGCTGAGATTTTAGCGGTGCCATGCCACGGGCCCGCCTGGCTGCCAGGCCACACCGACCCTCCAGTTACCTGTCCAAAAACCGGAAGCAAGAGAGCTTTCCTGGGCTTTGTTCCTTCTCTAAAATATGGTTCACAGAGGCATGTTAAGCTTTCTTAAGTGGCTTAACAGAGTTGTCAATATTCAAACAGCTGATTGAGTTTGTCGGGTTTGGAGGAATCTGTCTGCAGCCTCTTGCAAAAAAATCACTTCCGTGGCTGGTGGATTTCTCCTTAACTAAAAACCAAGCTATGCTAAACCACAACATTCTTCTGGCTGACCAACAGCTTCAGCTGCCCAGCTTCAAATGTAAAAGCAAAGCTCAAAGTGGAATTAGAGATACTTTTTCAGGACTGATCTAAGATTTTAAAGAAAGTGAGAATGTTGTAATACAACCCCAAATCTCTGTACAAAATTACTTTGTAACTTTTATCTTCAGTGTGAATAATTGTGCATCTCTAACTTTTATTTTTAAAAAAGTTGTAAAGTCTGAATTAAAATGTGTGCCACCTGTCCAATAGGGTGATGTGCTATAAAATATGTCCTGTGAAAGTAACAACTCTGTAGGTTGCTTTATAACCTCATGTCTGTGAGGTGACCATGGGGCCTTGTACCTGGGGCTGTGCTTACTTACCGTGTGACACCACAACCTGATCTCACAGGGATATGTTTGGCAAGGCTCTGGACAATTTGGTGTTCCTGATAAACTTTTCTATCTATTCTAATAGTTCCAAAACTGTTGAAACAAAAGAATAAGTCACTATCTTCAAGATGTGTGGGGCAAGATCCATGTTTTGATGGGTGCATTTTCTGGCCTTGGGTATGAACTACCAAGCTACCAAAAAGAGGAAAACCAAAAAAATTTAAGGAATTGGAACCAAAACCTCCATCCCCCTCTCTGAATGAAAGCTACGAGCCAGCTATACTATTCCAATTCTCCAATTCTCCAATGTGTTTTTCTTAGCAGCAGCAGCTCTTTTAGGGAATGTAACCATGGAAATTAGAAATTACTATCCTAACAGCAATTTGAGAGTCATTTCTTGAAAAGGGTGCTCTCTTTGAGGAAAAGATAGGAGGGGCAGAGGGAATAAGTTGTATGAATTCACATTAATGGCCAGGGCTTGAAATTCTGAAGAGCTCAACTACTATTTAATGACTGAAAATGGATGTAAATTGTATCTGTGATAATGAACCAAAGAGAAAGTAAAATGTATTAGGGTAAAAATAGTGTGAATACCCCAGTTTTGAAAACCTTTTCTGCCTTCACAATCCTTGCTATTCATAAAAGCACTTGATGATTCTAATTGTTTTAACATCCATCAAGGCTTCCTATATCAATGGGAATTTTCTCTCTTCCTAGATATGATTTAATGATTTAATCACTGTGGTTTCTTACTGTGAACCCTGCTAATAGGGATCCTACACAGATTACGTAAATTGTGTTCACTCAAGGACTGTAAATAGTGAAGCACTTAATTCTATCACTTTTTTTCCCCTCCTCAATTTAATTGAAATGGAACAATTTAAATAGAGCAATTAGAGAGCTCTCTGGCAGCCCAAGAATAGTTAAGATTATCTTATTTTATTATGATTGCTTTTAGGTCATTAATGTAGACAGCTAGTTTGGAGCTATATTTTAGATTATGTTGATTATCAGTCCAAGTAAAATACATGTACACAGGCGTGAAGTGCATTTCTTACCAATTCCATGCTGTGCCTCGTCCTGTGGCTGATGTTTTCCACGAAATGGGTTACTTGAGGCAGGTTTGCTGTGTGGCTGCTTGGAATAAGCTGATTTCACCCTACCACCTTGCTTGCTCTTTCTCCTGAAGCTGTTTATGATAATGCTAGCTGAGTATTCAGAACATGTGCATGGTATTGTTGCCTGTCACACAGACTGTTTGGCATGAAGGCTTTCTCTGATCTTCTACTCCTGTTAATAGGCTATTTAAGATGCCATCGAGTCACATTTATTAAAGCCTTTGAGGCTAAGCTTACATGAAGAGAGCTTGCTGTATTTTCTCAGAATTTACTGTAAGGGAAGCACGTGAGCATTGTGGCTATGTTTGCACGGTCACTTAATTTCTCTCAGGCTTGCAGGCAAACTACTTAATGCAGGCAGCTTTCAAAGGTCTGATTACAAGTTATGGCTTATAAACATAGAAGGTTTTCCTCAGTAACACGCCTATTTAAGGATCCACCGTTGCAATAATATGGGTTGAGATACAGTTACAGTACATTTTATTCAGGTTTCCATCAGCTGGCGCCTCCTCTTGACCCTCCCTTATAGCCGTATGTTAGATTCTAAGGTTGTGCATCCAGGATAGCTTGTTAAAGTAGTCCGGATTATGACTGTATGTCACGGGCTGCTGGCCTGGACATTTGTTGCCCGGCTATTTGTCCTTTTGTCTGCTTTAGGCTTTTTTCTTTTCCCAAAGTTCAGTTCCAGAGCCCAGAGAAAGACGGAGTTCGCAGGTGCGGATTTCAGGGATGTTTATTTCTTCTTATCTCTAGACTTGCTATCAGCCACCGCAGCTGGAGTGCTGCGGAGCTGTTTATAATCTGAAATCCCCCAGGAACCGCCCCTGGATGAGACGGGTTGTACTTTTTGTGGGGTTTTGGTGACCCAACCGTCTCCTGAAATGAATGTATTTATGAATCTGTACCAATTAATTTGAAAAAGGTCAGATCTACCTTGACCAATGTACTTGTGCCACTGTCACAGCATAACATGGAGGATAGAGAAGAAGAAAGAGGAAGCAAAGGACAACCAGGACAATGCCCAAAATCCTCCATCCTGAAAGCCCCAAGTTCTATGTTTTTCACCCAGTGATAAGTTATATTACTATCTTTTTCGCAGTTCTGCAGCTTGTAATTCTTCTTGTAACGCTGGTAACTTTTCCCATGGGCAACAGTCAAAAACGGTGCTATCCAGGGCTGTCTGTGAGGGTCTTAGACCTTCCTGCTGAGGTCTCTGGCCCCCCAGGGCAGCCAGGGGGGTGTTCTGGATTCCGACAACTGTATTCTGAAGTTCACAAAGTTCATTCAGCCTAATTTTCAAATAATTTAAATTTTTTTATCAGATGCCTGTTTCTCCAAGGCAGTGTGATCCTGAGTTGTTGATCTTGCCGTTAGGCTGGCAGGAACTGGTGTGGCCAACAGAGATTATATTCCAATTTCAGCTCCATTAACATTTTAAACTAATTTTTGAGATATGTCTCCATAGTAAATCTCTACAAACAAGAGAAGAGATGGTGACAGCTTATTCTAGGGAAAAGATTTCTAATGGCTCAGCTACTGCTTCCCTCATCCACACGTGCCCCCCTGCCCCCTTTGTCCAGAAGAGCAGTGCTGAAATAGACAGGGCTTTTTATCTTTGCAGCTGGGGTTCTTCCTTTACCATTCCCTGTACTGTGGGCCATGGAGGAGCCTCAGAGCAGGATGTGACACAAGTCCCTTCAGAGAAGCTGGGAGTTGTGCCCCACAAAATGCACAGTGTAGGCATGTCCTGCTTGCTAGGATGGGGTACAAGCTGTTTGGGACCTTACTGGTATGACTAGGGTGGATAATTTGGGTATCTTGAGGCTGGACACCACCAGGTCATCACACCATCTTTGGATCATGAAATAAAAATATAAAAGGCTGGAAGTATTCTGACTACAAAATACTTTCCTTACAGAATTTCTATAGAATTCCTGCAGTTACAATTGTCTTAATTCTCTATGCTTTTTTAACAGGTAATTATTTTTTGCAAATTATTCCCCATAAAAACCTTAGACTATGAACAAAGCAGCTGAGGATTCAGATTTTAATTTCCCCAGGTTCCCCATTTTGGGAGTTTTTTGGTGGGGTGGAGAGGGGAGGAGAGAAACAACCTTCTACAAGTATCTAGGGATATTTTACAAAGAACATTTCTGGTAGGCCTTGGTAAACAAATCTTTGTATTTAAACAGATCTGAAATTAATAATGTTGTTTTTATTTCTTGATTTAATCCATCCATTAATATAACTTGCATTCACTTCTGAAAGTTATACCAGCAACCAGTTTTCTGTGTAAACTAATATCTGAGATTTAGAGTTAACACATCCATTCTCCTTGAAGGTTTATAAGTTGTTTGAGTCTTATGATGAAGATGATTGCTACATTCCAGAACTGTGAGAGGTCTCAGTAACATCTATGAAAGCCAATGTATGTCAAGCAATGGTACTGTATTCTGATGTCATATATTGAGCCCATTTATTCTGATTTGTGCACTTAAGTTTGCAATTTTACAAATGTATATTTCACAAACATAATTGA
>WEIT01002489.1:178035-193109 GCA_013389985.1 Dryoscopus gambensis | reverse complement strand
CCGTTGGCCGGCACGGGGCTGTCGCACTGCCGGACGCGCTCCTGCACGCCCTGGCCGCAGGTGACGCTGCACGCCCGCCATTCCAGCCAGCTGGAGAACCCGCCGTGCACTGCAACGGGAGCAGGGATGCTGCTGGGCACTGCTGGTGCCTACAGCTCTTAGGCTGACACAGAGAAGTGAAAACTGCACCTCCAGACCCTTGGAAATCCAACTCACTTCATGTCATTTCTGTGCAAAAATCTTTTACCATAGTTCAAAGACAATTATTGCATATGCTCCTAAATGCTTTTCTCTAGAGGCATAGTTTAGTTATAACATGTTCTGAGGATGGGATCTGGTTCAAGGCCCCTTTCATTATTATTTTTGTCTCTTACCCTTCACAGCCTCTGTCTCTCCCAGCTGGATGAGTATAATGGAATAAAACTTAATGAAAGAATCCCTCTGACACTTCAGACTAGGCTTACCTTAAACCCAATGCTTATAAAGAAGGTAAGATCAAACATCTCATCCATAAAATGTGGGTGAGATGTAGCTTGACCACACTTGATCCAGATTAATGCTGTCATCTACCAGCTTCAAAATCACTCTGATGTTTTTTGCACCTACCCTGAACAGTCAGGGGTGCTGTGACGAGGACGGATCCCAGGAGATTCCTGGCTACACACTCGTACTCCGAGGTGTCCTCCCTCTGCAGCGTGGTGATGCGCAGGGAGCCGTTGGGCAGCAGGGTCACTCGGTCGTCGCCCAGCACGGGCTGTCCCTGGCGGGACCAGCTGATGGTGGGAGGGGGCTCTCCCCTGGCCTGGCAGTCCAGCACCGCCGTGGCACCGGCTTCCAGCACGGTTCCCACCGGTTCAACGGTGATGACCGGGGGGCCTGGAAGAGAAAGGGTTCTTTGGGCAATGGCACACGGGCACAGGTTTGATTGACTCAGTATTAAAGCGAGCACAGAGAAATCCGAAGTCAGTTTACTTTGACTAAAATTATTATTGCTGATCTCCTGCTGGCAAAACAGAAACACAGAATCATTAAGGTTGGAAAAGACCTTTCAGATCACCAAACCCAACCATCAACCCAGCACCACCACCGATGTTCACCACTCAACCATGTCCCCAAGTACCACCAAACAGACACACGTTACAATGTCAGCAATAGGCTGGTTTGAATATGTAACAATCTGAGGACTAAAGTGGAGATTAAAGCCCAGCTATATGAGCACATGCTCTTCTTTATTGCTAAAACAGGATGTTTTTCATAAAACCCACGGGAAAATGTTATTAATCATGTCCAGAGACAACTGAGGGGGAAGGAACAGACCCACACTGCTTGAGCCTACAGTAGGAAGGGCATGTTTAGAAATTCTACCACTAGCAAAGAAAAATTCTAATGTATTATTTTTGCCAAAAGTAAAATACTGTCAGTGAGATTTAGGATTCACCTCATGTAACCTGCTTAATTTATAGGTTGAGAGTCTAGTTTATTCCAGTTGTATTGAGTGAACTAAGAGAAACAGGCCCTTTCAGAGAGTGATTCAGCCCATTCCACACTGGTTTCTAAGATGAGGCTCAACTACCCTTTCCATCCCTCTCTTCTTTGACCTCAATGACAGCTTAGACCAGAACCTCAAATATTCATGATGAAAGATGCCCAGAGAAGCTCTGGCTGTCTCAACTCTGGAAGTGTTCAAGGAGCAACCAGCTCTACTGGAAGGTGTCCCTGCCCACAGCAGGTGATCTTCGAAGTCCCTTCCAACCCAAGCCCTTCTATAATTCCTTGGAAGAGGAGATGAGTCCCAACCTCCAGGGCAGTATCCAGCCTGCAACACTCCCCAAGGTGCTGCCTGCACCTCCCCATGGGCAGGTTTTCACTCCCACAAGGGGCATTAAGCCTCCCTTTGAGCCTTACTCTGCAGGGTCAATGTCAGGCTGCGCTCCACCACACCCACGTCGTTGGTCGCCACGCACTTGTAGTCACCAGCATCTTCATTCTGAGGAACAAAAAGGGCTCAGTCCACAGGGCCCCTGCTGGCAGGGAATTTTAACCCCAATTCAAAATGCAGACACGAGCTCATGGGAAAAAATAGGGACTTTGCTGTTCAGATTAGGAATTTAGATTTGGAATAAGAGATTTACACATGGAGAATGCAATTGCTTTTCAGCTGACCCATAAAACACAGGCTCTCTTAAGGTCAAGAGCAAAGGTCCCATTTAACTGGCCAGGACCAGGATCTCACACACCAACCATTAGTATGTAAATTCAGTCCTTCTGACAAGCAGGGAGAACTCTGACCCGCTGTGGGGTTTTGCTTCAATAATTTGAATCTAACTCTAGTCTGAATTAAAACATTTCTTAAAGGTAGAAGCAAAAAAGGATAAATGGCTAGCGTGACTCTTTCAAACCAATGTGATCAGGAATACCTTTATCCATCATGTTCAAGGCAGACACTCACAGTACCAGGGCAGTACTCACCACGGTGCCATAGATAGCGAGGGAACCATTGACAAGCTGTCGGATCCTGTTGCTAATCTGAACTCCCACTCCTTTTTTGCTCCACTGGATGGTTGGAGGGGGATCTCCCCTGACTTCACAATTCAACACGGCATTGCCACCCAAGGGCTCGATTCGGCTGGAGTGATAATCCCCTTTGAAGACTGGAGGCTCTGAAAAAAACAAGGGATGGCAGAGAAATAGTAGAGCCAAAATAAAATGTCCTTAATGATAACGTCTGGCAGGGATCATTCACCTCTGACTTTCTGAAGGGGGAATTTCAACCTGTTTGGATTTTCCCCATTTAGCCATTGGCAAGGTATTAAATACAAGGGGGAATGGCTTTAAACTGACAGCGGGCAGGTTCAAATTGGATATTAGGGAGAAATTCTTTTCTGTGAGAGTGAGGAGGCCCTGGCACAGGTTGCCCAGAGTAGCTGTGGCTGCCCCTGGATCCCTGGAAGTGTCCAAGGCCAGGCTGGACGGGGCTTGGAGCACCCTGGGATAATGGAAGGTGTCCCTACCCATGGGATAGGGTACATTTTTTACAGTTTAAGGTGCCTTCCCACTCGTCCCATTCCGACTCCACCATCCAAACTTGATGGTTACGTGGAGCTGCCCAGCAATGACCACAACTGCTGAATTTCACGTACCTTTGACGTACACGAAGCCAAGGGCCTTGATGGAGCCCACTGTGTTCTCTGCAGAGCACACGTAGGTCCCGGAGTCCTCCTTGGACACCCTCTCAATGAGCAGCTCACTGTGCCCGCTGACATCGCCGTACTGCACTGGAGGGAGGGCAGGGAAAGGGTCGTTCCAGGGACTGAGCACACACAGCTCCCAGGAGTGTTTGAATCTGTGCACTGCCCAGCAGCACAGCTCCGGGGCCCTCCAGGAATGCACAGGAAGTCACTGCTGTGCACCTGCCCGCATGCACCCGTTCACTTCAGCTGCCCCTTAATTTTGAGCACCAGCTGCTGGATGCTGAGTAAATATAATCAGATTTGAATGTTTTTATTGTGCTACTTTATCGGCTACAGAAGAGGGATGATTTCTTAATTACGTTCCTCACAGCTTTGTCTCAGAGGCAGTTTAATTACTTGACTGCGTAACACCAAAGATATTCCTCACACAATCACTAACAGTTTATTCCAGCTAGAGTTTTCTTCTTCCCTGCCCTAAGCTGCAATGCTGCACAGGGAAAAACAACTCTGCAGCCAAACGACCATCAGGGACCCACCTGGAATGATGTTATTGTTAAAGGTCCACGTTACTTTGGGGACAGGTATCCCAGTTGCTTTGCAGGTTAACCTGAGTTGCTCTCCTTTGGTCAGGGCTACATCTCCAGGCAGTTCAGTGAAAGCTGGGAGCACGTGAACTGTCAGGGTGACTGTGTGTGTGTCCTCCCCAGCAGCATTGGTGGCAATGCAGGTGTAACTGCCAGAGTCTTCGGGCTGGAAGGAAACATGGTAGGGAAATTTCAGCTGGGATATATCCTACAGCACATGCCACTCGTATCAGTCAGAGAATCTTGAAAGGTTTGGAACAAGCATTCAGCAGAAATGCTCAGCTGAGCTCTTCCACTTCCCTACATTTGAAGGATGACCAACACTTCTTTTTACCCTTCCTGAGTATTTACCACTACAAATTCTTCATAGATTTTACTCCCCAGTGGAAAATGAAACTTTTATCATGATTTTGGGACATTAAGAACAAGAAATCAAAATAAAACAATGACTAACCCAGAACTGGATCTTATCACTGCCAAATGTGTCCAGTAATAGCTTAGATTTAGGAAACTTACAACAACATTGTCCAAAATGAGGTCTCCACCAGGCACAGTCTGGTATTTTCCCACTGTGTCTCTTAGCAGCGTGTTATCCTTCCTCCAGTTAATTGTTGGTGTTGGGATCCCCTCAGCCACACAGGACAGAACAGCCTGGGAGCTCTCCGTGACCGTGTACTGCGTATCTGTGCTGCGGATCCTGGGTGGAACTGTGGGGAGGTCATTAAAAACATTGCCTCTGCGTATTATCCAAGCACAACACTGGACTGAAAAAAAACCCTGTCTGGACCTTCTGGATTGTCCATCTCCATCAGTGACCGTGAGCTGAAATTCAAGCAACTGGCCGATATTACAACTCAATAACCCTCCCCTATATTAAGTAGCACAGTTTTCCTGAACTCCTCCCTGGACATCCCTAGCTCTTTACTCTCTGTGGGGTCACACGGGTAATACACATCGTTTCCCCACAGTCCCACTTATCACGGAATCACTTGGGCTGGAAGGGACCTTAGAGCCCATCTCATTCCAACCTCCTGCCATGCACAGGGACACCTTCCACTAGCCCAGGTTGCTCCAAGCCCCGTCCAACCTGGCCTTGGACACTTCCAGGGAAGGGGAGTCCTCAGCCTGTCTGGACCAGCTGCTGCAGTGCTCCCCACCCTCCCAGAAGAGTTCCTCACTGTGCACGGCGAGCTCCGTGCTGGAGGTGCTGGATCCCGCGGGATTTGCCGCTGTGCAGGTGTAGCGGCCGCCATCCCCCGGCTGCACAAACAGGATCTGCAGAGCTCCCGTGCTCAGGATCCTCCTTCGCAGGGACTCCGTTATCTGCTGCCCATCCTTATGCCAGCTGATCTGTGGCCCAGGGTAGCCTTCAGCCTCACACTGCAGAGTGACAGACTGATCCACGGCAGCGACATATTCCTTCACGTGGGACTTGATAACGGGAGGAACTGAAAGGAACAAAGACAATTATTAAAATAAGTAGATGCTGTAAGAAGCATGGAACACTTTAGCTCTTAGTGAAAATAATTCTAAAAGCATATCCTAAAGTAGACATTGAACTAAAGGAAATAAACTCCTGGGCTCTGTTCAGCATCACATCAAACAGGAAAACACTAGGTCCCTTTCTAGTTCTCAGAATTGTGTTTGGACCAAGAGAAGGAGTTTAAAAGATGATTTACCTTGAACTTTCAGCTTGATCTTCCCCAGAGCAGTGCCAGCTGGATTCTGAGCAACGCACATGTAAGTGCCAGCATCTTCCACAGCTGCTCTGGCAATCTGCAAACTGCCACTTGGCTGGACAATGTAACTGTTCCCTAAAACAAATACAATCAAATTATGCTACTTCTCGTTTGGTGTTTGGTTTTAAATGAATGGAGAGGAGAAACCCAAGTTTCAGAGAAGAAAATGGGTGTCTATATCACAGGAGCAGGTGGGGTCCCAGGCTTAGGGAGGATACCTGTGGTGATGATGTTGATGCCCTCCTTCTGCCACGTGATCACAGGCTCAGGAGTGCCCGTGGCCTCACAGGGCAGCACAATGGGATTGTTCACGATGACATCCAATGCCCCCAGCTGGGCCTGGATAACGGGTGGCTCTGTGGAATGAAGGGAGGGAAAAGCAGAACATTCAAGGCTAGGATAATACAGAAGAGCACTAAAATTGTACAGCCTGAGCAGGCTGAAGAAGCAGTGCTGACTGCCAGAACAGCCTTGCACTTCAGCCTCCAGCTTACCCTGCACGTGCAGAGTGATGTGCCTGTGGGCAGAGCCCGCGGCGTTCCGGGCCACGCAGGTGTACCTACCCCCGTGGGCCAGCTGGGCAGAGGGGATCTCCACAGCTCCTGGGGCAGAGAGAGCACCACAACATGCAGAGCATCCTCGAGGCACAGGTGCTCCCTTACACGATCCCCCATTTCATTCCAAGCCATCAGAGAGGGGATCTTGGGGGATTGTTTGCATTTCTGTAATTCGTAACTTATGGATGTGCCCGTTTGCACTGATTTCCTGCAGCACAATACCTGAAGAGAGAATTCTGTAGCCATCTCCTCTGGGAAGCAACTTGATGCCATTTTTGGTCCAATGAACTGAGGGGACAGGCACTCCAGAGGCGGTGCAGGAAACCACGACTGGAGACAGCTTTGTTACCAGGAGCTCTGTGGCTTCATCTGCTATGGATGGAGGCACTGAAAATGAAGAGCAGGGCAAAGGTTACTTGCCCACATTCATTTGTTATAAATTCTTGGAAATACCAGAGACTTATGGATATCATATCAAAGAGGAATGAAATAAAAATCTCATCTCAACATTGGAACACCCCAAAGAAGTTCTGGGTGCCACACACATGCAATAGCAATGTCCCCTCTACCTTGAACAGTGAGCTCAACTGCCCTTTGATCTTCTCCTGCATCATTTGACGCAGAGCACTCATAGACAGCAGTGTCATCCACAGTGGGAGAAATGATTACTAAGGAACCTGAAGACAGAAGTCTGAACAAAGAAAAAAGAAAGTAAAAGCCATTGAAATACTTCTTTTCTTCTCAGGTAATCAGCCCACTGAATTTGCTGACTAGACAAGGTAGTGTTTAAGCACAGCTAGATTTTTCAAGTGCCAAAATCATCCCTGAAAACTTGAAACCCACAGTGAAACAGAAAACACCTCTCACCTGTACGTATTCTGGTTCTGGTCAACACTAAGCAGATGCCCATTCTTTTTCCAGCTAATTGCTGGTCTGGGAATTCCAGCGGCTTCACAAGGCAAAGTGGTTTGCACATTTACAGTAACTGTGATATTCGTCTGCCCAGGAGCAATAGTTGGAGGAACTACGGACAAACGAAGCCTAATTATTTAGAATAATTATACATATATATATATATATATATATATGCACACCCACACATTTTTCTCAGCCTAAATATGTTGAGCTGAACTGTCTGAACACATTGACTTGATTTTTATAAAGACTAATGTGACAGTAGTAAACCGACTAAACATGGAGCATGGGGTGTATCAAGTCTTCCTAGTTGAGGACAAGGAATAAATAGCTCCTTCTCAGGAACATTTGGGCTGTATTCTTAAGACTGTACATTTCTCCCCTTTTTTTTTTTTACCAGAGCAGCTAAGAAGGGGCTAAACTGAAACTGCCTCTGGCAGAAGAGACCTGCTGTCAGTGGCTTCAGCCCCGAGCTTTACCGAGGACGTGCAGGTCGACGCGCTGGCGCTCGCTGCCCGCGGCGTTGGTGGCCATGCAGACGTATCTGCCCGTGTCAGCCACCTGTGCCCAGGGGATGTGCAGGGATCCATCCTCCAACACGGAATACCTGCAACACAGCAAATGGTGCTGCCCACCATCCACCCACAGGGCCACAGGCCACCCCGGCAGCACAGAGGAAGAGATGGCTCAGGGGATACAACCAACGGCCTAAACGTGGCGTGCATTAATTGGGGCACAGAGTTTTCTCTGTTATTTCACTCTTTCCCAGCACATCACATTTCCCAAAGAAACTATGAAATCTGGCTGACATGGCAATTTCACATAAATGATACTGGATTTACAGAAAACAGCCAACCCCCTTTTTTATGGTTACTCATTTAACGTTAAAAACCCCTAATTAATGCCTGTACTTTTTCTTTGCAATAGAACAGAATTCCTTAGCATTTGCTCAGTTCTAGAAAATGCCAAACTACTTCCCTATAAAACAGCCAGAAAACAGAAACCATTCACTATAATAAAAGTTGGTACTAGAACATACGTATTAGAAAATACCAAACAGCTTTTGGTCTGCATGAAATTGCTTGACTTCATCCTAAAACTCTGTGTATATATAAAAATCTAAACATCTTTCGCATTTACTGTTCAAAATTTCTAATGTCAGCATAATTATTATTATATTTAGTTGCCAAAGGAGTTTTTTTATCCTTCTTAACAACAAAATAGTGAAGCCTTTGGTGCTGCTACTTTTCTCTAGAACAATTTCGTGTCTAATTAAGTTTCTGTAATAAATACATTCTTAAGTAGCAATGAAGAATATTTATGCTGACTTCTGGACAATACCTGGAATTGTTTCCAGTAAAAACAGCCCCATCCTTCCTCCAGGTGATCCTGGGGGCTGGGACTCCTTCTGCAGCACACTCCAGCAGGGCAGAGGTGTTGATGTGCACCACAGCGGTCTGGGGGCTGCTCCGGATTGTGGGAGCCACTGCAAGGGAGAATTGCTGATGATACAAAGGAAGTAACTCTACATTGCCAGGATTGAAACTGAGCACATGAAAAGAGGTGCAGCAGCAGGTTTGGGGTCACTGCAAAGACAGGAACAAGTTTCTTACCATTCTGGGCGATGGTAATTGCCAGGGTGCAGCAGGGAAGAAGAAAGAAAGTTTGGCTGAAATGCACTGCAAAGGTCAGCTCTGCAAGTTACTGCAAAAGGCATCACTGAGCTAAAACAGGGGGAGTTCAGCACATGGAATTTGGCAAGCTAAGGCTGTGGGGATACCCTTGCTTCCTGATTACACACTAAGGAGGAAAAAGGACTTTAGCTGGACCAGGTAAAGTCAGTCACTGGGGGCACAGTGTAAAGGCAGGGCCCATGTGACTGGGCTGGGAACAGAACAGAAAAAGGGAAACAGTTCCTTCCAGTCACCTGAGTGTGAAAGTAGAATAGCTTCTCACCAGACTAGAGGTGAGAAAATAAAAAGGTTTAAAATGGAGCTCAGGGCTGTGGTATCACAGGACAAGTATAGAGCATAAGGCTCCTCAAGCCCTGTCCTCTCCAGGTGCAGAGATGCCGCCACAGCTCTCAAGTAACCTGCCAAAGTGGTGGCCAAGCCAGCTGTGAAACCTTGTCCCCAAGGTGCCAGTCAAATGCTTCTAAGAATTGCTCTGGGTTTGTCCAAGAGCATTTGTCCGTCCTGGACACAGGTGCTCGCTCTGGATGTATCCTGACTCCATGTCAGGACGATGGCCGGATGCAGGCCCCGCTCACAGGGGCACAGACGGATGGAGAGTGAGCCATGGGGAGTGCCCAGCAGGTCCCTTAGTCTGGGGCCAGCTGTGGGCTCTGCAGTGGGACATGAGGCCAAGCACATGGCACCACAGTTTGGGCATGGCCTGAGCGGCTGGAAAACAACCACAACCGCTCGGTCCCTGCTGCCGGAGCTCCTGCAGAAACGGCATGCAAAGCTCGAGCTGCCCAAGGCTGCTCCACAAGGTTACCGTGCACTGCCAGCAGGAACTCCCTGGTGGTTTCCCCTGCCACGTTCCTGGCCACACAGGTGTATCTGGCACCGTCACCCAGCTCGGCGTTGTTGATCTGCAGGTACCTCCCGCTGGACAGGATCCGCACCCGGGGGCCTCCCTGCGGGCACACAGACACAGGTGGGGGTTTAGAGCTTCACTGCTGGTCTCTCCTGAGCACAGAACATCCTTCCACTGCACAGCAATAAAAGCCACAGAGAAGGGCACCGATAAACCAGGGACCGAACTCATTACTGCCTTTACATCCCTGAAGAGAAGAGGGCAGTTTTCAAAACTTATCATTGCTTACTGGTTTCTCCATTGAAACCCCTGCTGCAGCTTGTGCCTGAAGGAGGCAGCTGTTACAGAGCCAAAGGGCTTTGGAGTTTTTATGGAAGGGGCAGCTAAGAGCACATGATTAATTTCATTTATCTTTTTGATCTATGCCGTCTACAGGCAGAAGGAACAGAAGTTTCTCTACACTGTTCTTCCAGCATCACAGCCTGGCTCAGGTGGGAGGCAGCACAGGCTTAGCCAGCTCAGTTTACCAGCCAGGAGTTCACCAGCCAGCAGTTCTGGGCACAGGCTGCCCCTCTTCCCAGCCCTACAGTGACTCCACAGCCCTTGCCAGGCGCCAGCTCAGTGAGAGCATTGCTACAACACCCAGCCTGGGTCGTGCCTGCATCCATCACTGACAGCAACATCAGCTATGTGTGCTCACAGACCTGACTGGATAAAAACCAGCAGGAAAAAGAGCACAAACTCAGCTTTTCCAGCATGTGCCACCTACCCTCTGGATGGAACTGAAACCTCACATTCCCATCTACTCTTCTGGTTAGAGGGTCTGAGAAGGGCACCCCAGAGAGGTGAAACTCCTCTGGTTCTGCACTAGCACCCTGGTACCCTGCGTCACACCAGGCACCAGCTCCAAGGCTGCACGGCAGGGCTGGAGCTCTCAGGTGACACAATTCACTAGCAGGGTGGGTTATTGACAGATTTTGGACAATCACTGGCATTTCCTGATGAGAAAACAACCTGTGTGATTGTTTCTAAACACAGAAACCTAGAGATGACAGAAGACAGGGGATAAAGCTATAACTTAATCCTTAGGCTCTACTAAAAGTAAGCTAGAAAACCAATGTTGGAAAAAAGTACAAATTCAGCAAGTGTTTGAAAAAGGCCAGGTTAGGCCAGGAGGCTCCTATCTACTTCTTTTGTTAACCCTCAATGTGCATTTCCAAAACCCCTGAAGAGTGCTACCCTTAAAAGCTGCTGGAGGCCAGATCTTTCCATAGTTTTGCTGCCAGAGGAGGTGGTGCTGCACAGTCACATCACTCAGCACACAGAGATGGACTAGGGCAGGCCTCACACCTCAAAATCTGCTCAGTGGAAGACAACAAAAGCAGGAGGAATGACACCCCCCACAACAAGGCTGCTTCACAAAACCAGTGATACTTAAATTGAAATAACACTGCAGGCTGAGAACCTGCCTTTCTCCAGCCCTCTCTTGTCACTGTGACACCTCCACTTTTCCAGGCAAGGAGGATGATTTGCCAAGGAGCTTCTCACCTCTCCTCCCACACCCAAGGACACACCCATTTCCAGCTGCTCAGGATTAGTCAGCTGTTACATTTCTCTGGGGTTGAGAAAGCAACCAGGCACTGGGGAGGACACAGATTTCTCCTGATGTCTAGAATATCAGCTCATGGGTGGAGAGGCCCTGGCACAGGGTGCCCAGAGAAGCTGTGGCTGCCCCTGGATCCCTGGCAGTGCCCAAGGCCAGGCTGGACGGGGCTTGGAGCAACCTGGGACAGTGGAAGGTGTCCCTGCCCATGGCAGGGGTGGGACTGGATGGGCTTTAAGGTCCCAAGAAGACTCACTCCTGGCATTCTGACATAAATTCACGAGGCAGGAGGAGAACTACCAGTGCAAAGAGAATTCCCAGACTACGAGCTGAGCACCTCTGGCTGTCACAATGTTCCTCTACTTTTGCTTCCTGGTGAATATTTTTAACAGTAGCTGCTTTTCATGGTTTATGTTTGCTAAGCACTGCTTTTAAAACACAAGCTTTTTAATGAAGGCTAAGGCAAAAAGCATTCATATATTTTATTTCCATGCCTTGTTCATCCTTGTTTTCATTAAAAAACCCCACTACCCAGTTAAAGAATTAACTGTCCAGGAATAGAATGTTCCCGTTAAATTTCTTTCCAGTTGGTTCCTGGGCTATATTAAGATCATAGTCCCTAGCAGCACTTTGTAAGAATGGTTCACCCACCATATCCTTCTTCCAGTAATATTTAATCTTTCCAAGTTTACCACAGAGAAAGAGTCTGAGGAATGGCATGTCAGAGGAAAGCAAACAAGCAGAAACTTGGGTGAAGATTTAGTGATGAATCACAGTTAAGTGAGACGATTCATAATCTGTATGTTTCCTCTTTATTAATAAATAAAGGTTTAGACAAAATTTTTAATTAAGTTCAGTTAATAACTGAACTTTAATATTTAGTTGAAAAGCACCTGTTTTGTGAGTGATCCCAAGGATGGGAAGGAAAAAACTCTTTCTGTATAAACCACCCTCATCTTGCTAATTTTGTCTCAACCAGCAAAGACTTTCTGCCTCACCAGAGCCTTGGCACTATGGAATTCTGAGTGGGAAAGACGCACTTGGTACAAAACCTGGTGATTAGCAACCCATTTTCTATGAAGAACTTCAATCCCTTTCTAAGTGCTACTAGAGTAGGAGGATGCATAATATAGCCAAAGGAAACATAGAGTGCAGTCTTGCTCAGCTACCTTTCCCGGGAAGCCATTCAGGAGTTTACCGAAGGCTTCTAGCATTGCTCAGAGGATCCAGGAGGAGCAAGGGATCCCCCTAAAGGAAAAAAGAACAAGTAACAGCGGGATGGCCACTTCACACGCCTGCTGGCTCTGGGGGCTCAGTTGGGGCTGACTGCAGCGGCACTGGGGCTACCCAGCTGCTCTGAGTTCTGGGCACATAACTCGGGCTGAGGGGCCAATGAGCGGAGCAAGAGACCTCGAGCACTGCTGTGACAAGCGCAGGGAGCAAAAGGCCAGCACGAAGGCTGGAACCTCGGTACCTCCAGCAGCTCTCCGTCCTTCAGCCAGGAGATGGTGGGAGGAGGCACCGCGTCCGACCTGCACTCCAGAATGGCCTGGCTGTTCTGCAGCACCGCCAGCTCCTGGGGCCCTCTGGTACCAGCAATATTGGGGGGGACTGGCACAAAAACAGAGAGCAAAATCAACACCACGCGTATGAACCATGAGGAGAACTCCTTATCTAAAATTTTCAGTTTATCTCAAGTTTAAAATAAATGCAAAGCTGTGGTACCATTAATTAGTTCTCCCTCTCAATACCTGTGTTAAATATGTCAGTATATTTCACATCTCTATATATAGAGTGAGCACAACAAACTCGATCCAGTCAAATACTGACATCTGTGTGCTTCCTGGATATTCAAAGTAAGACTTGGAATTGTAACAGAACTCAGGTGGAACTTCCCTTCTAATTGTGTACCTCATTCAAAATAACCATCCTTAATTGGAAACATTAATTATGACCATATGGTGCAGTATCACAGAATATTTCATCTTTAGGAGTATGTGTTTGTTAAATGAGATGCTGACATGTACCTTAGCAGTTTACACTTTGAAGAAACTTTTATTTCCCTAGATTAAACTTACCATGCACTCGTACTAAATATTCCTTATCATCATCCCCTGCTGGGCTAGATGCCAAACACGTGTATCTTCCTGTGTCCTCCACCTAGAAACACAGGGACAACTTCAGTGGAAACCTCAGATTATGGGAAAAATTCAGCAAAACCAAGAAATACAAACATGGCAACAACATACAACAGGCAGCCCTTGAACACAGGCACAGGAGATACAGAATGCCTAGAAAGAAAGTAATGAGGTTCTTGAATACTTCTTTATTTAACTATGATGGGCTTATTCAGAGATGGCCCAAGGGTTGCAGGACTCCATAAAATCTCTCTGGATAATGTGTCTCCAGCACTAAAGATGGAACTGGCTGTAGGGATCCATCTAAGGAAGGCTCAGGTTTGGGTATTGAGGAAGTCCTCTTGTGCACACCGTCATTAATGTCTTTATGGTTTCTCCTTCCTATAAACTCCTCATTGTACAGCCCAGAAGGGTGGTTTTACAAACAAAACAAGCAGCAATCAATCCCAAGCCCTATCCCACTTCTTTCTGGGGAACTTCACCTGGGCATCCACAGCTGGATCCAGCCTTAGTTTATTGATGCAAGTTTTTAAAGGTTGTTTGCCCTGGACCATTCTCTAACCACAAATGCAGGTGGGTGAGTTTTAGGGGGTTTTAGGACACCTCTGAGGATGGTCCTAAGGCAGGAACCATTTTAGAGATTGCAGAACTGAGCCTATTTTGAAACAAACACTCTACCTGAGCACTGGTTATTCGGAGGGCTTCGCCTAGCATGTGAATATTGTCAGTCTGCAGCAGGGGGCGCCCATCCTTCATCCATGAGATTTTGGGCACTGGGATGCCAGAGGAGACGCAGAGAAGCTCAAGTGGGTTGTTAACAACGACAGAGAGCTCTTCTGGTTCATCTGAACCATTAATACGAGGTGGCTCTGTGGAAGGAAAAACATTCCAGTTCCTTATGGACTCAAAACACCTGTAAAGACTGACTGAAAACATGATCTTGTGGGTAGAGTCTGTAGAATTAGTCTACATTAAATGATTCTGAGTGTATCATGAACTCACTGAGGAACTCGGGTAATTTCTGACTCTGCCTATTAATTTGCATATTTTATGATTTAGAATTATTAGTTAGAAAATGTTTTCAAAAACACAGATAAAACATACTATACAATTTTAGCAAATATATTTATCAGCCTTTAAACTGTTGTGCTTTCAGCTGTGCATCTTCCTGTCAAGCTGAATTTCTGCTAAGCAAAGTTACTAATTTATAGCATATAGTTATATTAATTATAGCACATTTCAGCACTTGGAAAATATGTACTATGCACATTCACACATCTTTAGGTATCTTTCATTTCCTTATTTCTCTCATTTATCATTTATTGTAACAACCAGGTTGGACAGGGCTTGGAGCAACCTGGGATAATGGAAGGTGTCCCTGCCCATGGGCAGGGAGTGGCACTGGATGGGCTTTAAGGTGCCTCCCAACCCAAACCACGCTGGGATTGTGTGAGCCTATGGGAATACTCCTTGTCCCTGGAGGTGTTTGAATTGTCACATCACTGCTGACACGGAGAGGTGAGCACTCACCCAGCACCCTCAGGACGAAGTGCTTGCTGCTCTGTCCGGCGGCATTGGAGGCCACACAGGTGTATCCGCCCGCGTCCGCAGGCTCTGCCCGCAGCACCTGCAGCACCATCCCGCGCCTGCTGGAGCTCAGGCGCGCCCCGAGGCCCAGGGCGAGCCCGTCCTTGAGCCACGCCACGCTGGGGACAGGGGAGCCATCGCTCACGCAGCCCAGGGTGGCCGCGCCGCCCCGCAGCACCGACACCTCCTCCGTGCCTCCCGCGGTGTCCAGTCTGGGCG
>WEIT01002489.1:100470-177668 GCA_013389985.1 Dryoscopus gambensis | reverse complement strand
CATGGGGACAGAGCTCTGTCACACGCGAGGCAGGACATGGGGACAGAGTGTGTCACACGCGGGACAGGGCATGGGGACAGAGCTCAGTCACATACAGGACAGGGCATGGGGACAGAGCTCTGTCACACACGGGACAGGGCATGGGGACAGAGCTCAGTCACGCACAAGACAAGGCACGGCGATGGAGATCTGTCACACAGGGGTCGGGGCTTGGGGATGGAGATCTGTCACACATGAGACAGGGCACGGGGACAGAGCTCAGTCACACACAGCCACAGGGACACGGGGACAGAGCTCAGTCACACACAGCACAGGGGCATTCTGGGCACAGAACAGCAGGAACAGCTGCCGTTCTGCACTTCACCAGTTACATTTCTGTGCTAAACTTCGCTTAGAAATTAAATATTATTCTTTCTAAAAAACCTGTGACACATTATGGGAGTTGGAACTAGATGAGCTTTAAGGTTCCTTCCAACCCAAACCACTCCATGATTTTATGACTATGGGTAATAATTCTGGTAAGGACTTTTCTAGGGTTAAAACACTTTCCGCTTAAAAAAAATCCCCAACACTTAAAAAAGTTAGTATTTCCCCAGTGATTACCTCTAAGATATACTTGTGGCTGTCTGCAACAAGGTGTTGGTGAGAAGGAAAACTGAAGAGTAGGTTTAAGAAATTAAGACCTAAGATTCTTTACATAAAGCATTTCAGAGACACTCACCCAAAACTCGCAGGTTGTAGTGTTTGTTGTGCACTCCAGCCCTGTTAGATGCTACACAAGTGTACACTCCAGTATCAGACATCTGCACTCGTGCAAGCCTAAGGAAAAAAGCAGTTTAAGCAAGCTGTAAATGGAATACATGGAACACATCACCTTTATTATGGCATGGTTTGGATCAAATTTTACTCTTGCCTCCAAAAACAGAACAGAATTATGCTGTTACCGCAAAAGAGAACAGAAAGTGAGCTGATTAAAAGAAATGCAAACCAACCTGAGGATCTGCCCAGCTGAGAGCAGCCTGATCTGGGAGGAGACAGACAGAGGAAGGCCATTCTTCAGCCAGTGGAGCTGTGGTGGGGGGGTCCCAGCAGCAGCACATTCAATATTTAGGGAGGTGTCCAAAAGGGCAGTGAGCTCCTCTGCTTCATCTTTACTATTGGCTATCGTTGGAGGAACTGCATTTTGTAAATGATGGAAAGGAATGTATTAAAACAGGCTCTTGAAACCATTTCACACCTTGCAGGAAATCCTGCCCCTAATGCCCCACTGGCAATTCAGTAAGAGGATCCCATTTTTTGTAGAGTAAGTGGTCAGACAATAACACTGAGCACTAAAAACCATCCGTTTATGTATTTCAAATCAGAGGCACTGCACAATGACAGTAGAATTATCTCTGATTTGCCATCCTGCAGCAAACAAGGCAGAGCTCAAGGCCTGAAGCTCCTGGGCAGAGGAGGACAGTGCAGGAAGGGATGGGCTGAACCCAGGGCCAGAAGGAACCACTCAAACTCATGTCCTTAAATAAATCTCAAATACAGAGAAATCACAGAGGAGGAAAGTTAGTTTATTGATGTCTGGATGCATCTTCTGGCTTAATTGTTAAACAGAGGAAGTTCAAAATGCCTAGGTAAGTATTCCGGCCGATTACACTAACTGCTGCTTTGGGGATTTTTGGGGTTGCAGGTTGGTTTGAAAGCCATGCCCTTAGGGGTTCACTACATAAAGAAGCCCAGGCAGGTGCAGCTCCAGGCTCTGGCTCAGTTAGGATCCCATCACTCACTGTGCCAGTGACACCAACAAGACCTTTAAGTTGGTTATAGCTTGAACTTCAACCAGGACAAACTGAGCACAAACTCCCTGCTGTTGTGCAGAGCCACTGTGTCCCTAAAAGATGTGCTGTGGTCATTCAGGCCTGTTATTTGTGATACCAAAGGTCATCGCTTGTTACTCGTGCCTGTGTTCCCACTGACTCTGAGTCTGTGTAAGTGGGA
This sequence comes from Dryoscopus gambensis, assembly GCA_013389985.1. Taxonomy (NCBI): domain Eukaryota; kingdom Metazoa; phylum Chordata; class Aves; order Passeriformes; family Malaconotidae; genus Dryoscopus; species Dryoscopus gambensis. The sequence goes on along the minus strand of WEIT01002489.1, from coordinate 175,676 downwards.
CAGACACCCACCCCACTGTGAAACTCTGCCTGGGCAGAACTCTCCCCTCTCCCCTCCACTGTACTTAATGAGTACATTTTTCACAACTTAAACTACCCACTCTATGCTGCTAAAGGATTATGTTCACTATCTGCTGGATATCAAACTGTGCAATTTCCTCCAACACTCCCTCATTTTTAAACCCTCAGGACTTTTAACTATCAGTTTCCTTCGTACCACTCTGCTCTGAGCTGTTGTGCTTTAATTATGGAATTAGAGAAGACAATACGGCAAAACAGCAGTGTCACAGGAAATCAGCCCGAATATATTTTTCCCCACAAGAAATAAAAAATCATTACAAGCAGAATCCCTCTATTATGAGATTCACCAAAGGAATTAATTCCCGTTTATCCCAAAACACATTTACCAGCAATTTCAACCCTTTTGTCATTGACAGAGCATCCTGTGTAATATCTATAGCACAGGCAATTGGAAACATGTGCATGCAGGATTCTGCTGCACACAGGCATTCCTCTCTGGGCTCTCCCTTGGGAGCACTCCCAAGGATGGGATTATGGAGCAGACTTGGGTTTCACATCTGGCAGAACTCACCATATACATTCAGGTTGAAAATCCTGTCCTCCTCTCCTGCAGGGTTAGTAGCCACACAAGTGTACTTCCCTGTGTCTGCGGTGAGAGCTCTGGAGATGTTTAATGTGCTGCCATCTGGAGTCACTCTACAAGGAGCATCACAAAGCACAGGGAGTTTGTTTAGTGCTCCTCTGACCTGGCAAATAAACGGTCTGGACATTTCAATAACTGCCTCTATGCTCCTGGGAGCTTGGTGCAAGAACCATTGTGTTTTGCAAAATATTATTGTTAGGGATAGGATAGGAAGTTTTTCCTAGAGATGTCCTGTTTAAGATTCAACTGTCCTTTGTTTTAAGATTCAACTCCAGCCAGGCTTTTGAAGGACCCATAATGAAAAGCATCAAGTCAAATGTTTCCATGCCTCAGATCTTTCCCCTCCAAAGGAACTTAATGACCTTAACAAACTTCGATGAAGCTGATGAACATTTATGGAATTAATTAACTGAGAAAGAAATAAATATCATATACTTATCTCTCTTAAGAAAATGTAATTTTAAAAAACTGAGTACTAAGAAATTATACTTGATTTATAGGAAGCTAAGGATGGAGACGATCTTCTTAACCTGGCTAAGCTCCAGTTCAGGCTCTCCTCACACTCCCTCCTTAGGGCCTTCTGAGCTTTAAAATTACAGAAGAGAATGCAGTGTCTGCTTATTTTTCTTGCCTTATTCTTTGTAAATCATCGCTGGCAACTGTTTTTCCATCCTTCAGCCACTGCACGTCTGGGATGGGCACTCCACTGGCATTGCAGAGCAGCTGGACACTCTCTCCCAGGAGGACACTGACCTCGCTCGGCATCTCAGAGCCAGCAATACTGGGAGGAACTGGAAATGCACCATGGAGGGAAGAGATTCAGCAGCAAGAAATGTAACTTGAACTAGAAACAGCCACACTGCAGTAGCTTGTGAGCACCAGCACTCAGTGCAGCACCTGGGGCAGGTTCTCAGCAGCTGTGGCTGCCCCTGGATCCCTGGCAGTGTCCAAGGCCAGGCTGGATGGGGCTTGGAGCAACCTGGGACAGTGGAAGGTGTCCCCGCCCATGGTAACCAGGGGCACTGGGTGGACTTTGAGGTCCCTTCCAGCCCAAACCAGTCTGGAATTCTGTGACCAACATTATCACAGCCCTGTGAACAGCCACACTAATTCTATCCCAATCAAAGCCATTTCCAGCCTGTATTCCCAAGGAACGAGGATGACAGTCCTGCTATCCATGAAGTCAAGACTGTCAGTCTCACTTGTAAGTTCTGAGCATTTCAAGCAATTTCAGACACATTTGATCCAACAACCAGCTTGACATTCCACTCCCAAACTTGGGGAAAAACTGGCAGGCAGGGGTACACCAGTGCCATTAGTGGGGATGAGTCATTAGGAGCAGAGGAAAACACAACAGCTGCAGACTAAGGGTGATGCACAGCAAGGCAGGAGACAATTCCGTAACAAATACGGGTTTGTCATTTGAGGTGGGAGTGGGGGGCAGTATTCCTAAGCAAATTCTGCAGTAGGTCTTTGCTAACCCCTCCCATGGCACAACAGGCACCACTGCTCCTGAATCCCTCTCCGTGTGCTGCTCCACAGCCAACCAAGGCAGCTCCAGTGCTCAGCAGGAGGAAGGATGTGACCAGCAGCAGACACACACAGCCTGCATGACCGTTCCAAGTTCCACAGTCAGGGCTTAAGGATATTCTTTTCCATGCAAATTTCAGACCAGAAACACTGAATTCTCCAGCCACTCTCCCCTTTGGTTGCAAAAATAACAGTCCAAATTCTCCACTTTTCTACGTGATTATGTGATCTCAGTGACTCCGGCACAGACAGTGTCACATTCACCCAATGTTCAACCAGTTCTGCTCCCTGTATCCTCCCCATTCCTTACCTTGGATGGAAAGTACATAGGTTTTCTGAGCTTTTCCCTCTGGATTGGAGGCAATACATGTGTAGGTGCCACTGTCCAGGAGCTGAGAGCGAGCGATCTGAAGCTTGCTTCCACCAGATAAAATATGAACTTCAAGAGAATCCAAATTTTCTGAAATACATAAACAAGTCATCATTCCAAACCAGGCCACAGGGAGCAAACATCTCTTTTGGGAGGAATTGTTCCATCCAAGTTTCCAAAAAAGATTCCAATCAGTTCTCCTAAGAGTCTGTCTAGAGACAGATGAAGAAGAAACATAAACCAGACAGCAAATAGCAAAGTGGTGCCTCAAAGACAGGAAAAAGAGGAGTGAAAAGCATGAAAGTATGTTACCTATTGGTTTTCCATTCTTAAGCCACACTAATGTGGGTGGAGGAATTCCAGTAGCATCACACACAAAAGTGACAGGATTACTGATGGATTCACTGACCAATTCTTGCTTGGGGCCTTCTATACTTGGAGGCACTGTGAATTGATTGGAAGCAGGGAGAATGTTATACAAACTTATTTTGAATTGCCTACTCTACAAAGTCTATGTTATTATAATAATTATTGAAGATGACGCAGAGGGTGCTCACCATAAACATTGAGATGGAAATTTTTACCATCTCGTCCTGCAATATTTATGGCTTTGCACACGTACTGGCCCGTGTCAGAAACCTAAAATAAAAACAGGTTTTAAAAGAAATCATCATGGAGTCTTTAATGCTACAGTTTAGAGACATTTACAGCCTGTCCCTCTGCTGACTCGAGGTGTTTCTGACAGGACAGAAAGCCTTCAGCAAACACATCTCCTGTGTACAGCGAGTAAAATACACTGCTAAAGACTGAAATAATTGCTTGGCAGTGGCAGAGCAGTGGCAGGTGCAGCCTCCCACCAGCCTGGCCCACCTCTGCAGCCTTGATCCGCAGGGCCTGCCCGTCTGCCAGGACCTCCATGGCGGCAGAGTCGGGAATGATGCGGCTGTTCTTGTACCAGGTGATGACCGGGGCTGGGATGGCATTGGACTCACAGTCCAGGGTCACTGGGGTGCCCACTCGCACGTTCAGCACTGTCACCGACGCTCCCCCCTGGGCCTTGATGCTCGGGGGCACTAGGGAAGGAGCTCAGAGTTAGTTCTGGATTTGTTTTGTTGAAACAACCCAATAAGGCAGATAAACCTCCCCGTATTTTCCAAGCAATAGATCTTATTTCAGAAAATAGTAGAACACAAACCAAGGACAGTTAGGAAGCTCTTCTTCTGACTTTGCCCAGCTTGGTTCCTGGCAGTACAAGTGTATTCTCCACCATCCGACAGCTTGGCTCGGGGAATCTGCAGCGTCCGAGCACCTGGAGCAAGGAGAGAAGGCTGGAGATTTTTCTGTGGTGATTGTGTCAATCCCAAAGGCTGGTTTACAATTGCAGGTGCAACAGGCTGAGCACAGGTGCTGTGCCCCATGCAGAGCGGCCATGGGCCCTATCAACACAAACCAGACAGAAGCAGAGCCCACAGGCTGCAGAATAGCTGAGATTCCTCACCAGGCACAATAAAAGTGTTGGAATTTGAATTGACAGGCTTTCCATTCTTGAGCCAGCTGAGATCAGGAGGTGGAAAGCCCATGACTTCACAAGTCAGAGAGATGAAATTATTCACCACCACAGTCAGATTCTCAGGGTTAGTCCCAACAACACTTGGAGGAACTGTGGAGAGAAAAATACATTAATAGCATCTATCCATGCATCAGCAAAGGATATCCCACAAGACTCTGATTTACTACAATAAAGCTGAGTTGCTGCATTTTGCTGAAGGGCCAGGTTGCAAAAATCTTTCACATCATATGCATGGACCAACTACTTTTCGGATGTATCTGGAAATATGACTGAAACTAATCTAATGGTCATTCCTTCTCCTGTACTTCACAACAAAGTCAATTATTTCATTTGCAGTCCTTCTGTGCTGGAGGTTTGGGAGGGCTAACGAACCTACCTGAGATCCTGACGATGCACTGCCAATTTTATAACACTGCTCATTGGACATTTGCTGTGTGAGGCAGGACAGAGCAAATTCCCATTGGCAGCATATGTAGGATGACTATCAGTTCTTCCTGATTTCTTGCTGCTCCTGTTCTCTCTGGAAAAGTCCATTTTCTGCCTACAGAGACCCCAAACTGATTCCTCCTGACACAGTTCAGAGTTGTTCTGTCAACCAGACAAACCTGTTGCTTAGCAGTGAGCTAAGCACTGGAAAATCCTGGCATGCAGCATTGCTCCAGGGGGTGCATTCCTTAAGCTTACAAGTCCCAGGATTTTTAAATCAAGAATAATTTGACATGTGACCTTTCTACAAGAATGATTTAGAATGAAAGAACTGTAAATCTCTTCCTTTTAATAACTCCCAAGCTTTAGTTGCCGGGTTTTCGCAGTGGGGATATATAAAACACTTAAGAGGAAAGCAAAAGCATGTTCTTGGCTCTATTAGCTGGAAAAATGATTCCGAAGAACACATGGAATCCTCCTCTTCACAGACAGAAACGTTGAAGTATTTTGGCCCATTTCCCCCCAAAATGCTCCAGCTGTTTGCTGTCACTTGAGTGACACAAACCAATCATTACGGCAAGTTTATGGCTCCTCTGGACACTGCACAAACAAGGGGAGTCCATGTAAATGGGGAATTTGGTCCATATTTTTCAGCTTGGAATAACTGAAGGATATTTCCCTGATAAAGAGGATAAAATGGTTCACTAGAGCAAGTGGAGAATTCTGATCTGATGACATTTAATAGTTATTTATATTTATTTACTTTTACAGTTCCTTTCCCACAGATGTGATTATTGGCAGTGGGTAATTTAATGTACAGGGCCAAATCTCAGCTGTCTTTAATGAAATTTGCTTAAACTGTGTCAATGGTTGCTTTCAATTTCTGCAGCAAAAAACAAGCACCACAGGTAATCGGCATATCCAAATGTATTTGTATGTGCATAAAGACACAGTCATGAGCTCAAACAGAGCACTCAGCATGAAAATGACCTATTTCCCTATTTAAATCTGGGTGCTTATTTCCTATGTTTTAAAAGGTGTTATATTAGTTTTATTACTCACCTTGGAGACCAGAAGTGAATTTTCCAGCTTAATAAAGAGCATCATCTTTAATACTTTATTTTTATTTATGAGAGCAGCTCTATTAGAAACATATAAAAATGCTGGGAAATAGCCTTTTTTTTGACATTGACAAAACACAGATCCTGCTGCTTACTGATAATGCATTTCCCTTAGTGCTTCACCCTGTGTGGTCTTTTCCTGAATAGCTACACTCTAATTTTTCAAATTAAACTGCATTAAGAAAAATAGACCTAAGGTGGTAATACTGTTGAGTTAGAATTGAAGCTTCATGCATCTATTTCTTTTAAGAGAATAGTATTAAGCCACAGTCACTAGAACCAAGTATTTTTAAGACAGAAGTTTAAATTTAAACACAAATGTCAGGAAAAGTGAAATATTTTGATTTAAAGCAAAACTCACACATCAGGAAATCTGGACAGACTCCACTGAAAGAAAATGATTTCTCAGAGAACAACTCCAGGGCAAATTCTTCCCATGACAAGACCAGCCTTGGCTAAATGCATTACTGAGTAGCAAAAAGTGCTATAAATCTGTGCCATGTAGTAGGTAAATTTGCTGCATGTGTGATAGAGGAAAAAACGCAATTACTCTGCGTGCAATAAACTGACTCCTCACGTTCCTGGGATGCTGGTACTGTCTTTAGGTGGGAGAAAGGACAGCTCTTGTTTTCTATCAGATAAAGCCCATAAAGATGCCAGTATTCCTTGGCAGGTTGAAACATGGAATGGTGCAGAGGAATTGGTGGGAATGATCCTTCTTTGCTTTTCAGGATGGGAAGCTGAAAGTGGGCAGAAATAGAAGGGGAAGTTTGGGTTTACTCTGAAATGTTAATTAGAAATGTCCTGATTTTCTGAAGTTATCAGGAGAGAGAAGGGAAGGTGGTGGAGACTGTTTTATGAAAAATGTCTCGATTGTACTTCTTTTAGACTTCTGATGCTTAAGGCCAACATTTATTTTAACTCTATTGTAACTCCATAAGAAAACCAAAAATAGAGAACAGACAGGAACCTCAAAGAGCACATTTTTAAAACCAAGCTTTTACAAGCTGTGTATCTTTGTTTAATGCTTTCTATCATTAATTTCCTTGAAAAAAATGCATTTTCTGAATGTATCAAAACAGACTATAATCCAACCTGCTTATAATTCATGATTCCAGGGCTCAGCAAGCCCAACAGAGCAAACACAGCCACCATACCAGGCTCCCTCAATAACAATTCCCACCTTTCTGGAACACATACGAGGAGCTAAAGCCACGTGGTATCAAGAGCCATGTGCTGTCAAGCTACTTTAAAACTGGTATTTGAGTTCTGGTCTGTCAGAATCTGCATCACACCCAGCAGGACTGACATGAATGAAGCTGAGGGGGCTGAGCACTCTGCTAAAAATAACACATCCAAGCTAAACCAGCATTTGACAGAAGACAGAAGTTATGGATGACTGTACTTACTGTGAACATTGAGGTTAAAATACTTCTTGGCACTTCCAGCTATGTTTTCTGCGATGCAGACGTACCTGCCAGTATCTGTTATCTGAGAATTCAAAATCTAAGGGGGGAAAAAAAAAAAAGCTATGGAGCTAATATACAGACAACTAACTGACAAAGAAGCAAGTGGAGAGGATTAAGTCCAGCTCTCTGCTTTCATAGTTTTATTCAATTTCACTCATCACTGGGAAGGGAAGTTCTTCAGAACACACTATTTTCACTATTTTCTCAAAAAAAGTCAGTATTTTAAAGCAAGCAATTTCACTGATGTGGTTTACAGCATGATCCCACAAATGGCTGGATCTGAGGGAACTACATGGGAGTGAGAAGCAGCAGGTGAGGGACAGGAACAAGGGACAAAAACTCCTTATGTTTGCAGCACCTTGTAGGAGAAAGAAAACACCTCCTACTCAGCAAAACCAGAGTTTTTTGTTGCCAAAAAACAGTTTTTCACTATGAGCTACCTGTAACTTCCTTCCATTGGACAGAAATGTGTGTTTGTCATCCTCTGTCAGGAGCTGGCCATCCTTCTGCCAGGTGATCCTTGGGGAAGGGCTCCCGCTGGGAATGCAGTCCATGGCCGCCTCCTTGCTCACCAGCACAGTCACCTCCTCAGGCAGGTCCCCGCTGGCCCCACTGATGGATGGGGGAACTGCAGGGAGCAAAGGTGAGGAGAACACTCCCTCAGCACCTCTCAGGTGATTGTGAGATTAGACTGGGTTTGCAGGAGGAAGGAGTGAAACCCCCAGTGAATCCAGTAAAAGATAAAGCCATCCCATGAATAGTTCAGCTGGAACGACTTGGCATAACTGCAAAGACTGCAGCAGAACTACACTTATTCACAGCACACAGAGAGAAGGAGAGGTGAAAACCCATCTTCCAGTTATTCCACCGTGTTCTTTGCCATCAAAATAAAAGATGATTTTCAAGGCAGGATCCCTTTCTAACAATAAATCAGTGTTTCAGTGGTATAACGCAGCCACACAGGTAAAGAACTAAGAATTTCCCAAGGCTAAAACGTTGAGTACATCAACAGACACAAAAGGTCATCAAAATGGTTGTGCAGGCATTCATTAATCTAAATCCTCAATTCCCTTCAGGCTTTGGGAGTTCTGCAGGTATTGTGGAAAATTATGGCCAACATAAGGAAAGAGAAAAGTCTCAATGGGCAGCTGAAGAGAGAACAAGAGATAACACGATAAAAGCTGGATTTTTACCTATGCTTTTCTTTCTGGTGAAGGGTGAGAGGTGTAACACGACTGAGTTCCTATAACAATAACCTACACACATTGAACTTACAACATCAACACTCTAATCACACAGCTCTGTACAGCTGCACAACTCTAGCATCGTAAACACATTAATGCCATCGTTTACAAATAAACATTAAAAACACTAAGGACTCCTGGACTGTCACGGTTGGTTACTTTGCACAGAAGCCTTTTTTGGCACTCAGAGGAGAAGGGAACCTCACAGAGCACTCGGACGTCGTAGTGGATGGAGTCCTGCCCCGCCTCATTGACCGCCACACACTGGTATCTGCCGGCGTCCCCCGCCTGCGCCCGCGCGATCTGCAGCGCTCGGCCTCCTGCAAACACAAGTCCGAGGCAGCGTCAAGCACTCTCCATCATCTCCACACCACAGCCCACCAGAGACCTGAGCAAGCGAATTTATGAATGGTCAGCATTTGGTCTGAATTACAAGTAACTAAAGGGTTTTATTTCCTAGCTACTCTTTCCACTGGCGGATAGTTGGAGTGCAGCCATGCTCATACTGAAACGTTAGAAATGAGCAATTAATTCCACATAAAGGAAGAACATGGTGCAGCAATATGCAGCCAGGCATTATTCCTCCATCAAAAATAGAAACATTTCTCAATAAGACAGCACAGAACTAACAGGCAAAAGGAAATTTAAGCACAGAATATAACGTTCCAAAAGATTGAAAAGATTCACTTCTGAGGCTTAGAGGTTCTATTCACTCTATTCCTCATTAAAGCAAAGCCATATAAATACCTTCAGAAGGAGAGGAAATCTTAAGAATACACTTTGGGAGTGTTTGTCACTGCTCTTTCAAGAGATGAACAAGATGGACAAGCAGGTGTTACCCTTCTACCAATGCCCTTCTTTAAACTCTCCATCCCAAACCATCTCTGCATAGCAACACTCATGACTGTAGACAGCTCTTTCCCTTCCCCACATGAGCTTAAGTAGGAGATCATGGCCATTCTTCTGCTGCAAACAGGTTTTCCATGCCTCACTCCTTGGTTAAGAGGCTTTTCTACTCCAATTATCTTTTCATCGAAGCAAATTTAATCAGGGAATAAATCAGGAATTCATCAGGAGAAGGTATTGCTGTATTTCATTTTGCAACACATGGAAGTGTCCAAGGTTGGACAGGGCTTGAAGCAAGCTGGGATAGTGGAAGGTGTCCCTGTCCGTGGCAGGGCGTGGAACGAGATAGGCCTTGAGACTCCTTCAAGCCAAACCCTTCTGCAATTCCATGATTCACTGTGAGAGTTCAGTGGTGACATTCACACCATTTTAGGGACTATTTCTTAAATTAAAGAAAATAATTTAAAGCCAAGGACTGGAGAGAAACATTTTCAGCCAACGAAGTCTGAAAAGAACATTAAAGAAGCATTCTGAAGGGGAGAAGTGTGTCATTACTACACAAATACCAGCACTAAGGCCATTTCTTAATCACAGAATCATAGAATGGTTTGGGTTGGAAGGGACCTTAGAGATCATCCAGTGCCACCCCTGCCGTGGGCAGGGACACCTTCCACCAGCCCAGGTTGCTCCAAGCCCCGTCCAGCCTGGCCTTGGACACTTCCAGGGATCCAAGGGCAGCCACAGCTTCTTTGGGCAACCTGTGCCAGGGCCTCCCCACCCTCATAGCCAAGAATTTCTTCCCAATATCCAATCTAAACCCACTCTCTTTTGAATCCATTCCCCCTTGTCCTGCCCCTCCATTCCTTGTGAACAGTCTCTCTCCATCTTTCCTGTCAGTCCCTTCAGACAATGAAAGGCCACAATGAGGTCACCCTGAAGCATCTCTTCTCCAGGCTGAACAATCCCAACTCTCCCAGCCCTTCCTCACAGGAGAGGGGCTCCATCCCTCTGGTCACCTTGGTGCAGGGCCAGGATGTGCCAGCTGAACACCCACCTGGCAGGACGAGCACTCTGTCACTGGAGCTCAGGGGCTGCCCATCCTTAAACCACGTGAGCACAGGGGGAGGAACAGCGTTGGTCTCACAGTACAGTGAGAGGGGGTTGTTGACAATCACATCTTTACTTTCTCCACCTCTTTCTGCATCCACCATGTTCCCAGCTTCCCATTCCCTGTAAGGCTTTTGGAAGCTAGGAGGAACTACAACAAAGAAGAGGAAAAATGTTAGCATTTTGCAGCAGAAATAGCTGGCTTTAAAGTCAAGAAATGAGAAGGTACTGTAATGTTCAATAGCAGCAATAAAAATTAAGTGTATTAAATCAACCCCTCCCCCCACTTTAAGTTACCTAGGAAAATTCTAGTTCTTCTAGAATGAATGATTGAGCAATTTACTGAGTATTTCTTGAAGAGTAATAAATAACAGTGTAAGATGACCTGGTAACAAACACAGAGGGTACTCATCAACAAAAATAATTAAACAATGAGGTATCTGGTTTCATTCAAACTCTCATTTTGTCGAAATTTTCAGAAATTACTCATGATTGTTTTCTTGTATTTACACACAGTAGGCCAATAGGATGCTTATGTCTGGGGCCTCTGAATGCTACTCGAAACAGAAAAATAAAATATGTCTTAGTTTAAAATAAATTCAAAATTTTCATGGCGTTTAGAGGAAGATCAGAGTTGCTATGTCATAGCACTGACTTCAGAAACACAACATATAACAGAATAATCAAATACTGCATGTCAGCAATGAGCAAAATATCCCTGAAATCAAAGCCACGCAAACCACAAAAGCACTGGGTTTGACCACACAAGCGTAAAGGACATAAAATTATTAATTCCAACATCCCAGAATACTAGAAAAGCAGGCTGCCAGGAAAATTTTGTTACCCTTTTACCTTGTACATTTACATCGAACTCCAGCTCATCCTCCCCAGCAATGTTGGAGGCCAGACAAGTGTAGCGCCCCATGTCTGACACCTGGGCCTCCTTGATGTGCAGGGTGTGGCCACTGCCCTGGATCAGGACATGCTCATCTCCCTGCAGCGGCTGCAATGTCAATTCAAATGGAAATTAATACTCAGCAGAGCACACACTAGAAATAGCCAGGTTTGTGGGAGTAATATGAGTAAACTCAATCAAGCTCCAAGTTCCTGGAGACAATTTTCTTTTCACGGCTGTCAGAAACTCTGCATCTTCATCCTTCAGATCATGGGGGCTGGTCTCCCCAAGGATGTGATTTTCCATCACTCCTAGCCCCAGGATGCTGCTGAGAGAAGCAATGCCATCCCCATCAGGTCAGGGTTCTTGTGACATTGGATCCAATCAGGCTGATCCAATCCCTGAACTCACTGGCCAAGTTTCCAATACATGGAGAACTACCAACTTTCTGTGAGGTGAACAAATGGATCTAACCCAGCCCACAGATTTGCTGCCCAGCAAGGACATGGTGTGAGCACGGAATGGACAAAGCAGCAGCACAGAGACACACCATTAGACGTTCCTGTGCCAGAATGTGGTTCACACGTGACAGCAGAGGCTGCAGTGACACAGCCTGTGTGCCAGCAGTGAATCCAGAACACATTGGATGTGCTCATCTACATCAGCAGCCTGGTCTAGCGGGAGATGTCCCAGCCCATGGCAGGGGTGGAACTGGATGGGCTTTGAGGTCCCTTCCAACCCAAACCATGCCATAAGCCCATGTTTCCATGATTAGGGAGTCAGCACTGAACTCCTGGCCTGCAGGGAACAATTAATTCAGTCCATGGACAGGAGTGAGAGCCTTTCACCCAGGGCAGCTTAAGGAGCCGCAGATGCTGTGACAGTGGCAGCCAGCTGTGCACACCCTTTGGGGACCTCTTAACTCCCCAAATTGAGTTTTCCTTTGGCAATAGAACCAGGATGCCCAGAGATCCCAGAGCAGCAGGGCACACTTGAAACAGCCAGAGGGTGATCATCCAGGTTATTCCTGCATGCTTGTTAAATCCAGAAAGAGCTGTTCCATGATGAGTGCCCTACCAGGAACAGCTCAAGTAAAAGATTATACTCTCCTTTCTTGCAGAGGAGTAGCACAGTTCCTTTTTTATTCATCTCTTGTGCTGTATTTCAGTGTGTCCCCGTGGCCCTGCCCTTCCCCAGCTCTCCAGACAGATCCCTGGAGCGCTGTGTGTGGCAGGACTTGCGCCTCACCCCCCCGGAGCAGCCAGATGCTCTTGTGGCTTTGTGAGCTCCGCCAGGACCGTGGGTGAGGCTCTGCAACTTCTGCAAGGGCAGCACTTGAGGGAATCATCTGTAACAGGGCCTTTGGGGGCTTTGCATGACAGCCCCGGGCCCTGGGGTCACACCATGGGACACTCCTGTTTGAGGTCGCGCTCCCTCTCACAGCGCAGGCCAGTACTAGGCCTGGAAACTCCAGCCCCAGCCTCTCAGGCACTGCCAGGCACCCACCAAAAGCCAGGACGTTGACTTGCAGAGGTCCGGGTGCCAGCAAACACCCCAAGCTGCTGGGGAGTGATGCTGCCAGCAGCAGGGAGCGAGGGTGACTCCTGCCGCCCTGCACAGATGCTATTTCCAGAAGCAGGGAACACACAGCTGTCCCTGTCCCACATCCCCTCAGAGGAAGGAACAGAGTTTGTGACTGGCCTGTCCATCCTTGTACCAGCTGATGGCAGCGGCAGGAATGGCGTGGGCTTCGCACTCCAGGGTCAGGCTGTGGTTCACTCTGATCTTCACCTCCTTGGGGGACAGCCCCGTCCCTGAGATATCCCCTCTGGCAATGGTGGGTGGAACTGCACACAGACAAAGGCAAGAGAGGGGACAGACCGTCAGCAGGCTTACTGCCTGCTGCAGCATTTCAACATTAACTGGAAAAAGGGAGATCCCGGATGGTAATCTCAGGGAAAGCAAGTGCATTCCCCCAATAAACTGCCTCTTGCCCACAGCCCAATTACTACTTTTATATATATGTAGTTTCAGCTATTTCTAGTACAGTTATTATGTCCAAAAATATACAAAACTGTGTTCAACACTTTTGAACATGCAAATCTGACTACAGCCCTACCAACCTACAGCACTTCATTATTATGTGCCTGGCTTCAATTAACTTCAATAAAGTTCAGGGTATTGTATTCACTAAAGAGAATTTTAATGAAAAGTAATATTCCCAGAAACATATGTTTGATCCCAAGTCCACACTCAGTAGTAGTTGGTCAAAACTCAACATTTCCATCCCACTGAAATCCCAGTGTTGCAAAATCTTGTTTCTTTCTGAATCAGAAGGAAAATAGAATGTTTCAAAATTCTTCAGCTACCCCCCAGCTTGGTCTCATAATATTTCTGGAATTATGTAAAATGCTTTCAGAGCATTTTCCTCTCTTTTTTTCCACTGGGAATTTTTAAATTTTCCCCTAATACTTACAGTATCCTAATAACTGACAGTTGTAAAGGCATTGGGTTGGAGGGCATTATGTTACCCACATAGCCATGCATCAGTAATGAACTCTTTTGTCATCTTCTCATTATTCCAAATCCAGTGGGGCCTTATTAGGGACTTAGTGTAAATAAATAAAAGTATAGTTACTGTAGGGAGCAAACCAATTCCAAATCAGACTAGGAAATTAAAAAAAAAAAAAGTAAAAAGCATGCTTGACTGAGCCCATAATGAAGAGTTTGAGCATTAAAATTGAGTAATTTAGGTATAGATGCTCAAATGACAATGTGCTGATGGGAAGACTTGAATGGGACAACTTTTCAACATATGCAATTTTATGGAAGGATATAAAAATAGTATCCTCCTGTGTTACCTTCCTCAAGAAAATGTCCCATTAGATCTTAGAGGCCCCCTCCTGTTTTTCTAAAATGGTTTCTGTGCTCAGGAGATTCTCTGCTCATATCTCCCCTTGGGCTGCACTCATTTGACTTGAAAATCAGCACCAAAATAAGCATTTCAGAGGAAACTGGAGTTCAGCGTTTCTTAAATGTCCTCCCCTGGGTGATATGAAGACTTTTAGCCCAACTGTAACATTGCAAAGGATGCAACAATCAACTTTTCTGGTTTCTTTCCTCCAGCAATGCCAGGAGCTAATGCAGATGTTTGTTCAGCAAAGCCATTAATAGGAAACCTTGTATTCATCAGGACAGACAACACTGCAATGGGGAAAATGGAAGAATGCAAAATAAAAACTAATTTCAAAAACTGAAAGCATTGCCATACTGTAGACTTTCACTTCATAGTGCCTCAGAGCCTTCCCAGCCTCATTTGTGGCTACACAGGTGTATCCTCCAGCACTGTCCTGCTGGGCATTCAGGATCTGCAGAGTCCGCCCACCTGTCAAAGACACCAATCTTTAATAGCACTCACACCATACTCTTGCTTCCCAGTTATTTAAATACTTCCTGCAGCATATTTCCAACCCTTTGGTCCAAAGTCTGCCCTGAGAAGAGCAGAAAACCTGACTGCTTACTACCACGTGTAACAAATCAGTGCATGGTTCATGGCAGTGCTGTGGATCATGAGTCCTGTTGCTTATGGATTCCTGGGAAATTTGTTAAGAACTTTCATCAAGAAATTTGTGCAGGGAGTTTCTTGAAGATATTTAGCCAGGACTCATTCTTTCTCTTTCAACATATGCTTAACAAGGTAAGGTACTTGTACATCTACAGTACTCCAGTGTTCCCATTTTCCACCTCCACAGGTACTAGGGAAAAGTTATTCCACTAACTAAAAATGGCAAGCTACTAATGACCTAGAAAAATCCCATGTCGTTCTCTTTAATAATTTATATCTCTCTCCATCTAATTTCCACACTGAACTGCAAGTCATTTATATTCATCATTAACTCGTATGAATTTTCCCATCACTTTGCTTGATGGTGCAAAAGGATAAATACATAACAAAACACAAATAAACAATCAGTTAATTGTGAAGCACTTAAAAATATTGGAATGGGAAGTGCTAGAGAAGTACAGAGAATCCCAGAATGGTTTGGGTTGAAAGGAACTTAAAGCCCATCCAGTCCCACCCCCAGCCATGGGCAGAGACACTTTCCACCAGCCCAGGTTGCCCCAGGCCCCATCCAGCCTGGCCTTGAACACTTCCAGAGATCCAGGGGCAGCCACAGCTTCTCTGGACAACCTGTGCCAGTGCAGTGCACTTAACAGAAATACATCCTTTGATTTTTTTAAAGAAGTCTGTAACAGAAAAATATGCAATAAAAGAATTAGGTGTTATTTCTCAGTAAGAACAGAGTTTACCTGGCAGAATGCGGATGTTTCTGCTGGACTCTAAAGGATTCCCATCTTTCAGCCAGGTGATGGTGGCTGGCGGGTAGGAATAAGCTTCACAGACCAGCGAGGTGGGGCTGTTGAGGATAATGGTGACATCCTCTGCATTCCCTTGGCTGTCTGCTCCCACAATGCTTGGAGCCACTGGGAACAACAAAATCAGTAACCACAAGGAGAAAAGCCCCTCTCTGAAAAGCCTATTATTTTCTGGTCCCTGCTCAGTCTAGGGATCTGGCTGCAGCGTCAGCTAGCTGGGAGGCATTCCTCCTACAAGGAGCACCAAAACCCAGACCCAGACAACACCCAGCTGGTTTTATGTTTTGTCCTGAAATCAGCAGTGATCCCGAATCAGTGGAATTCACTCCCACCCGTGCCTTTGTCAAGTACAGGTCCCCAGGAATCCAGCCACCACTCCTTGAGCAGTGCTACTGCTTCATGATCCTGGAAGGAGGGATGAGCCCAGGAAACAAGGCTGGGGAAAACAAACTCACCATTGTTTGCACTTCATTGTGCAATAACCCTCATGGAAAAAATAACAAAACAAAACAAAATGAGAAGTGCAGATGGTTTCAGCTTTTCTGAAGAGATCACAATCTGAAATGCTCTTCAGATGCTCCTTCCTTGGATCACAATAAGCTAAAGTGCTGTCCCACCCATTCCATAAGGACGACATCCTGTTATGGTTCCCTCTGCTCCAGCTCTGGTGTCTAAAGCACAGCACTGGTGTTTCTATTAAACTGCTATCACTTACCAAACACTAAGAGGTAAAATTCTAATCGCAGACAGGCAACTTGTGCACTGCTGTCAATAAAGCCTTACAGAATCCCAACGAAACTCTTCTCCCCAAGCTGCCTGTTCCTCAGGCAGAGGCAGCCCAGCTGCTCACCAAGCACATTGAGGCTGTAGGTTTTGCTCCTGTCCCCAGCAGCGTTGGATGCCAGACACGTGTACCGGCCCGTGTCCGGGAGCTGCACCTCGGAGATCCGCAGGGATCGCCCGCTGGACACGATCCTGGGGTCCCCAGCCTCGGCCAGAGCCTGCCCATCCTTCAGCCATGTGACTTGTGGCATGGGGTTCCCTACATGGAGTCGGGAAAATGGCAAACAAGAGTTGGTGCATAACATCTAGGATATATCAAGATTTCTGAGAAACAGGAAAATACAGTTTCGGGTGTGCTTCTCAAGTACATCCTGTGAGGGGAAGTTTTGGAATAAGCATTCTTATGTTTCTGAACCTCCCAAAGTGATACACTCTTCCTCTGAAATTCCACAGGCCTTTGGAGAAGAAATATCACAGCAACATCCCTCTTGGTTCATCTCATGCAACCTTTACAAGGAGTGCTCAGTCCTGCTCTAAACACCACAGTTAAATCTTAGATTTAAAAATCCCGCTCAACTGAAATCCGATTAAAAACACGCTGTGCAGCACCAGTAGTGATCTCACCACGGCTTTGATGAGCAAAGGTAAATCATAAACTGTTCTTTTACCTGTCACCTCACACGTCAGGGTAACTCCGTGCTTCTCCTTCACTTTCACATCTTCCAGTGTATTTTCCCCCACAATCCCTGGAGGCACTGCAACAGGCAAGGAGACAACATCAGCATGGATTCCTTGCAACACTGAAATACAACAGGCTGCTTGATCATCCTGCTAGGAGGGATGAGCCCAGGAACACAGGATTAGGAGAACAAACTCACCATTGTTTGTGTTTGGTTACACAGTAACTTCCATAAAATAACAAGAGTAATACAACAGATTCCCAACAAGTGGATGGTGTGCCACGGTCGGCAGTGTTCTCTGCAAATACAGCTAATTCCATATGGGAATGAACACACTACATAGGCATGAAGGCACCTCGCTGTGGTACAAATTACATTTCTCTAGAGAAATATAAGATACAACCCCTAAAATACTATCCCCCCCTCCCCCAGACAGCCAACCCAAGGCAAGGAAACTCCTACTGTATGGCTGACATGTTTCCAAATAATAGTGGTCAACTTGTGCTTTTGGATGAGGAGGGCAGGTTATGAGGGTGCTGGGGAGTAGCTGAGGTGGTTAAGAGCTGTGACCAATTATTTCTTTCAAAGTAGAGGCATTTGTAGATCAGACCAAAGGAAATTGGCACTACAAGTCAAAGTAGGCATGGAGTGCAACAGGCTGAAAAGGAGACGTGTAGTTAGAAAGCAGCTCCATCTCCAGGAGACATTGGAAGTTTTGTAACAAAAATGTCAGAGTAAGGAGCCAAATTTATGCTTTAATAATCCTGCAAAATGTAAACTTTCAGCCTAGATAGAAGACCTAAGAAGAAGGGAATTAAAATATATTTAGCAGCTTATTTGCAATCTAGCTTATTGCTGGAAGCAAATGTTTTATAAAAATAAGAATCACGGAAATATGCAAGAATTCATATTCAACGGAGACAAGAATGTTACACCAGATTTCTGATAACGAATGAAAGATTCAAACTAGAGTGAAGGAAACAGATGGGGGGAAACAAAACCTAAAATCATAAAGTTCAGGACTTAAGTCAGGCCAACAGTTACTACTATTCATAAACAAAGACTATAACTCATCACTTTGACTCCAAAATAATACAGTAAGTCATCAACACATCTTAATTTCAAAAATATGGCACAGCCACACCAAACCCTTTTCAAATAAATAAATTTTGTGCTTATTACACCAACTTCTGCCTGCAAACTGCTGCGCCTCCTACAATAACCCAGAGAAACCCTGGCATGCCTGTCTACAGTTCCCACTGACAGTGACGGGTGAGGATTCTGTGCCACTGTCAGGACCCATTCCAGTAACTTTCCTCTAGAAAGAAAAAGGAATTACAGGGGGCAGGGAAGAGAAGACTGAACAATGGAATTTTCCACTTGAAATCAGCTTCACTGAGCATTTTTCTTCAAGGCAAACAAAGCCTGTGCAATAGAGATTCCCAGAACCCTCAAGAACACCCTGCTACTAAAACCCTCCAAAGAAAACAGTCAGACAATGAATGCTTTCCAGTGTTTATCCATCTCTTCCATCCTACCACACTTACACTTCCATGAGCTCATCAAATAAACATGAACTGACTTGAATGGGAGTTATCATTTACAGGCTGAGTATGCCCAGTCAGCTGAAGGCAAGGGAGGATGAGGGTGCTCAGCACCTCAGAGAAAGCAAACTCAGAACAAAATTCTACACAGAAATGCGGTGAGAAATCCTTCACTGTGCCAAGCCTGACAATTATTGATAAAAATAACAGTTACTAAACTGAAAAGTAGTGTTTCTGGGGAAAATACTGGTTTGCAAAACTAAGCAATGTGATAAAATAATACATTAATGGTTTGAAATAGCATCTAAAAAGCCTGCTGGACAAGTCCCGGTCTAAGTACAGCGTGATCAGCAGGATCACGCTCTAGCACATTGGTTTATATCCTCTATCATACCAAAGGCTCTGCTGACTGAAGGCTTCCACTGTATTGGAGTTGGGATTGCTGATCCTGGAGAAGAGAAGGCTCTGGGGAGATTTTGGAGCCCCTTCCAGGACCTAAACAGGCTCTAAGAGAGCTGGAGAGGGGCTTTGGACAAGGGCCTGGAGGGACAGAACAAGGGGGAATCGCTTCCTACTGCCAGAGGCCAGGGAGAGATGGGATACTGGGAAGGAATCTTTCCTTCCCTGTGAGGGTGGGGAGGCCCTGGCACAGGGTACCATCCCTGAAAGTGCCCAAGGCCAGGCTGGACAGGGCTTGCAGCAACCTGGGATTGTGGTGCCCATGGCTGAGGATAGAATGAGATAGGCTTTGAGGCCCTTTTCAACCTAAGCCCTTCCAGCTTTCTATGATTCTATGTAGAAGAAGCTTCTCTTTACAACCTGATTTTCTGTCTGTGGTATTAAATTCACTTATTTTTTTCTTTAAGGACGTATGTTTTAGCATAATATTTTTTAAAGTACCAGCAAAGTATACAAAACGCCCTCTCCCTTACTGCCCAAACCCCTCTCTTATGCTGCCCCAAACCTGAGCAGGTACTCACCCAGGACAGAGAGGTGGAAGTCCTTCCTGGCCTCCCCTGCAGCATTGGTCACCACACAGGTGTAATGTCCCTCGTCTGCTGCACCCGCAGGACTGAGCCGCAGCGTCCGGCCCCCTGAGACAGCCAAAACAGCATCAGAGTCCTGCTCTGCCACCCAGCACCATCCCAGGGCTGGCCAGGGCACACACACCCTGCTCTGCCACCCAGCACCATCCCANCACCCAGCACCATCCCAGGGCTGCCGGGGCACACGGACCCTGCTCTGCCACGCAGCACCATCCTAGGGCTGGGAGGGCACACAGACCCTGCTCTGCCACGCAGCACCATCCTAGGGCTGGGAGGGCACACAGACCCTGCTCTGCCACGCAGCACCATCCTAGGGCTGGGAGGGCACACAGACCCTGCTCTGCCACGCAGCACCATCCTAGGGCTGGGAGGGCACACAGACCCTGCTCTGCCACGCAGCACCATCCTAGGGCTGGGAGGGCACACAGACCCTGCTCTGCCACGCAGCACCATCCTAGGGCTGGGAGGGCACACAGACCCTGCTCTGCCACGCAGCACCATCCTAGGGCTGGGAGGGCACACAGACCCTGCTCTGCCACGCAGCACCATCCTAGGGCTGGGAGGGCACACAGACCCTGCTCTGCCACGCAGCACCATCCTAGGGCTGGGAGGGCACACAGACCCTGCTCTGCCACGCAGCACCATCCTAGGGCTGGGAGGGCACACAGACCCTGCTCTGCCACGCAGCACCATCCTAGGGCTGGGAGGGCACACAGACCCTGCTCTGCCACGCAGCACCATCCTAGGGCTGGGAGGGCACACAGACCCTGCTCTGCCACGCAGCACCATCCTAGGGCTGGGAGGGCACACAGACCCTGCTCTGCCACGCAGCACCATCCTAGGGCTGGGAGGGCACACAGACCCTGCTCTGCCACGCAGCACCATCCTAGGGCTGGGAGGGCACACAGACCCTGCTCTGCCACGCAGCACCATCCTAGGGCTGGGAGGGCACACAGACCCTGCTCTGCCACGCAGCACCATCCTAGGGCTGGGAGGGCACACAGACCCTGCTCCCCTGCATGGGATTTATGGATCGGCACTTGGGATGTGGCAGGCACGCTGTGCTTGCAAGATACACTTTTGGTCAGGAACTCGGACAGCACACAGTGCCTCAGAAAGCAGGGTTTTCACTCACAAGAGTGCTTTGCTATACTGAGATTCTAGATGAATATTTAGGAAAATTAATAATGCCTCATCAGTGCTTTTTATGTACGTACACATGCACGCACAAAAATAAGCTTATTTTTATAAACATGTTGTGTTATAAATACCCTTAAGGTATTTTCATATGTATAGATAAGGAATAAAATTCCACTTCTCCCTTCTTGTGCCACTGATAGTAATAATAGGTGATAATAGCACTGGTTTACATGCAATGGTTTCAAAGAACAGACTCCTCTAAACTCTGTAGTTGTCAGGCCACCTTTGCACAGACACATTCATTTAAAAGGAAGATTTGCAAGTATGTTTGACCAAAGACCAGGAATATCCCTGCTTTGCCATAGCAGAGTAACTTCTCTTTCCTTGCTTTTTGGCAGAGGAACAGCAGAACTGACATCAGGGAGCATTTGAATGTGAAACCAAAGGTGGCGTCCAGCCTGCAGCTTTTCCCAGTTTCTGGTTAGCAGCTCTCCCATCAGCAACCATTCCCTAACCCACACCACATCTGCCCTGGGCAGCTCCTGCCTGTGGCTATCACTGTTGGGACACAGCCCAGAAAGTGATGATCCTGGTCATGCACTTGGAGGAACAAACTGCTGGGCTGGTTACTGCATCTGGTTACTGCATGTGCCTCTGCCCAAGGAATCCTGCCTGCTGGAGGGAGCACTGGGAGACTGGGGGAGGCTCAGGTCTTCCAGCCTCGTGTCTCCCTGATCCCTTCTCCCATCCACGTCTGCACTAGGCCGAAGCAGAAACCTGCCTGCAGGAGACTGTGACCTTCCCTGGCATCACAGACCAGAGCACACCCAGGCCTCCAGTGCTGAGGCAGGACAGATTTCTACATTTGGCTAAACAAAAGCTCTTCTCCTTCCTAAAGCCAATATGCAGCTTCAGGCACAGGCTGCACGGGGAGCAGGTGGGGTACATTGGATTTTTTTTATTTTTCCTAGAAGATATGCAGGAAGGATCATCAAAAGCAAACATCAGTATCTGGATGATGCTCTCAGGCACTGGGTGGGGTTGTTGGGGCGTCCTGTGCAGGACCAGGAGTCGGACTGGATGGTCCTTGTGGGTCCCTTCCAGCTCAGGATATTCTGTGATTCCATGATCTGAATTAACTGACTAAAAGCTGCCAGCAATGTGTCCACACACTGCAATTATCTGCAATGCCAAGTATGTTTCCAATCAACAGAACCAAAAACTTGCTTTGGCAAAATATTCAACTCCAGAATTAGAGGAGGATTTTTGTTGTTGTTGTTTGTTGTTTTTTTTTTCAGCTGTACAAGCACAAATAAAGCTCCAAGTGCCATATTGGTTACAGTTCACTACCACAATGTGTAGCTTTCTGAAGCACAGAGTTGGGAGGAAAACAAAGCCCCGAGTCCTGGCATGTTTCTCCTCCCACACAGCCAACATCCAGAGACAATAAACATCTTTTTGTCTCTCCCCTCCCAAGCCTTCGATCCGGGAGGTGAGATGAGTGTGGGTGTAGAAAGCAACAGACAGGACAGAAACAATCAAGCCCAGAAGATGTTATTTTTGTTGATGGCAACTTGACACAGAAAGGAACGCACAGCAGCTCCCAGAGCCGGGTTCATACAGGGAAATAATCACACACCCACTTCTTTTTCCACACACCGTATGCAAAAATGGGAAAGCAGAGGACAGGACTATCTGTAACATTAAAAGCTGCACTGATTAAAATATCCTGAAGCTTATCAGCTTCAAATGCAGTCTTAGCCGAGCTCTTAAACATCTTCCAGCTCTTTACCTGTCTGATAGTTTTCTTAGGTTCATGATGCAGGCTTTGCATGGTGGCTATCACTGAGTATTAGAAACTCCATCAAAACTTATTGTCATGAGATTTCTGCTTGCCAGTGGCAAACCCAAGGTCAAAGAAACAACATGGCCAGAAATACTTTCACGTGCACTCATCTCTGAGGGTCACTTTGGTTTCACATATAGACCCATAGAAATTAAAGATGTGCTTTGGGTTTTGTCATTTGTTCTTTCAAAGATTTTACCTCTTTAAATGATAAAACAACTGTGAAGAAGAAGAGGCAGAGAAAAATAAATAGGAGAGCTAATGGAGTGTATTTCTGGGCATGACAAAGTGAGATGTTGCCATCTGCCCTCCAGCTTTTGTACCTGAGAGGATTCGCACCGAGCTGTTCAAGGTGATGGGCAACCCATTCTTGAGCCACGTTATTGCTGGCAAGGGGATTCCTGAGGCTTCACAAACCAGGGAGATGGGATTCTTCTCCACAATGCTGATGTTTTCAGGCAGCTGCAGGTAACCACCAATACTTGGGGGAACTACAGCAAAGAGTAAGGAAAAGCCATACTTCAGAGCAAACACAAATTCATTTTGCTCACAAAACGTTGTGTCACCCAAATTAGTTTACTGACGGCGAGTAGCAGGGTGTCTTGGTTAAACCTTAATTTCTCTCTCCAACAACAGAATATTTCCCACCATGACACTCACCCCAGAATCATGTAAAATTGTACCATATCCTGGTTATCTCCAGCAGTGAAGCAACTGGGAGCGGGTTGATATTAACAGAGGGAGTGGTATGATTTTAAAATATTCAGGAGTCATAAACTTGGGTTTGGGCTTTTCCTAACACTGCAACTGGAGCTGCATCCCCTGCAGCAGATCCAGGAGGTGCACTGAGCTCCACACCATTGCTTGGCCACCCAGGGGTGAATTTCCACACGCCCCGGGTGGCCCCCACTCACCATGGACGCTGAGGTCGTATTTCCTGTCGGCCAGCCCGGCGGCGTTGGTGGCCACGCAGACGTAGCGGCCGGTGTCGGACACCTGGACACGCTGCAGCCGCAGGACGCGGCCCCCAGCCAGCACCACCACGTCCCTGCCACCGCCCAGCGCCCGCCCGTCCTTCAGCCACGTCACCGCCGGCTCGGGAAGGCCCTGCGCCTCGCACTCCAGGGACACTTCGCTTCCCTGGGTGACCACGACCTCTGACGGGTGCGGACCGCTGTTGGATATTGTTGGTCGAGCTAGGGAAGAACAAGGGACACAGTGCAGGCCATCAACTGGAAGCTGCACTTCAGGATCTTCACCTGCTGCTGAGCAGAATAACAGTCAATTTTCCACAGCAGCAGGGCCAGTAAAAGACAAGTCACTTCCTTTCCCTGTCCCCCACTGCATAAAGTAAAAATGTTTTTTATAATGTTAACTTACAGGCAATTTTTAAAATGCAAACAAGAGAAAAAATTAAATTAAAAAAGATTGCCCCAACACTATCAATCCCTACAGATTTTGGAA
The DNA here is from genome assembly GCA_013389985.1 of Dryoscopus gambensis. Lineage (NCBI taxonomy): Eukaryota > Metazoa > Chordata > Aves > Passeriformes > Malaconotidae > Dryoscopus > Dryoscopus gambensis. Next base: position 151,555 of record WEIT01002489.1, on the reverse strand, counting down.
GATTTTCTTCTCTGTGAGACTGTTTAAAAATACTTCCTTTTATTCCTGACAAAAAGACAGTAAAGTCTAAGGGAATGAAAGGAAATCTGGGTTCAGTCATTTGTCATCACTACTGCAGTTTGGGGACAAGACTAAAGGGGTTACATCCCCAGACTGTGCACTTTCAGTAGGGATATGCAATGTCTTGGTCAAGCTACAAGTCCAAACTGCCAAAATTAATGACTTAACACTCTCTTTGAACTACCTCTAAATTGTCCTCCAGCCAGCACTCCATCTCTGGAGATCCTGCAGCTCAGCATCACTGCCCTGCTCATACTCACATAACATTACTGAAGAACTGGTGAACTGTGATCAGCGTTTTCCTGGCACTTACTGTACACTTGCAGGCTGTACTCTTTGGTGGCACTCCCAGCCACGTTTGAAGCAATACAGGTGTAAGATGCAGCATCGGACCTGTCAGCAACTGCAACCTGGAGCTGTCTGCCCCCAGAGAGCACCCGCACCCTTCCTGATGGCTCCGGCACCACAGGAGAGCCTGCAAGAGACCTTCTGTCAGATAAATCCACACAAGTGGCCAGAGCAAATGAAAATCATGTGGTCTGAAGTCCACTGGCTCATTTAAAAGGACTGAGTTGCACAATTGCCCATTTTAGAAGTGGTCTGTCAGAGTCTTCCCAGAGAGCAGGAACTTGGCACAAGCAGATCCTGAGGACTCTCTGTATTAACCACTGATTTCATGGGATACCCTGACCCAAAGCACACTGACTCTCCCTCACATCCTTCCAGAGCCTGGGACACCTCCACTGAGCAGAAAGCTCAGCACTTTCAGTAAAATGTGACTCATTTTTCAGTGTATAATTGTCTCACCCAGCACAGCCAATGCTTAGAAATGTACAATTTAGCTTTCACACCATCTGTGTGTTGTGTGTCACAGGCTTCTGCTCAGGAAATCCTCAGCAGAAATGTGACAGCAAACTCCCACTTCATTCTCTGAGCAGATTCTTCAGTCTTGGAGACCTCAGATTATGCATCTTCATCTTTCCAGACTGCAGGGAGACTTTGTGACAGAAGGAATGCACCTGCCACGGAAGGTTTCCCTCTTGCGCATTTTAAGTCCTCTCCACAAAGTGCACCAAATGTCAAACATGCTGAAGAATCTACTCCTCTTCCTTTCCAACTACTTTTCTAGACTTTCTAGCAGGTTTAATTCTCCTTCCTGCCATTAAGTGTACACACATTAGCCTTCCAGTGCATTTACATATCATACAAGGCCTTTTTAGCTTCCAAGAGTCAGGGTTTAAAAACAACTTGGTAAACTTCCTGTTTTCTGAAAATGTGATGCATTAGAAAAAGTGTTTTGTAATTAAAACCTGCTCTTTCCATGAGCCAAATTAATTAAAGCAAGTACATACCATATTGAATTGTGCTGCCTAGAAAAACACAAATACAGGTAAGATTGATTAAGAACACAAGAATTACCACACTAGAGGAGTAAATTATCTTATTTTGTCTTATATTGTGTCTCCAACAGCGTCAGTGCTTAAAAGAAGGTGCTGAAAATAGCAAGCTTTGTCTGCCAATTCCTAAAAAGGTGTTTGGCAGTGTTTAGGGGTTTAACCCCTAAAGCAAAAGGTGTGCAGACTACTCTTGAATAAGATGGGATGAGAGAAAGAGTTTGGTGAATCCCAAAGGCAATTACTACAACTACATGCATCTTCACCACTTGGCAGGATGCCATGGCTGCAGATTTAAAACCAGCTCAGAGAATCTGTGTTATGCCGTGGATCACAGGGCAGAGACTCAACTCCACACCACGGGACTCCCAGTGACCCTAGGATCCACAAACAAGTCTTACAATCCCAGAATGGTTTGGGTTGGAGTAAAGATCATCTCATCCCAACCCCCTGTAACGGGCAGGGACACCTTCCACTTGCTCAAAACACATCTACCCTGGTCTGGAACACTTCCAGGGATGATGCACCGTGCTGCTGTCCTGCTGCCCCATGGTAAATAAACATATTAAGTGCTCCACAGCTCATTTTTGTCAGCTGAGAAATCTCAGCACTGCACTTCTCTTGCACCTTCAGGAACAGTGACCCCTAATCCAAGCGGAGATGAGATAGAGAGAAGGGAATAATCTGCTCCTGGAGTTCATTTTACTCATTGTCAGGACTCTGCAGATATCTGCATGCTTGAGCTCCTCAGAACACACCATCCAAAATGTACACAAGATGAAAAGAAAACCCAGCAGGTCAGAATTATCCCATTTGCTATATAAAACAGACAATGGGCAGTTACCCACCATTCTTTTTCCAGGTGAGACTGGGTGGTGGGATGCCACTGGACTCACAGATCAGGCTAACCAAGCTCCCTTCAGTGACTGTCAGCTGAGAGCTGTCATCTGAGCCAGAAATACTTGGTGACACTGCAAAGAAAAGCCAAGTAAGTACAGCCTTTGAAAACAACACATTACCGGCCAGCAGTAAACCCCAAATGACCCTCATGCAAATCTCTCCCATTCATCTCTGAAGCAATAGCAAGGATTGGCTCCTCAATGCTAACCAGGCCCTGGGTAGGGAACAATACACTTGGGAATGACTGCATCCATCCTTCTGGGCTCTGAGGGCTGCTGCATGCACAGGCTTCATTCTGCCTGCCTTTGAATGGACTTCACCGCACAAAGCTGTTTTGGGGAACTTTGTCCCCAAACTGACTCCAACTCTAAGGGCCTGCCTCATTCATGGCCTCAGCTAATAAACCCACAGAGGTCATCGTCAGTGACTTTAAAAACGCAGCCTATGTTTTTCCTTTGAATTTTTCCCGCATCAGCACACTGGCTGCCACATCCAAGGTTATGGATCCTACCCCTCTGATCACCCTCCCACAGCGGAAGGATCTTTGCTTTACAGCTCTGAGACTCTACACCCGCTGCAGACAAAAGGGATCAGTGTTTTACTCTTGATTCCTGAAGTCCTAAAGCACTTTGGTTCAATCCCTAGGGAAAGGCTAATTGCCTGTTAGGAATCAGTGAACTATTTTCATCAGATGAAAACAGGGTAGGTAGAGATCAAAAAAAGCAGAGGAGAATGAAGGTTGAACCTGGCAAATAAAACCTCCCTGGTGAACAACTTACGCAGCACATTTTTAAATGCATGTTGACAGTAGCCAGCTTCTCCTTCTGACACCTCCAGCTCTACAGCAGCAACCAGATGTGTGGGGTTTGAAACAACACTGCCAAGAGCCTTATGCTACTGCCTGATTTACTCTTGATTCGCCCTGCTTCCAGTCAGGACAAGCCTGTGCCATTCTCTTCATTTAACTCATGGGCTGGCTCCTGGATCCACACTTAGCTCTCAGGATCTCACCAATCCTCAGAATATACATTTCCTGGATTTAAAACTTCAAAATATGGCAAGGAGGACTTTGGGTGCTGGGGCGTAAATGAAAACTATGATTCCAAACAATTATCCACAGATGGCTTTCACAGGCAGCCTGTGGTTTCTATGAAGCTTATCCCATCAAAGCTGCTAACTAGCAAAGAATTATCCCTCCACTCAAATCCTACTGGAATGGTCTTACTGCACAAAGGAACAAATCCAAATCCCTCCAGCAAAGGTCTTGTGCAAATATCTGGGAGGGAGAGAGGAGAGCAGAGGCTGACCTGCACAGTACTTGCTTCAGCATGGGAAAATAGCATGGTACTGCAACATCCACGTCTAACTTAAATGCCATGAATGGGTCTTTTAATAATGACAGACTTGAAATCTGGACTAAAAAATGTCATTTTAGTGTTACAAACCCTGGTAGGTAATTCTACTCTTGTGACTCCAAAGCAAGAAATGGACTTATAATAGCAAAACAAGGACATTTCAATTTGTACATGGGAAGAAAATGATGGTGCAGAAAACCCCCTCAAAAGCAATTATTAAAATAACGTCCTAAGCCACATTCATCATAGAGCCATAGAAAAAAATTATTAAACTGTTTTTATGATTCAGCAACAGTAAGTTTGTAGAGCAAATAAAGCTAGGTAAGGCAGCCTTTATTTATCTAAATTTCCAATGCTTCAGCACTTCAGTAAGTGAAAAGCTGGAAAGTAACATTAAATGGCATTAAAGCTATGGATCCAAATCCAGTTATTTATCATAGAATGATACATCACAGAATGGTGTGGGCTGGAAGGGACCTTAAACATCATCTCGTTCCAACCCCCTGCCATGAGCAGGGATGCCACTCAGTAGTTATAGCTCTAACTACTCTCATTCCTGCAAGCCCAACAAAGGCCTGTGGAGTAACTGGTGTTAATTTAGAAGTAAATTAAATCAATTTGAAAAATGTGTGCACTGTCTTGCGCCTGTTCAAGTACAGCAAATACAACATGTCCCTGCACGAATTCCTCAGCAACCAAGCGCTGATGAACTACAGAGGATTTCAGTATCTCACATCATAATTCAGCTCTGAGCTTTGTTCCCATTCCTGGAATAAGCTTAATATATCTTACCCCAGATATTGACATTATAGTTCTTCTCAGTTTTCCCAGCAACATTTGTTGCTTCGCAAGTGTAGCGCCCAGTGTCCTGCACTTGAGCTCCTTCAATCTGGGGACAAAAGGAAAACCTGGGTTTCTTCTTCCTAAATAATCATTCATGAAACGTGCAGGGAGAGGGGGCTCAGGTTTCAATTTTATTTTTACATTTGTCTCTCTGAATATTAACAATAGAGCAAGGTCTGTACCCAGACAGCCGGGGTCTCTGACACCCCTCCTTCCTCACCCACTACTCTCTGCTGCCCCGGAGATCCCAGTGCTGCCCCACCTCCATGGAGGGGGTAACTCCCCAGGAAGGACCCCCAGCCTGCCCTGCCCGCCCAGTTTACCTTCAGCACGCTCCCATCTCCAGAGATGCTCAGGCCCGGCTTCTCCAGCAGGGGCTGTCCGTCCCTGAGCCAGGCGAGGCGGGGCGGGGGCACGGCGCTGCCGTGGCACCGCAGCTCCAGCGCCTGGCCCAGCAGCACCGACACGTTCTGCTCCTCGCCCACGATGTCGGGGGGAACTGCGCCAACACAACCGCACACTTGGTTACCTTGGAAAAGCCTCGGAGACCATCGAGCCCAACCATTGCCCAGCACTGTCCCCAGGGGCAACATCCACAGGTCTTAAATCCCTCCGGGGATGGGGACTCCACCCCTGCCCTGGGCAGCTGTGCCAGTGCCTGACCATCCTTCCTTCGAAGAAATTTTTCCTAATATCCAATTTGAACCTCCCCCCAGCACAACCTGAGGCTGTTTCCTCTTGTTCTATTGCTCAAACCAAGGGACCTTTGGGCACTGAAGACTTCCCAGAACAAACACAATGTGGAGTTAAGGGACTTCACTCAGCAAAGATAAAATGACACACCTTTCTGACACACAGCTGCAGTCTCCTTTATACCACAAAACCCACAATAACCATTTTTGTTACTTAGACAGTATCTTCCACACAAAATACACACTAGTGAGGTATCTGCTACAGAGAAACCATAAGGATAAGCCAAGCCTAGCAAAAAATTCCCTTGAAATATAGCTAGAAAATTCTCAGTATATAAAAATGGGGGAATGCATTACTGCTACAAAGAAAAAGAGCTGCTGAGTGTGAAAAAGCTCACAAGATAATAATCAGCCCCAGAAGCTGAAAACGTCTTAAGCTGTTCCAGGCAGTGCCAAGAAGGATACTTGGCTTTAAGAAAAACTCTGACTTACAGAGAATTTTTCCAGAGATGGCCAAATACAGCTGACAGAATGAGAACTTACATGGTTGGCAAGCGAGTCAATGGGTTAATGACTTAACCAACAAATCATAATCTACAATTAGCTCATGTATCAGGTTTGTGTGGGATCTACCAATTATTGCAGTTGTTGGCACTAAGGACTGTATTTCCATTTCTCCTGCAGTTCAGTGATAACCTCATTATTACACTATTATTTCCAAATGAGACAGTAGAAAAATCCGCTTTTGGAAGGAAAGTTTTCTGTGTAGAAATAAAAAACCCCAAAACACTGGACGCTTCAATTGAAACCCATTAGCTGTTCTTGAACAGTGTCAGGATTTAAGAAAATACATTTTTTCCCCCCCGTTTTCAAATTTTGTATTTCCACAATGAGAAAAACAAAAAGTAACTGAGAAGGAAACTGAGAACTAAACCTTGGAACACAGCAAGTCAGCAATTTTCCATGGGGAAAGTGTTCACGGCTGGAGTCAAAAAGAACACAGAGGAAATACTGCCCCCCAAAAAGTTGACCAGGACCAAATATAAGAACCTTTGCTGTCACATTTCCTTTGCCCTTTAGTTTTGGAATCCATTACCCCAGACACTGAGGGTCTGAGTGCACAGAACCTTGGGGTGAGAAGGGAGGCACTGGGACTGTCTGCGAGAACAAGGACACTGGGTTGATCACACGTGGGAGACCAGAACATGTCCCAAAGCTGCACTCAGGGGACAGCAAGACAGCTCTCGAGGTGGCCTGAAAAGACCAGGAACAATCAAGCTTTGTGTTTCTTGCCCAGGAAGTACAGAGCAGAGCTGCTGATTTCACAGTTCGGAAATAATTTAGGGAAAAGCCTGGTCCCTGTGGATAAGAAATACAGTAAGTGAAAAAAAAAATCTGTTTATCTTTTTTTCCTTTCTAGAACTCACGAAGGCCCAGATTCTTTATGAGTATTGTAGAACTGAGAATTGGAAGTGGATCCATTCCTACAGGAGGCAAATTTATTTCCAAAGAATTTCCCACCAACTACTTTTCCTCTTGGCTAAATGAATTGAAATGTGCTCAAAAGGAAACTGAGTTTACGACACAGAGACAGACATTAAAGCATTTATTTCTGAAGGAATAGGGTTTAAAATTAATCTAATTATGCTCATAGTAACTGTAAGTAACAGAGCTTGTTCCAACTCCTGGCTGAATGCACATTTCCAACCAACCCAGCTCCAACTGTACTCCAAATTATTTTCCTCCTGTGGCTTCTTAATTAGATTGCCCTTATGAGGCAAGTCTGAAGAGCAATATTACTTTTTGGTGACAGCCTCACTCAAGCTGGTCCTGCAGCTGAGCTCAACCCTGGCCAGCTTCTAATACAACACTAATTTTAAACATACACAACTCCTAACTACCTTCATTTCCTCCACCTAAAATGGACGGAGGTTCCAGAAAATAAAAGAGGAATAATAAATATACCTATGTCACATTAGACAGACATACACAACTGTCCTCAAACTCCAAAGGAGACCCTGACATTCCTTGCTCTAGAAGTAAAATGTTCCAGCCTATGTTAACCCAGGCTCACTTGCCACAGAAGAGTCCTGGATTTCTGAACTGCCCCTTCCAGATGCAAAAGTCACCAGGACTTCAGTCAGGGGTACCCTAACCAAGGGAGGCAATTCTGGAAGCCAGACTCAGGAACAAATAACCTGGCCAGCTGTTCCTGCTCAGAACTCATCCCAACTCCTAACTTTTCTTGCGAGGTGTTCCACTTGGGATTGCCATAATGCTGGAGACTGGCAGAGTCCAACCACTGACCTACTGAAAGCTGAAGCAAAACCACAAAGGTGCCTCAATTCCAAATGCCTCTCTACACATCTGGTACCATAACGTTTCTAAAACAAACAGCAGGTTATTGTTCATCCTCATTTCACTGGTGGACAAATCCTCTGAGCTGTCCAAGGGAAGTCAAAACCTGCTAGAATCACATTCCCTGGCATCCCTGCGGGCACAGCACCCACGAGCTCTGAGAACACAACATGGGGTGACCTTAGGGACCCTTCCAGTGCCTGAAGAGGCTCCAAGGGAACTGGAGAGGGGCTTTGGGCAAAGGCCTGGAGGGACAGGACAATTAGGAGTGCCTTCCAGAGGGCAGGGTCAGATGGGATATCGGGAATTTATTCTTCCCTGGGGGGGTGGGGAGGCCCTGGCACAGGGTGCCCAGAGAAGCTGTGGCTGCCCCTGGATCCCTGGCAGTGTCCAAGGCCAGGTTGGACCGGGCTTGGAGCAACCTGGGCTAGCGAAAGGTGTCCCTGCCCATGGCAGGGGTGGCACTGGATGGGCTTTAAGCTCCCTTCAATCCCACATCACTCTGTGGTTCTGTGAATATGAAAAGGCATCTAATACAAGTTACAAAAAAACACAGGATGAAACTTATGAAAGTTACATGAAAGCACAGAATCACAGAATGTCCTGACTGGGAAGAGACCCACAAGGATCACCAAAGTCCAGTCCCTGGCCATGCACAGGACAGTCCCAACAATCCTACCATGTGTCTGACAGCATTGTCCAAATCAGAAGGGAGGATGAATTTACATGAGTTCAGGCAAAAAGATTTCAGAATTAACTTACTGACAATCTGGAAAACTGACAAACTAAAAAACCACTTCTTTCCTGCTCCTTGAAGGAGACAGAGCTGACTGACCGGGCTCGACAGTGTCACTAGCATGCAAAGAGTCCCCTCCATAGAGGCAGGCAGGCAGAGCAAGGCTTGGGAATGGCATGAGAACTGCAGAGCTGGATGGGGAACTCCCAGTGACTCCTTCCAGTGCAGTAAAGACAACAGAGCACTGGCCCCAAGAATATCTCTCACCTGGCATATCTATGTGGTTTTACACAAACTCACATTTTCTTTTATCATTTACAAATGAGCTTTTATCCATTGAACTTGTGAATTCACTGCTGCAGTTACATTTCTTCCAGGATACACAGAAGGACACACCTACATGCTTCAATAAATGAGGGTGGATTTGCATATAAATATATGTTTTAACTTCCATACACACACCCCTCCTCCTCTTCACCTGGCCTTCCATTACGGGTTGGGACTGGTTTTACTCAGTGCTGCTCAGGGTCTGGGCCCAGTGTGTTAAATTAAAGCTCCAAGAACAGCTCTCAGGACCAAAAGAAAGACATTTGTCACTCACCATAAACACGGAGGTCGATGTCCCTCTGGCTCTCCCCTGCAGCGTTGACTGCCACGCACGTGTATGTCCCCGTGTCACTGAGCTGGGCACTGGGCAGTGCCAGCCCCCGGCCCCCGGACAGGACCTGCAACGGGAGCACAGCACCTTCAGAGGCACCCCAGTGTCAAACGCAGGCAGGGGGAGCTCTGAGGGCTCATTTCAAAATGAAACACTTGTTTGGCCACTGCTTCCCACCCTCCCCCTGCTCCCTATGCTCTTCCAGTGTTCTCTTCTAATCCAGACTTGCAAAAGCAGAATTCTAACTTCACCATGCCAGTCAGTAGGGAACTTCTGGCATTCTCAAGACTTTGCAGGTTCTGGATGCCCCTCCCTTCCACCAGCTTCAAACATGCTGTCACACCATTTGTCTGTGCCCTGAGCTGTCCCTACAGAACACAAATTTCCTCTTTTCCCTTTCAGATTGTAAATCAGCTTCCAAAAACCAACCATGGCCCCTCGTTTTACCTCTGAAATATCTCCTTATATCACAGGTTGGTTTGCTTTTCTGAATTACTGTTGTATGTAATGAGCTCCCACATCTCTCCAGCAGAGGAATTTGGTCCAATTTCCTCTTCTTCCGAGTAAGTGGAAAACATGTTGATGCAAACTTACTCAGTATGACATCAGCTGAAAGGACCACTTTATTGCAATGTATCTCTATCTTCCACTTCACACACTAACTACTGGAGCTAAACTCACACAAACAACCCAGAGCAGAAGGTCCTATATTTTTATTCCAAATCCTCCAACTTATTCTCTTCCATTAAACTGCATTGACTTAAAAGCCTCCTCCCACAACAGGGAACACCACAGATAGAGCAGGATCTGACCCTGGTACCTGGAGTCCGTTGCTGATGCTGGACACAGGGCTCCCATCCTTCAGCCACGTCAGGATAGGGGCAGGGATGCCTCTGGCTTCACACTCCAGCCTCACTGGATTATTGACCACCACTGTCACCATGTCACTGCTGCCAGAGATGGATGGGGGGACTGAAAAAAAACCCACAGAAAAAGGGCTGTAAGAGCTACATAAGAGTATTAATCACAAGGAAATTAAATAGGCTGCCTAGTTTTGGATGTTATTTCTCTTTTCTCATGTTACTCCTACTGAACTCTTGTCACGTCTTTGCTCCTTGGCAGATCCAGCTCTTCCCTTGCACGAGCAGGCAGATAACTGCAGTGAAACTACTGTGAGCAAGGTATGTGGGACTGGGCCCACAGCCCAGAAGACAGCTGTGAAACCCAGGAACCACACCGTAAAGCCAGAAAATATTCCCTCAAACTTTTCTACTATTCCATTTAGACCTTGTGACAGGCTTTAGGAGCGGTGGGGATTAAAGAAAGGAGTTTACCATATAAACCACATAAAGCAAATCCATACACAGTGTGATAAATTGGCCTGGCAGAGCATATGGGAACATTTACCAGATTAGACTGGAAAACATCTGCCTGTCTGATGACACAAAACATTATAATGGAACATCTAAAGCACTCACTCTAGGCACACAGTCTAGCAAATGTTGTAGGGCTGGGGCAGAAAGGGAGACAAGAATCACTGAAAAAGGAAGATGTTTCATGCACTAGGAGAATCAAAACTATTCCATTTGCTCCTAACACTAATAACTTAACGATAAAGTTTGAAAGTCAGTATCAGATGAAAACTTAATGCTTGAAGTCACTCCTGCAAAGAGATGAGAATGGTGTGAGCTACTCATACATATCCCCCTGTCTGACGGGAGAAAACATGTATAAAATTCTGCACTGAAAATAAGATTCATTAACAAATTTAGCAACCTCTAAGACCGTGTAGCTCAAGGTGTGGCTGCCCCAGTTCTGAAAGTGTCCAAGGCCAGGCTTGGAGCAACCTAGGATAGTAGAAGGTGTCCCTGCCCATGGCAGGGGGTGGAACCAGATGGGCTTTAAGGTCCCCTCCAACCCAAACCACTCTGTGATTCTGTGATTCTCTTCACTCTTACATATATTTCAGTAATAGCAGTAAGGGCAGAAAAAAGGCACAGGATTTTATCATTTCATAATCTTTTCCCCACACACAGAGTTCCTCCTATTGTAGTGCAATGGCATTCATTGTTCTCAAATGCTTGAGAAAGCCATAGTGGAAAGAAAGAAGTGGAAAAAACCAGTACGATGAAATCCTATGACTATACTAAACTGGAATTCCACCTGCTCACTTCTGTCGGCCTCCCTGGTTCCATTCAGTGTTAAGCCTGCAGTATCAAGCACTATTTTTAATGCCAGAAGGGTCTGATAACACTATTAACAACAGAAATTAGTGAATAAAACCAGTAGTTGACCAAGGCAGGTGGTCATGGAAATCTAGAGCAGCCATTCCATAAATGCCGCACAACTTTCAGTACTTGGCATTTGAGCCTGCTCTCCACTAAGGAGTCATTGCTTCCACTGGTAAAGAGGGCAAAACCCTCAAGTTTTATCTTTTCAAACTCACAAACTCTAAGGACAGTGGATGATAAACCCATGGATGGTGAATTCCAGCAGCTTTCCACTGTCAGCCTGAGGGGACACAAGCTAAATGAAGCAGATTCATGGACAGGAGTTTGATGCACTAAGTTCCTTCGATGCAATTAGTTGTGGCTGCAACTGCACATACTCTCTTCTAGAAGGGGAAGCTCTGTGTCTTAGTCAGAAAGTTTTAGTTCCCTAGAAAACTCCAAACGTGTTCACCGAAATTCTGCCACCCCAAAAAGACGCACACGTACTGAGGGGTTATGTTTCATTTAACTAGAATAATGACCTTAGCTCTAAGCATTTCCTGGGAATTAATCACTGGGTGGGGTTAATTGCCTTTGACTGTGTCTTGTACCATCAGTTTTTCCCATGATGGTCATTAAATCCATGGAAACGCACTGCCCAAGTCATTAATTAACATTAATAGGAACTATATACTCTGTGTGCATCTCAGCTGGGGACACTGTGCCAAATTTGGGCCACACTTTTGCATGGAAGACTCCCACAGAAAACCAGCTGCACGCACATGCATGTATCAAAGATAAGAATTTAGATTACGGCCACATCCAAAAGCCACTGAAATCACTGGAAAAGCTCCAATTTGGCTTTTGCTCAGGTGTCTCATGTCAGCAAACACCCACACTTCCACTTCTTCTTATTAGACACAGCACATTTTTCTTTAAAACTCCTGGATTATGAAAGAGCATTTGACCTGTGTCCTTTGTCTACTGTGAGCTGCAAAGTCACCTACAACAAACCCCAGCAACTGCTAGGCCCTCCAAATTGCTCAAGTGATCCCTTAAACAAAATACCTCTTCCACAAATTCATTCTTCCTAGAAATGCCTTCCCTTGGCACATTTTCCACGTTCAAAACACCTAATCTAGTGTCATTGAGAAAACAAAAGAGTGAAGAGCATGGAGTGTCAGGACAAGGGGGCTTCCCACTGCCAGAGGGCAGGGTTAGATGTGATACTGGGAAGGAATTCCTGGCTGTGAGGGTGCTGAGGGCCCTGGAATGGAATTCCCAGAGAAGCTATGGTTGCCCCTGGATCCCTGGAAGTGTCCAAGGCCAGGCTGGATAGGGTTTGGCGCAAATAGTAGATATGGGATAGTAGAAGGTGTCTGTGCCCAAGGCAGGGCGTGGCACTGGATGGGATTTAAGGTCCCTTCCAACCCAAATCATCCTGGGATTCTGTGATCATGTGATGAGTGACACCAAGTCTGTTAAGCAGACCGGCAAAGGAGGAAAGCTAAGGTGGAGCTTGTATGTGTTATTCCTAAGTGTCACAATACAGGGCAAGAAGAAACAGCCTCAAGCTGTGCTGGGGGTAGAGAGGTTAATTTGGCTATTAGGACAAATTCCTTCATGGATAGGGTAGTCAGACACTGGCACAGCTGCCCAGGGCAGTGGTGGAGTCCCCATCCCTGGAGGGATTTAAAAACCCTGTGGATGTGGCACCTGGGGACACGGGTCAGTGGTGGCCTTGGTGGCTCTGGGGGAACGGTTGGACTCGATGCTCTCAGAGGTGTTTCCCAAGCTCCAGGAGTGACAGTTCCGTGGTTCCGCACTCACCGTGGACCTGGAGGCTGTAGAGCAGCTCGGCCGTGCCCGCAGCGTTGGCAGCCAGGCACCTGTAGAGGCCGGAGTCGGCCACCTGCGCGCCCTCGATGTGCAGCACCTGGCCCCTGTCACCCAGCACGTGCCCGTCCTTGGACCACGAGACGGCTGCGGGGGGGGAACGGGGACGAGTCACCAACAACCACGACAAACACAGCACCACGGAGCCGTCAGCACAACCGCGACAAACACAGCACCACAGAGCCCTCACCCCGGCCACCGCAGCTCTCACACACGCCGCTCACGTCTAACAGTCAATGGCAGTGTTAATCGTGATTAAGAGTAATAAAACGTGACAGAAAATTAGGAAATGGGAAGATTTGTACAAAATACTGACTATTCCCCAGAATTCAAAAGCAAATTGGACACTATCATCCACATCCCCCCTATATATTTTCGGGAAAGTGTTCTGAAATTGAAAAATCATCACAAAAACCAAATTATAGGAAATTTACTTCTCTTACTTTACCAAGGTAAAGAGCAGCTGTTTAAAACCAGACAAAATATGAAAGTGTCCCTGCCCACGGCAGGGGGATGGAAGGAGATGAGCTTTCAGGTCCCTTCCAACCCAAACCATCCAGGGATACTACAATATAGGGGATCTATCCAGGGATCCTGTAATATATATCAAATTTCTTTACCTTTTACCCTAAATTGTCACTACATTAAACTGAACTACCTGGGACAAAGAATCAAAACGTAAGCAACCAAATCAAAGTGCAACTGGTGGGCTGAAAAACTGAAAATAAAGAGCAGAAAACTGGTGTTACTGCAGAAGAAAATTTTATAGGAAGTTGACAACCAAGAAAATCTGCAGATTTTGCATCTCAGCCAAAAGATGGCACCATCCATCAGGAGGATGGGTCCCTGAGGCTTTGCTGGCAGCACTTCACGACTCAGATGAAATTACTACTCATGGAATGATTATCCGTAACACACAAGGGGTTTTGGGGAAAGACTCACACCCACAAAGTGCTCTGGCCTGACTGACAGACAAGACTTGCACACAGCTTCTCTCTTTTCCAGTGGGATGCTGTGCTCTCACTTTCCTGACTAATCTTATATCTTGACAACTGGATGTGCCATCGCTTCATACCAGGGGTGACCAAACTGTTCTTATTGCATAAATTATCTAAAATCCATCATTTTAACTGTTTGTTCTAAAATAACCAAAAATTTGGAGGAAAAAGGAAGAAAAAAATTTTAAATCAGTGTAAAATAGATATAAAATTCTTACGCTTTTATAACATTTTACTTCCTCAATATTTTATGTAAGTATAAACTATTCTAGAAAATAATACTTTGCTGTGAACTAAGTCTTAAAAAGGCAGAAAAGGAGAAGCTAGATGCACATCTGAATTTTTATAACACCTTTCCTTCTGAAAATGTTGCTATAATCAGCACAAGAACAATTTGCTCTATTAGATATAAACTCTTAGTAACTATTCCCCCTATTTTGCTCTACAATAATTAATACAGCAAATTGCTCTCATAATAAGATGCCTTTTTATATCTTATCAGGTAACAAAAACCACACATTAAAAAAATCCTAGACACGGGCACATTTGACAGGCACACTCAATCCATGAAGTATTTTAGATGTGCCTTACACTAACAAATACTGACCTGACTGGAGATAAAAGTGGATGTGTTTAAAGTTCATTCAGTAGAAATCCAACAGTGCTCTTGCCTGTGGACAGGGCATCACAAGGGAAGAGATTATCCTTGTGATGTGTTTTCCCTCATTTATCAGTGGGGATCACTGAATTCCTCAATCCTTGCTCCATGTCAGCCCATGCACTGACATTTCCCATCACACAGTTTCTAGCTGGTTTAAAACCACACAATTAGCTCCACATTCAGCACATCTGTTACTTTCCAAAGACACGTGAAAGTGAAACCTTTTACGAGATGTTCCCCAAGGTGAACATGGATACCTGGCAGAGGGTTCCCAGATGCTCTGCATTCTAGATGGATTGGATTATTCACCACCACTGTTTCATTTAATATTTTTCCTGCATCTTCCAGACTGGGTGGTTCTGGAAAAAGACAAAGGCAGCAGGTTTCCATTAATTCAGCCACTCAGCTAGCAGAGCATCCAATCACAAAGTCATCTACCCTCAGAGAAACTTAGGGCAGTGAGTTGCATAAGTTTCAGCTGTTGGATGACAGAGGAATTTCTCCAGAAAGTTCATCTCTGAAATGGGAATATTCTCTAATTATATAATCTCATTAGTGGTAAGGGGACTAAAACATTATTTTTGTCAATTTTAATTTTTTTCAGGAAAAATGGAACTTAAAGTAGATTTGCAAGTAATGGGTACACAACACAGAACAGCAGTTCTTTCTTGTGGCAAGCTCCTCTCACTTCACCTGGTGAGAGTAAACTGAGTGGTGTAGACAACTTTTACCTTCCTGAAGTTCAGAAATCTGAAACATGACAGAAACACCAGGTAAGGACACTTTGAATATGAAGACTGACAGCAAAGGAGAGCTTTCTGAGCATGGGACTGGCATTGAAATGAGTTGTGATGCAATTATCACTAACAGTCTGAGTGTGGCTTCTCTTTCTAAGTCTCATCCACGGAGACTCCACGAACTCTCCTCGCTTCAGTTTAACATTTTCCAGTTACTGGCTTGGTTTGGCAAAAAAAGTCAACATAGCCATACTCTGTGAGAATATTGCCACAGTCTACTCCTGCACCTCCTGAGGATTCACACATCTCCTTTGAGGACTGGGTCACATCAGCAATGCAGAACATTTTGTGACCACTTCTGAGCCAAATATACGTAAATCATGGTGAGAGCATTTATTAAATTCACATGCAAACGACAGCTTCTCAAGTTTCCCTGATTCTTTTTATACTGTTTTTAGCTGCAAAATAAAATTCCTTTTAAACAGGCTGAAAAATCCCCTCAGACGAAAATGTTCCTTTTTCAGCAAAGTTGTTCCTGTAAAAATTTCCCTTTGCAGGGTCACGGGGAATACCAATATCCACAAAAAGCTTGGATGAAATTAGTAATGTCAGTGGTGGTATATCACACATTGATTGAGAGACACAGAGTACCCTTCTGAGGGGTGGGTTAGTAGGAACGCGTTTGGCTTTTTTGGGATACCTTTGAGCAGCAGAGGTACCTTGAAAGACTTTCATTCATTTATTTCTGTGTCCTCTGGTATCACAGGACAGAGGCCAAACTCTACAAAAGCCAGTTTTTGCCCTCACTCCTTACTAATGGAGTGGGACAGAGAAAGAGAACTGGGAAGTGGATGTGCAGAGCCAGGAGAAAAGCTGAGCCCAGGTGCAAGAGCTGCGGGACAGCCCCGCTGGGCTGCATTACCGTGCACGTGGAGCCGGGTGTGCTGCTGGGCCTCCCCTGCGGCGTTGGTGGCCACGCAGGTGTAGCGGGCGGCGTCTGCGGGCAGGGCCTTGCCAAGCTGCAGGACACGGCCCGAGGCCTCCAGCTGTTCCCAAACACAGAGAGGAGCCGTGTTACACCACTGTCCCCGTGTGACACCGCTGTCCCCAGCACAGCTGCTCAGCGAAAGGGTGAATGGACACAGCCGGGCTCATCTCCTCCCAACCCCGGCTCATGGAAAGAGGAAACTGCTGGGTCAGACATGCCAGTGGCCCTGGGACAGCAGCAGCAGGAGCTGTACAGATGTGAGGTGACCCGGCTGGTGAGGGGCAGGCAGGCAGACGAGATTGCAGGTAAGATGCCAAAAACTGCTCTAGCCACAGGAAATCAAAGCCACTGCAAGCACTCAACCCCAGAATGTGTGAGCACTGGGAAGGGCTCTTCATGGAAAGGCAGGATCTCACCAGGAGAAGGGAATTACAGGCAGCTGCTGCAATGATTACAGAACAGCTCAGCTAATCCCACCTCACAGGGATGAGTGGCTACAGCCACCTCACAATCAGCAGTCAACCATTTGTCCTTGAAGGGCAAAGTACAACTGGAAGGAGACAGATTCTGAATTTCCAGTCATGGACTCCCCTGATATGAGGTGTCTAGTGAGATTCAGTCTACTAAACACTGCTATTACCTGAGACACCACCCTAGGCAGGTAAAAAGCCCCTCACTCTGCAGGATGGATCTTAAGCACTTTTGTATCACAGGGTGAGGGAAGCAAAAGGAAAAGAAGCACTAACACGTATAAGTTACTGAAATTACCTTCCATGGTTTGGATCCCATAAAAGAATCATGCTTACTCTGATATTTCCCCTGGCTGTGTTTACTGGCTGTCCATCTTTTAACCAGGTTATGGAAGGGCTGGGAATGCCACTGGCTATGCACTGCAGCATCACAGGCTTGTGGAGCACAACTGCTCTCTCAGATGGCCCAGATGATTTAATGGTTGGAGGAACTGCGAAAAGCACCAGAAACAAAAACCGATGCATCATTTAAACACATACATTTAAATATATAGAAGCCATATCCCAGAGGTAAGTGCAGCTTTACTTCTACTTCAGATCTAGTGGAAAGTGTCCCTGCCACGGCTGGTGTCCAACCCAAACCATTCTATGATTCTATTTCATCTAATCTCCTCTCCAGTTTTTCAACCTGCTAATGCAAATAAACATTTACAGAAAGTTTGAACACCTTCTTGCCAGCAATTTGAAATAAAAGGAGTCTGCTGCCTCCTGCCCACCTTGAGTAACCTACCGTGCACTGTAACATCAAATTCCTTTTCATGTTCTCCCGCCTTGTTTGCAGCCACACACTTATAGCGGCCGCTGTCTGACACTTGAGCTTGAGAGATTACAAGTTTCTGTCCATTTAATAAGACCTTGTGTCCAGCCTCCTCTCCAACTGGTTGACCATCTTTGAACCACCTACCAAAAAGAAAGTTCCATCTCAGATGTCTGTGAAAGTAAGATCAACAACACTCCTAAAATACGCAGTTCTATTAAACAGAACGCCTCAGTAACTCTGCATTT
Source organism: Dryoscopus gambensis (assembly GCA_013389985.1). Lineage (NCBI taxonomy): Eukaryota > Metazoa > Chordata > Aves > Passeriformes > Malaconotidae > Dryoscopus > Dryoscopus gambensis. The sequence goes on along the minus strand of WEIT01002489.1, from coordinate 133,534 downwards.
CTAGGGAAGTCTGGCGGTGTCAAGTTGTATTCCCCTTGTCTGAGTGCCATGGTCTGAAAGGTTTTTCAGAAGGGAGTATTGGGGAACAGCCACTGAAGACAATGTCAGAAAGGTGACAGCACATACCATCAGAGGCAGAGGGGAACCTCCAAAGCAAAAGCAATCATGGGTGGCAAAAGAAAAGGGCACATTAAGCTGCATTAGCAAAGGACTTACAGTTTTGTCTGCTCTGGTTTTCTATCCTGATCTCCAGGACACGGATATGGGCACAACAAACCAAACTACTTTAAAATAAAATCCTAATGTTGCCAAGTGAGTGCCTGATGGTGTTATCAGCGGAGCCAGGAGTTTGTCCTCCAGTCATTAACCACCAACTGATTAACACAGGTGGCTCATAAAGCTCACCTAACCAACCAGCAGAGTCATATTTTTTCTACTGTCATACCAGTGCCCTTACGTGATAGTTGGTGAGGGTGTCCCTCTTGCTGAACACTCCAGCTCCAAAGGGCTATGGAGAATCACAATGTAGCCCAAGAGCTCATCCCCACCTTCCACAAATGGTGGCACTGTAAGAGAGAAAAATCCACCAACAGAAACATTTACACATCAGAAATATCAAACAAGTCTCTCTCAAATAGCACTGTTAAACACACATTGATTCATTATGAACCAGTGTTCCTTTCTGAAGGGAAACATCTGCCCAGTGACATTTTGTGGCTTCAAATCATTGTTCTCACTTTTTTACTGTTTCTTGTTTGGTTTTCCAGATTCTGTCAGAAGAACCTTGTGAATGGGTGGGAAGGGGGGGGCCTTTTAGCACCCTCTATCAGCAGAAGGAGAAAACAAAGGTGCAAGGATCCTCTTCACCCTGTCTCATCCTCTCTGGGAAGGAAGCACTGCCACACAGCTCCTCCACTATCAAGACCAGTGACTTTACCTGCAGAAGCAGAAGGGATGCTCTACATCTGCATTCAGTATTATGTTCAAGTGAACAAAACCTAAAAATCAGTTATTTATAGTTCTCTTCCACATCAGGAGAAGGTGATTCACACTTTTGTACATTCATTTACCTCAAGACATTCAGAAGGGACTGCTGAGATACAGACTGTAGTAATGGATTCAGGGGATACAGAAGAAAAAAGTATTTTTTTCAGTGTAAGGTTCAAAACTTGAACAACACAACTCAAATTCAGAGAAGGATGTCCTCTCCCAGAGGCAACTATTCAGCAATATTTTTAATGGATTTCTGGGATTTTCTTCTCTGAAGAGAAGTAAGAATAATTTTAGAGGTTACTGAGAATAATATTTACCTACCACACGCACAAAAATCCTTCAAGAACTAACCTCAAAGTACAAAGGTTCTGTCCTGTAGCCCTGGACAGAAAAGTTGTGCAGTGCCCAGGTTCAGCTACATACAGAGCGTGACTACCTGATCCCAATATATTGATACCAACGGAAATGAAAGCATAGGTTTTATGGAAGTTTTCCATCTTAGGTTTATGGTAATCTGATAAATCTGCAGCTCACACACCTAAGATTTCAACGTCATACTTGATTTCTTGTTCTCCAGCTATGCTTGTGGCCACACACCGGTACTGGCCCCGGTCAGCCTCGACGGCGTTCAGGATCTCCAGCTGCTTCCCCCCGGCCAGGACACGGAGCTTGTCACTTGCTTTCACAGGAACCCTATCTTTCAACCAGGTCAGGAGAGGGGGAGGGTTGCCAGCAGCCTTACACTCCAGCGTCAGGGAATTCCCAGCAATCACCTGCCTGCTCTGGGCTATGTCAGCATCGCCCTCGATCACTGGAGGAACTGCAAAAAGGAAAAAATATGTTGCAAGCCATTAATTCTGTAGCCAGAAAACGTATTGCGAGAAAATGGGTTTGTTCCTCCCACTCTGGCTCCATCTGCCACCATGTCACGCACAATTTCACGTGAGAATTTGCTGCTGGGGCGGGGCAAGGCAGAGAAGTCGAATGATGTAGTTCAAAATTGACCAGTTGTATAAAAGAGAGGATATGCAGGACTTTGAGACGGAAGAACTAGGCAAGAAGGGCTTAAAAGAGAACACTAAAGATCCCACCCAGAGTGGTTCTTTCAAGTAAATATTGTTTAGCATGCATATGCGAGATAGAGATGGATATATATGGAAAAGAAATAGCTAAGTAGAAGAAAGCATGGTACCAGGGCTGGTGAAGGGAGGGCAGGGTTAGATGTGATATCAGGAAGGAATTGTTCCCTGTGAGGGTGGGGAGGCCCTGGCACAGGGCTGTCCCTGGATCCCTGCAAGTGTCCCAGGCCAGGTTGGATGGGGCTTGAAGCAAATCTGAGATAGTGGAAGGTGTCCCTGCCCATGGCAGGGGTGGCACTGGATGGGCTTTAAGGTCGCTTTCAACCCACACCATTCTATGATTCCATGAAGTCAAGAGCTGTTGGAGAGTCCCAAAAAGCAGAGGATCTAAATCTCCCTCTAAGACAGCCCTGCCAACAGAGGCCAGAGTTTAATCACAGCCACTGCCAGGCTGCAGAGGCTGAGTATCTCTCCCACAGCTGTTCTGCATGAGCAGTAAGGCAGTCCAGGAGCTGTCCCTCACCGTAGACATCCACGTGGAACAGCTTCTCCGCAGCCCCCGCAGCGCTGCTCACACGACACGAGTACTGGGCAGAGTCCGACACCTGCGCCCGCGGGATCTGCAGGAACTGCCCTCTGTCCACGTACACAGCCTGGGGGCTGGAAATCACACGCTGCCCATCCTTGTACCAGGTGATGGTGGGCACAGGGATTCCCTTGGTCTCACATTCCAGATTTATCAGGTTGTTGAGGAGCACTGATACCTCTGTGGTAATGTTACCTCCCTTAATACTAGGGGGGACTAGTTCAAAAGACAAAACAATAACATTAAAGCCTTAGGCTACAAATACGTGCAGATTTAAACAAAACATTAGAATGCTGTAAGACTCATGTATCTTCATCAGCCTTCCAACCCTTCCTGCTGTGTTTTGTTTGGTTCTTTGCCCAGCAGAGCTGATCTATCACCTGTGCAGTTCTCCAAGCCACACAGTGTTGAAAGCATGAAGAGAACACAACACAGGCTCCAACACGTGCCAGGTTAGGACAGCTGGGCCTCCATGCCTCCTGCAATGCATCTGGGCAGCCCTCTTCCCTGTCCCCAAAGAAAGAGCAATCCCTGGATACCTGGGGAGGTGCATCCTCCCAGCAAGCACCCTGCTATTGAAAACACCAAACACACCCAAGAGCCTCCACAACGGCAGTGGGAACTGCTCCGTGCTCCAAACTTCTGAGGATGAAGTCACTTACTTTGAGACTAAGTATGAGCTTAACAGTCTTGCTTTATGCTCCTATTTTTGAAGCTTTTTGGCCCATAGTCATTTCCCTTGCTCTCTAGGCAGCAGGACTCAGATTTTTCTAGCAAACAAGCTCTTGTGTGAATCAGCCAATATAAAGAGTCCGTAAATCTCTATAGAAGCAATAAAAACACAGTGCAATTGGCAACGACTAAATTTATGGCTGCTGAAAGTACCAGACACATCTGGCAGACACATTGACTCCTCTGCTGCCAAACATGCTCAGTACATCCACAGATTCCCCTGACTTCCATAGTGGTCACTGAAAACACCACTGCAGAAATGCAAAGCAAAGTGTCTGTGAACAGATGAATCCCCACCTGAGACACATCCTGCAATCATCAAACCACAATGAAATATCTACTAATTAAATATTTTTTGTATCAAAAACCCCAAATCCACAGAATCTGCCGAAACAGACCCAGTTCAAAGGCAAATGCACTTCTCTATCAGAGATGAAGAATAGTTTTAATATGGTGTTTTGGGAAAATATCAAAGCCAAAAGCAGGGGTAAACAGCTGAAAACAAAGTAAGAACTAGGCAGAATAAGCATTGCGGTTCCTCACTTACTCTGTGGGCTTCTGTTTGTCCAGCCAGGACTAATGAGAAATATAAAAGTAAAGAGAAGTTCCATTCTGCTGTCACAAATTCATCTTTCCTGAAGAACCTGAAATAAATCTACTCATCTGCGAGGATTTTGTCTGGGGGGAGGAGGGGGGCTGTTCGATTCCTCTAATCTCAGAATAGCCACAATCCCCTGCAAGTCCTCCCAGCATTCTTTGCTCATGACAGAAAAAGGTTTCACCCCGACTAGCGTACAGCCACATTCCTGTGCCTGTGGGTGCTCTGTGCTTCAGAAATGTCCCAGATGAGGGAAATAATGCACAGTAAGTTGACAGAATCACACACAGTGTTTGGGAACAAATCCATAGCAAGTGAGGACTTAAGAGCTCAGAGACTCAAATCCTTACTCTTCACGCTCCAGGCACAAGAATTTCTGAGTCCCATAAACCACAGGGTGTATCCTAGCATCAGGTTAAGTAAAATAAGACCAAATGCGTATTAAAATCAAAATCTTACTAATTTTCTCCTCCCTAAGACAGACCAAAGCAATAAAGCCAATGTGATAATAAAATAATTCAGTTGAAACCAATAGCAGAATTTGAGAACGCCCTTCAAGATTTTTGGCTTTCACAAATGAGGGAAAAGAGCATATAAACAACACTTCAAGGTGTTTTTCCAAGCTTGCGAAGACTACATCCATACTTAACTCCATACATACAAATAGTCTAAAAGGTAATTTTGTGAACACATGATTATTAAATTAAGTTTACACACAAATTTTGTAGGATCAGAGATTTCATTTGTATTTGCCTGCATATCTCCATGAAAAAAGAAACCTTATGAGTAAAAGAAGAGGATCTTCTGGGATCAGGAACTCCATAAACTTACCGTGGACAACGAGCCTGACCTCCTTCACTTGTTTGCCAGCAGTGTTGGTGGCACTGCACTGGTAGCGACCCTTGTCAACCCTGCGAGCACTCTTGATGTGAAGGACTTGGTCTCTGTCCAGGAGCTCAACATTGGGATCACCCAAAAACAAGGGCCTGAAACGGAGATCATTTTGCTTCACAGAACTCTGTCCCCACCCTTTCAGCATTAATTTAAAGTGACAGTAAGTTGGTGGCAGTAATTGTACCATTCAGCACTAAATTAATGGCATTAATCACAAGAGCCACCATGAAGTGACAAGCTATTATAATTAACCTACTCCTAGCTTCTAAAAGAAACCAAACCACAACAAGTACTTTTCTCAGACCTCCAGGATGCCAGCATCCGAGCCAGAGTTGCACACCTGACCTCAGCTCCTTTTCCTAATTTATTTAGTCATGCCAGGCCTTTGCTGGTAACAAAATGTCAACTACTACACAGGAACAACATATCCATAGCAAAGAGTAAGGAATTGTCACAGCAGTCCTGACCAATGCCTATACTGAACTACATTGTTAAACACCAAAAACACCAAGCCCAGCTGGGTTTTCAGCTAATATTTAAGCCATCAAAAATTCTTCTCCTGGTGTGCTTTCATGGAAGATGAGGAATGGAAACATGCAGGCTATAAATGTTTTCAAACCTTTACTGTATGTATGTATATATAACCTTTCAAACCTTTAACGTATATATGCAGAACTGCACAAAGCACTAGCCAGCAAAATGTTTGATATGAGTTCTGTCTACCAGTAAAAAAATCATCTCAGCTCAACAACTGCATTTTAACTAATGATGTGTTTAAAATTATCCAGGTAGAATAACTCACAGAATAAACTCAATGAAATGTTTCTGCTTATCTTGCTTCAACCACCATCTCGCACCAAAAACCCAAAATCTGCTCTGCAAGTGCCAATAACAGGTGAATTCAAAAAGAAAAGTGGGATGTTAAGTTTTGATTAAAGAATTTACCACCTCACACCACCCCAAATTCTGGTGACACTGAGTTAACACTAAGCAGTTAAACACTGCACCTCCTCCCTCTTTGCTCTAGGGGAGGACGAGCCTGACACAAATCACAAAAGCTGCCATATACTCACTTGCCATCCTTGAACCAGTGAATGCCAGGAAGGGGAAAGCCTGTGGCTCTGCATTCCAGACGGATTTCCTGGTTGAGGATGACTGCCACTTCGCCAGGGGTATCGGCACCTACTATGCTTGGTGGAACTTCAAAAAGACAAACATTAAGGAAGGCTGGTATTTAGCCAGGGAAGCTGTGCCCCGTGACTGAAGGGAATGCAGCAGTGGATCTCACTGTTCCTTTGAAACACCTTTAGTGTTCATTGCAGAGGGAATTCTGCAGATTGCAACAGCCTGTCTATCGTGACAAGCACCTCCACACCTGCACTGGTGAACTGTACCCGGGAACACCCCTACGTCACACTGCACACCCCAAATACAAAACAAAGCACCGCAGCCCAGAAATCAAAAGCAGCATTTTGTCTGCGTTGCTACAAGAATGGCAAAGTTTAAGCACTCAGTACTTCAGCAGCCAATACTTTATGGTCAGTGACTGGAAGAATCTATTTATAATGAGTTGAAATTTATTGGCTTCTTAAATATCAACTGTTTTTCAAATCACCAACTAAAACCCAAACCAAACAGAAATCAACCCCAAAGGCATGGAACTAACCAAGTATGTGGAGGTTAAACAGCTTCTCAGAGCTTCCTGCTACATTTATGGCTTTGCATGAATACTGTCCCGCGTCCTCAGTAGTAGCTTTCAGGAGCTTCAGTATCTTCCCGTTGTGCAAAATCTGGACAGCACTGCTTTCCACAACCTTAGAGGAAGCTGAGACATTAGCCTTGTGTGATCCAAGCTACAGCAGCCAAGTATCACAGCTGGATTTTTATAAGAAAATGGTAGTTTTAGTGGAAGGATAATCTGTTTCCCCTTTCGGTTTCAGCACTAATCTCCTGCCCTGCTGCAATCTATTCAATATGGTTTGTAGCTCAGCCTAGGGCAGGGAGTGGGGAAACCCCATCCAGCAGCAATGGGCAGTCCCAGGAGTGCACCAAGGGACCTCTCCTCATCTTAAACTATGACTTAATCAGCTACAAGCAGAAAACAGAGGACTCAAGGATAATCCTGAGGAATACAATTCACCTCCAAAAGTTCTTATTTTGCCATCTAGAGAATGAAAAAAATGGCAATATTGGTCCCCTCTGCACGGACTGGCATCAACAATACTGGGAGATTGCTAAAGCCAGTTCCTAAGGGAATACTGAAAATAAAGAGTTTACATTTGACTTACAGAATTAATGGGTGAGAAATAGTCAGCTGCCTTTCTGTGGGGGTGTTCTTAGAGCACTTATATATACATAAAGGCACATACATGTATTTATTTTGAATGAGTTCTCATGTCAAGCCCTCAAAAGTCCACAGTTAGATTAATCCCACATACCTGGATGTCATCCTTATACCAGGAGATGACTGGGAAGGGGTTACCAGTTACTTCACAGAAGAGACTTGCAGGGTGATGAACAACCACAGATGTATTTGTCACCTTATCTTGATCTCTAATTTCAGGAGGAACTGCAAGAAAGCTCAACATCATGATTTAAGTCTTCCATTCCAGTGATTTTCCCCTTCCTCCTTTCCATCCCAGTCAAGGACCACTATAAATCAAAATTTCTCAAACCCTTCTCATTCCCTTCCCAACATTTCCATTTGTCTTTTGTGTCTGGACATATCTCCCTGCATTCTTTCTTCTCTTTGCCAAAAAACAGTCTTCTTTTGCCCAACAACAGACTCCCAGGGAAATTCACTCAAACACAAGTACAATCAACATTTTAAGAGAATAATCTTAAAATTAATCCAAAATTTAATCTTGAAATCTCATGTTATTTGCTTAGCATATGAAGGAAGCATATTCTAGATTCATCCTTCCTCTTCACTGGTCTAGTCATGCCCAAGAACCCCACCTATCATTCGTCCCACTATGAATGTAAAGAGAATGGCCTTAAGTGGTGGATTAGAAAGTTCCAACCCCACTGATGAGCCCTGCTGGCACGAGATGAAATTCCTGCTCTTCTCAAAACAAGGATATAATCCTGCTCAGGCATCAGAAGTAACTACCATGGGAAGTAAACAAGGCTGGAATAAAAGTAGCTTGTAGGGTTTCTATCTTCTAACTAGGATTCTGAAAGAAGAAGAGTATCAGCAACTAGAAATCTCCTAGTCTGTGTTTATTCTGGTAACTCTTCTCTTACTTGAAATGCAGATCTAGCCCTCCATCTGTAACTTCTACAGTACAAAGCTTCATTTGTTATTAGCACTAAAATTTTCAAGCGTGACTGGAGTTTCTACCAATAAGATGTACCTGGATCCTTGAGCAAAACAAGGATGGTTTGTGGATAAAGTCATGGAGAACAGAAACAACAGTGGAAAAGAAAAACTATAGAGAGCGTCAGAAAAATAGGGAGTGATCAGATGAGATTTTATAACATAACAGCACAAGGGCATATTTGGGCCATGCAATTTCCAACGAGGAAACAGAAGATACTTTTCCAAGCCAGCTTCCCAAGGGCTGTATGTATTATTTACCATGGACTTTCAGGCTGTATCTCCTCTGTGTGTTCCCAGCCTCATTGGCTGCCACACAGACATAGTCCCCATTGTCTGAGGGCGTGAGGGCAGCTATGACCAGTAGGGTCCCATCCTCCAGCACCGAAAGCCCCGGCTCGGCCCCGGTCAGCTCCCGCCCATTCCGCAGCCATTTGATGGCAGGCTTGGGAATACCTGCAAGGAAAAGGGGAAACGGCCGCAAACGCTTCGCTCAGCTCAGAACAAGACTGAACAACTCCTGCTACTTGCTGGAAGTCTTGCTGGAAGGACAACACACAGGGAGGCCAGGAGCTTCCAAGAGGAAGCCCCAGCTGTTACAGGATGATTTTAACATTAAAAATCTTCATACTAAACATTGTAAAATCCTAGCTGGCTAGCAATGACTTTCCACAGGACTTCCACACACAGTGGTTATTTAAATCACTGTTAGTTTGAATTTTTCCATATAAAGCATACATGGAAAATACGGTGTGGATTGGACATTTTTACAGCAACTTTGTAATTTGCAATGGTCAGCAGAAAAAGATCCTTCTGTACAAGGTTACAAGGGGTAACCAAGACACTCACCTTTTGCAGGGCACGGGAACGCAATGCGCTGGTTGGCCACTCTTTCTTGGAAGGGGCTGTTGAATGGAGGGTCCAGGTCCTCGATAGTGGGAGACTCTGAAAGCAAATTAGACCCAAAAACCTGCATGATCTCTGCTCCAAATGTAAAAATACAGTTTGACAACATATAACACACTAAGTTTCTCTCATTCACACAAGGTCGCATTCCGATAACCCTCTTTACATTGACTGGAATGGGTACTATACAAGGAGTCTCCATTTCAGCAGGAATATTTAGGAAGTAAGCAGTACAAAGTGGCTTTCAAACGTGACAGAAAATAGGTCTCTTTAAATCTTGCTATATTTATTTTGAAGATAATATTTCTGCATGATCTGAAAAATATTATTTTAACAGTTTTTACCCCACACCACATATTTTAGTGCTACTGCCACTTGTTGTTCTCAAGTCTCATTTTAAACTTGTGTGTAGACTGAGACCATATGAAGAATATTCTTTCCAATTACATAAAGTTACTGAGAGCTCTTTGTTGTGTGTAAGAAGTGTTTCTCAGCTCCTCTAATCCAAAGGGATCAGAATGTTGCCTTCAGACTTTTGCAAAGAAACAGTTCCTGCTTAGCTTAAGTTAGTCATGCTCCATTGACATCTGTCAGCCCCTCAGGTGAGGAGTTACACTACATATTTAAATTGGCATGTTGACCACTTACCCTTTCACCATTTCAACATCATTTTTTAATTTAAATATATATATAGAGAGAGAGGGAGAGTGTGAGAGTGTGCGCTTTTTTTTTTTATTTCTGCAACCTCTCCAAAGACTATTTGCTCATTCTAATTCTCCTCAATTACCATCAGAACATAACATCTAAACCAGATGTGGCTTTTGCACCATGTGACAGTGGGCGGCAGAGAGCCCAGCCCTGCAAAGCCCCAGCCCCACGGCAGTGGCAGGGAGTCCCTGCCAGCCTGGGCCGGGGCAGGAGCGCGGCCCGAAGCGAGTACCTTGCACTTGTACTGTGACCTCCGCCGTGTCGCTGCCCGCCTCGTTGGTGGCCACGCAGGTGTAGACGCCAGCGTCAGGGAGCTGGACACTGCTGATGCCCAGAGCTCCGTCCAGGCTCTGCAGGAACTGTCCCCCATCTGTGGGCACGGCAGTTCTGCCTCGGAACCACGAGACTGATGGGGCAGGGACACCCTGGGCACTGCAGGGAAGCTCCACTCGCTGCCCGGCCTGCACTTTCAGAACTTGAGGCCCACGCTGGATCCTTGGAGGAACTGAAGAAGACAAGTTTAGTCCACAGAAATGTGGAAGAAACAACGTACAGGATCATTCTTAAGGCTGGGAGAGCTGGGGGCGTTCAGCCCGGCGAAGAGAAGGTTCCAGGGAGACCAGAGAGCATCTTCAGTGCCTAAAGGGGCTCCAGAAGAGGGACTTGGGACAACGGCCTGGAGCGACAGGACAAGGGGGAACTATTTTAAACTAAGAGAGGAGAGATTCAGACCAGATATAAGGAAAAAATTTTTTATGTTAAGGGTAGGGAGGCCCTGGCACAGGGCGCCCAGAGAACCTGTGGTTGCCCCATCGCTGGAAGTGCCTGAGGCCAGGCTGGACAGGGCTTGGGGCACCCTGGGATAGTGGGAGGTGTCCCTGCCCATGGCAGGGGGTGGCACTGGGTGTCACTTAGAAGTCTCTTTCAACTCAAACCATTTTATGATCCTTTGAAATTCTTTTCTATCACTTTAGAAAATTTCCTTATTTACTGAAACCAAACACCCTCAGAGGACTACAAAAACAGCCCTGCATGTTCTCTGCTCAGCATAGGATGGGAGATATCCTGGTGCTGAATTTATTTGAACAAGCCACATTTCAACCTCTACTGCACGACTCCTGTGAGCGCTGTCATATTCTGAGCACACTGGAAGAGCTGTGGGTAGTGGCTCCTCATAACACAAAACAATTCAAAAGCTGTTATGATAAAGTTAATCACATTTTCCTTTTGGCATTTTAATTTCCTTTCCCTAATCCCTGATCTTTGTACACTTCCAAACACAAGTTCGGACAGGAAGATAAAATATGACTGGAAGTGATTTTTGCTGGTCCTAAAGAATAATATAAATCCACCACAAGTCCTTTGCCACAATCTTTTTTTTTCTAAGGATCATTGGCAATAAAAAGACTTTAAAAAAATGCCTGAAACAATAGCAAGTGACATTTTTCCAGATGTGACACTGTGTGGGCCCCAGTATGGGGAGAGCAGGAGAGAGATAAGAGAGTGACATGGCATAAAGGTAAGGAAAGGGAGGGAGACACAGGTCCTGGCTGGAGCCACTAGACTCCTATACACATATCTATGTATTAGTGTGTGTTTTTACAGTATTTCCCTTCCACAAAACCAATAACTCACATATGAAGATAATACGACCTGAAAGAATCACAGTTGAGAGGATTTAATGTCAATTACGAAAAACTTTTGAAAACCTCTTCAAGATGCTCAGTTCCATATGGAAACTTGCAGACGATGAACCCTGGAGTTCCAACTCACCATGCACACTGAGCTTCACTGACTGAGTCACATTCCCAGCTATGTTTGTGGCGACACAGATGTACATTCCACTGTCTGAGACTTGGGTCTCGCTGATCTGCATTGACCCTGAGGGAAGGAAAGTGTGTCTGGAAAAAGGAGAAGCAGATAAACCGTATAAACATGTATTGAAAGATGAATGACCTCTCCTTACACACTGCTAACGACTGTTATGAGCTACAATAACACCACTCTGACCGTATTACTCAACTATAACTTAGATTAATTCATTTTTTTCTAACTTTTTATGGAGCCCCTATATTCAGAATACACAGCAAATATCTAAAATTTAAGATCCAAATTACAAAATTTGGTTCTAGCTGTTTATAGGATTTATCAAAATGTGATAGAGGCAGAGAAATGGAGCTCTTCACCATCTTGTTAAAAATTCTTGCTCAGCTCAGGTCAGTAGGGTCAGAAAGTTAAAACTTTTAATACTGCTTCATCCTGGTAAAAAATGATGTTACATTGATTCAAGATGAAAGACAGGATTTTCATTCAAAACTGCCAGTTCTGGTGTTTATAGGAATTGTCATTGTTCCCGAGTAAATAATTAACTAATTAAATATTAAGTTCTCCCACAGTTCTGTAACACCAGAAGCTACATTGGCCAGCTAAGCCAAAATCTTCTGTAGGACTCAAAGGTAATAGAGACAGGGAAAATAAGTGAGAAGGAAATAAAAAGTGACAGCTAAGGATTGATGAGAAGAAATTCAATCTTGGCACTCAAGGTAACATCCAGAATTGGTGGGAATTGGTGGGATTATCTACCTTCCTTTCTCTGGAACTAATTAGGACAACGTTATCATATGGACATAAACGGAATTTGGGGATTGCAATGGCTGGAGAGATGAATGGAAGGAAATTGAAATGTATTTTCTCCAGTGTAAAATCTGTCTGATACTACAACTCCTCCTCTGCTGCCTCTATCTTTCCAAACTTCTTGGCACTTTTTTAATAAGCCCAAAAGACAAATTCCTGAGGCAACTTCTCCTCCTCGATTTTGTCCAGTAATTACCTTTGCTTTCTGATGAAAGTTCCTTCATATCTGATTTCCCTCTCCCTTTGTTTACTGTTCACATTTCTAACAAGATCTTTGGGTGGTCTCAAACAATTCTGTTTGGACTAATCTGCAACTTTTGCTGACATCTGTAAACAATTTTATGGAATGGGCTGAGCTGGACTTCTGTTCCTCTGGACAACTTGGATCTCACCACAACAGCCATGAGCAAGTACTCTAATTTATCAGTGTCTTCTGAGGTAAAACGAGGACAAGTAAGAGACCAAGAATGCAGATTTGTTAGTGCATGCAACATGCTCACACGACTCAGGAGAAAATTCCACATGGATTATTTAGAACAAGCCAACGCCCTGCACACAAGCCTCCTTCAGCAGACGTGGTGGCCAAAGAGCTGCTGAGGCTGTCACAGGCTCCCTGGAATGGCTGCAAGGTGCACGTTTGGCCACAAGGGAAAGAGCATCTGCGGTACAATTCCTTAACTCAGCTCAGACACCGGCTGATTTTGTCCGTGGGATCACTGGGAGACACCAGCAAGCACAGTGTGCCTGTGGCCAGCCTTGCCATTCCCTGTTTTATGGACACAGCTGGTGCCTGGCCCTTCTGAGGGACCCTGAGGAACAGAAAGCAGCAGCACAACCCGTGACAGTCAGTACCTGGCACTCCCATGGGGTGCATCCAGGGAACAGTCACCATCTCATCTCCCCTCTTGTTCTGTGCCACATTAAATAATAAGGGAGAACTCCAACACTGTCCAACACAGTCCCCAGCTCTTCATTCTCTAAGGCTGTCAGCTCAACATTTTACAAGTATTTAACTCTGCTTTCACATGTTCAAGAGTCGCTGGTGAGTTTTTGGATCCAAAACACAGCAAGCAACGTGCCCTTGTCAGCACACCCAAACATTTATCATCATCATCTGTATCCTACTGGCAGCCCAGGCTTCGTGTAAATCACAGACAGTGCTCCCCTGAGCATATACGTGAAGTACATTAAGAAAAGAAACACAGTTTTTAAACAATTATAATCATGCACAGATGATGTGGGCCTCTGGGCACCACCACAGTATGAATACCTAGGATCTCTTTCCTCCTAGCCTCCTGAGATTGGCTATAAGCACATGCTGGAATGGGAGCTGTGCAACCATGCACAGGCTTAGCAGTCTTGGGAAGGAGAGTTTCAAGAGCTAGTACAACAGGTCAGGCAGGACAAAGTAACACCTTCTGAGTGATCCTGAGGCAATCAGAAATCACATAGCCTTCCAAAGTCTTGAAAGCTTAAGAGGCAGTTTCACTTTTCTTTTGTTTTATTCAAACATTGTTACCTTGGAGAGAATGGAGATACGAGCTGCATTTCCTTGGCCCAGGTAATTATGGGGGGTGGCAAGCTCCTCACTTCACATGGAAGTGTGACATCTTCCCCTGCAATTACTGAGACCTCTATGGGTTTATCATTTCCGTGCTGGTCTCCAGGCCTGGACACTCTAGGTTTCACTATAACATGAAACATGTTAAGAAGCTGTAATGAATATACATATTCGCACAAATGTAACACCATACAACATCTCTTGTTTCATCAGGTATAAAACATTACAGTCCTATTTTAATGACCTGTCTGCAATAGAGATAAATCACTGCCATGCTGATGTACAGTGCCTGTAGCTCAGACACGGGCGATGCCCACACGGAACACCACAAATACCAGAAAGCCTGGACTATCCATTCAAAAATGTGGATAGAACAGATGGCTGTAATTCCTGCATGTGCTGTCCAGGTAGTTTGCAACCACTCCCTGAACTGTTACACTACAGGCCCAGTAGCTCCAAGCCATAAAAGCCTTGCAAAGCACACCTACACCTAAAACAAATTTTAATAACATTGGATTGATGATGACAGAAAGGCTTGGGACTGGTGGGGTTAATGGATCTTCATTCTTCTATCAGAAGGAAATTCTACTCCCGTACAAATGCTTCCTATCCACTTCCATAAAGCTGAAATTATGCTCAGCCCAAGGTCCATGAACTTGAGGTAAGAGGAATCAGGAGGCTTTAAGGGAATTATAATGGCTGAAGGACAGGCCTTTTGGGATCAGCCATGTACAAAACTGCCTGGTTTGGGGATCCAAAAGCACTAACTAGAGAGCAGCTCCCATCCCGTGTGCTCTGGGTGTGTCTAGCTCCCAATGCACTGGATGGGTGACAGGGACACTGCAGCTGAGATGAGGTGACACCCACCATAGACAGTCAGCTGCACCTTCCTGGTGGCATAGCCAGCAGCGTTGGTGGCCGTGCACACGTACTCCCCACTCTCTTCTCCTCCTGGGGACACCACATACAGGCTTCCATCCGACCCCGCTGAGAACCTCATGTTGCTGGGAAGGATTACCTCTCCTTTCTGTGGAAAGGAAAATAATAAAAGTCCACGGCGCCTCGGTTTTCCAAAATAAACCAAATTACAATTATTTAATTAAATAAAAGCTGCTTTAATTTTTTCAAGGCTGAGATTGACAAAATATTTTCTATTAGTTTAGAAACTTGGCCCTAAAATTCCATTTATACAAACTAATTAACTAGACTTAACTTTTCACAGTCCTTGAGTATCACTTTCTAAGCAGTAACAAGCACAGGGATTCTTATGCAGAAAATTTGCTACATTTTACCAACCCAAAGTCTTAAAAAAAATTTTAAAAATAATAGTCAAGAATAATAATCAAGATTTCAACTGAGTTAATTTTGACATTGATTTCCAGTGTCAAAATGACTCTTGTATACATTACACAAACTTGTTCTTAGTCCGCTGACTCCTCCTTGTCTGTACTGAGTAAGTGACAATTAAGGAAAAGAAATCCTGCCATGTTCTCTTCCCTACCAAACCAAGAGCTAACCATGTTCTATTCCTTCTTTGAAACAAAGCTGTTCCCAAGGTCCCAATCAGTTACATCTGCACGACTTCTGAGGCCCAGAAGTGCCTTCACACCACATCATGTGAGCTGTAACACACCTCAAATAACTTACAAAAAACAGAAATTATCCTGTTCACAGAGGAAAAAAAAAAGCCTGACTTTTAGGACAAATTCCCTCAAAGGCTGAGGTTCTCCTCAGTGAACATCTTGTCAAGGCCATGACTGAAAAGTCACGGCTTAACCCCACAGTGCCATTATTTAATACACTTTCCTCAGAAAAAAAGGTCAGAGCTCCACAAGAAAAATGAACTCTCAGTCTGTGGCAGGCTGCCTAAATTCAAATTATCAACTCACAATAGGAACAATTTCTAAAGTGTAAAACCCATAAAGATACAGCGATAACCTAAGCCCTGCCAAAGAATAGAACATTAAGCTGTGGCAGGACCACAGCCAAAAGTTCTGCTCTAAGAAACAAAAGCAGCTCTGAACAAACAGTGATTTCCAGGTCCCTCACAATTGGAGCTTGGGGCCACGCTCTTTGAATGCAGTTTTTATGACAACTAAATTACATGTTCAGCCCATCTTTCAGCATGAACAGCTCAAAGGTGAGGGATTACCTTGGACCAAACAATGGACGGCTTGGGAACTCCACTCGCTTTGCAGGGCAGTGTCACTGGGATTCCTTCGATGGTGCTGAATATCTGCTGTCCGTGCTGAATGACAGGCACGACTATAAATGCAAATATTAAAGACATGCAGAACACATTTCAACATGGCACAACTATTATGATAAAATCTTTATATTCAATTACTACTTCCGACAGGCAAGCAGGGTTTGAGACCTTTCAGGCTCTTCTCCACCCCTAACAAGGACAAGGAGCCACTTTCCAGCCTTTCAGGACAGAATAAATCCCTGTTCACTACAGAGCCTGCCAGCCTAAGCTCATCCCTGCACTACACAAATGCAGTTTAAACTAACTGCAGGTATTTCACTGACTGAAATTATTTCAGAAAGGCTTTGTCACATTATCCTCTGACAACATTTTAGGCTTTGCTTCTCAAAATCGGTAACAGGAGACAACAAAAACCCCAGTTCCTTCACTCAGCTGAGCTGCCTTTGAATTAACAGAAAAATAAGGTAAGATTTAAGGCTACAATACCAAAACCTAGATATTTCTAAACACATACAAAGATATTCCTTTTTGTTCTCAAGCTCTGAAACATTCAAAAAACTAGTGTTGGCATGGAAGATCTTATGAGTACTTGCCTGTATTAAAAATGTATAGTCATTCTTTATATAAAAGGAGGTTTCAGCATCTTCAATTAAGCTTAAAATAAATCTCCCATGATTAATTTAACATGTGAGAAACCATGAAGTGATTTTGGCCTCAGAGAGTTAATACAAATATGTTCAGCTGAAACACAGATGGGTTACCAGAGTGCTAACACTTTGTCTTGCTGTCAGTGCAGTTTTTGGTATGTTTTAATTAAAGAGGAAAAAATAAGGGGGAGGAGAATGGGGATGACACAAAAAACAACAAACAAATTATGACTTTTACCAAACTCATAATTCATTTTCTTTCATTCTGATTCTCCCACGAGCTGTGCTTTCTTATCCCAGTTATGAAACATTCAGACAGCACTTCTCGTGGTTTCCCAGCAAACTCCCACTTGCACCTGTTTGTTAATTAAGCCAGATGAAGACTGCACAGTCCAGCCTTTGAATGAGGATCTTTTGCGAACACAAAATAGTTTTATTTTATTTTACTTGAAAAGCAGTCTCGATTGCTCAGCTCCTCCCTGCGCAGCGGATCCAATCTCCCGCTGTGTTACCTTACAAAGTAGCACCACGACAAAAGAGAAGAAGTGTGCAGTTGGTGTAAGCACAGCAAAGCAGTGAAAGCCGCCGCGGTCAGTGCTGCCCCTCGCTCGCCCCCGAGCCCGCGGGCCAGGCCTGTTGCTCACCAAACACGTGGACAGTGGTGGTGCTGTTGCTGGTGCCCGCCACGCTGCTGGCCATGCAGGTGTAATCCCCACCGTCCTGCAGCCGAACCCGCTCCAGGTGCAGGCTCCCGTCGCTGCGCACGCTCACGTAGGGGCTGGGGACCAGCTGCCAAAGGAGAGACGGAACCTTTCACTGGGAAAATACTCCCTGACAATGGTCACTTTGGGGTCCAGCGTGGCCTTACTTGACTATGTCACGTTGTTAAAAATTATGTGTTCCTGGAGTATTTTACAAGAGCTTTTCCTACTCTCCATCTTTCATGCAAAGCTGATTTTACTTAAGAGTTTTAGTAGCACCTCATATTTTACTGCTGCAGTGAGGTTATGATCTGCAAGAGTCACTCTGCTCTGCCACAGCACATCCTGTGCTGCCACTCCTGCTTTTAATGAAGCAAACCCAAATTCAGTTCAATTATTTCACTGTATTTTTAGTGGTTATTCCAGTAATTGATGAGTGCAATGACTTGTTCTTCTTCCACAAGTAGGCTATTTTCCTTTACAGTTATCAAAACCTTTTAACTTCCATATCCATCAAATAGATCAGCTCTGAAGCAAACCATCATGAAAGAGAACTGTAACTTTCACCAAGAAGTAATCCTTGAAGAGTTATATATACTACAGCAACATCAAACACCCTGAGCTTGGCAGCACAGCCCTCCCTCATAAAGGGTTGCTAGAAAGCAAATCTGTTCCAGTCACACTCAGAAGCAGCTGAATTCTTCTCTAAATATAACTTACTCCAACACTTTCCTTGGAGCACAGCTTTTCCCAGCCGTTTACAATGACAGGAAACCAGCACTACTAGAGAGAGGAATTAGCAACTCAGTGAGGAGGATCCTGTCAGTATTTCTCACAGAGCTTACAGCCTGTGCTCCTTGAACAGCCTAAGCGAAAGGCAGTGATTCCCAGAAACACCTAAACTGAGCAGGAAACCTGAACAGGGGTCAGGTAGGACCAGGTTCTGCTTTGTGACAATAAATTAGGCATTTTGCTACAATATTTTAACTCCAGCTGTGCAGAAAGGGTTTTAGGGAGAAATTAGCAACTAAGATAAAATGCAGCTTCAGGGTAAAGTCAGGAATTTTGGTACTAGAGAATTGAAGTTTCATTCACACAACCAACCCAGGTGTGGTGTCTGCAGCACCTTTCTAGAATCTCCAAGTGGTTTGGGTAGGAAGGGACCTTTAAGACCACCTAGCTGTGTCTGCAGGAGGTATAAACTGGCAATGGGATGTTCCC
This sequence comes from Dryoscopus gambensis, assembly GCA_013389985.1. NCBI lineage: Eukaryota > Metazoa > Chordata > Aves > Passeriformes > Malaconotidae > Dryoscopus > Dryoscopus gambensis. The sequence goes on along the minus strand of WEIT01002489.1, from coordinate 114,746 downwards.
AAGGGGGAACGAAAACACACTCATTCATGCTCTGAGTAGAGTACCACTAAGAAAGGAGAATATGGAACAGGGATACTGTCATTTACCTCAGCCCATCAGTGACAGGAAAAGGCAAGATGATAAAACATCCTAAATCTACAGAAATTTTCTGGTACCTTTATTTAAAAAAGCCCACTTTTGTCATTCTAGTAGGTATATTCCACCAGCATTCCCATATTCAGAGTCCATGGCTGAAGTTCATGAGCTACAAAAATGCATAAAACTCCTTTGAAAGCAAGTGAAATAGAAGATAAAAGGATAATTCACAAATACTTTGGTTCCAAGTTCTTTTCTAGAGCTCCACATCCCTCACTGCCATCTCATATTCCCTCATCTGTGCTTCAGGGTCAGAAATTCCCTGGCATGGGCAGCGATCACATTAACTTTTCTAAATTAAACCAAGCTGTTCTCATGCCTTGAGATGTCAGTTGTAGCTTTCCTCTGCCAATAAATCTCACAGGAAACAAAGCAGTCTTACCACCACACTGTTTTTAATCCACCTCCTCTCCGGAATGGGGTTCCCAGCAAGCAGAACACAAGGCAAAGTGAGCTGCTGGCCCTCAATGACGTTGGCTGTGGCTGGGCTTGCTCCAATCAGAGGAGTGACTTGATCAAAAGGAAGAATGAGAAGAAATTATTAGGAATTTTTATATATTCATGTAAAGTATTACATTAAATTAGTACTAAATTGAAGACATGAAAAAAGAGAAACAGATGTGGGAGTGGGGTAGCACAGGAGAGATGGGGAGCTGGGGAAATACACGACCAGTGATCCTTAGCCTAAGGAAGGGCAGCAAATGGAAGATGCTGTCCAGCTGAAACTGGATCCAGTCAAGGGTTTCCCTGGGAAGTCATGTTCCCCGGCACCAAATTGATGTATCATTTTTCCATACTTGGGCAAAATACCAAAGACCAGAAGTAGTGAGTTTGGACAGGACAAAAAGTAAGCTGTAATTTCCATTGGGCATAAAATTGTGAAGGATCAGAGGAGAGATCACAGCCCAGCAGAAAATCTGCACATTCTGTGAAAAGCCAGCAGTAAGCACGCCTGGGCACATGGCTGGGAAATCGAATTAAGTACTGGGCATTTGATAATACTTTTAAACAGGTAAACCATGTCTATCAAACACCACCAGTATTACTGGCCCTTGCAATATGTTTGAAGTTAACAAATGGTTTCTTTGATGGCAGAGAGACTCTGTTCTTATCCTCATACAAATGTACACATTCCATTGCATTATTTTTCCTTTTATTGCCAATTGTCCAACTGAGATAACAACCAAGCCTTTAACAGCATGCATATTTGAAAGAAAGTAGGGTTAGATGGGATACTGGGAAGGAATTGTTCCCTGTGAGGTTGGTGAGGCCCCAGCACAGGGTGCCCAGAGAAGCTGTGGCTGTCCCTGGATCCCTGCAGGGCTTGGAGTAACCTGGACTAGTGGAAGGTGTCCCTGCCCATGGCAGGGGGTGGAATGAGATGAGCTTTAAGGTCCCTTCCAACCTAAACCATTCTGGGATTCTGTAGTCAAGGCCAGACATTTATTATCTTCTTGGATCACAAAGACTCCTTCCCACTTATCTCAACACTGACACAACCACATTCATTGCTGCCTTTTTTTTTTTTAAAGATTAATTAAGTGGCAGGAACCCCATGATTAGCATTTATCATTATGGTGATTTTTCATTCCTCTACAAATTTACGTAGGAATAAAAAAAACCTGCAGGATAAATCACTTCTTTAAGGTCCTTGTTAAAAGTGCAGGTGGGCCTAATTCCAGTTAGTGCAGCCAGTCAAAAAAATGTTCTAACAAGCAAAATCCACTGAAATCAATTACAACATTCCATGTGAACATTTTCTAATTCAGTTTGTATGGATGGCACATAAATACAGCACACAGATAGGTCATCATGTTTGGGCAAAACCCCCAGGCATCCTGTCTGCTGCACAAACACCAGCAGCTCCCACTGCCACGCACTGACTTACCCAGTCCTGTCACTGTGACCGTGGCTGGCCGGGACTGAATCCTTCCAAACTGGTTCTCAGCTTCACAGACATAAGTCCCTTCATCACTGACCCACAGATCTACAGGGGGAGCAAAGAGAGCTGACTGCAGCATCTGAAATGAAATGCTACATGGACAGCCTGCCCCTCCCTCTCCACATGGACACCGTGTCCTTGTCTCTCCCACCTTCAAACACTCAGTTTGAAACAGAGCATCCCTTTCCACCAGTCACCATGTACAGAAGCAATGGCAACACAGAAAGGAATTAAAAGCTAATTAAGAAAACAGAATAATATCACTTAGCATAAGGGTGACCGAAATGCTCCAAAATAATCAAAATCACAAAGCCATTTGCAGAGTTTTTAATTATTACCTAAATTAGGACAGATCCAGAACAGTGAGTTTAGAAACAATTCTCTACAAAAAACAAAACAAAAAACCCCCAAAAACCATAAACCAAACAAACAACAACAACAAAAAAAATCCCCCAAAACCCCAACCAACCAAACAAAGAAACAAACCCCACAAAAAACCAAACCAAAACTAAAAAAAACACCAAAAATGAAAATTCATGGTTCCTCAGTACCAGAGACCATAGCCCATGGGTATTTCAACAAAGATACAATAATTTGCATGAAGAGTGAAGCCAATGACCAAACACAACTGAATTCACATGCTCATAGCAAAATGAACTGCATGTCAACCACAATGATGTCAGTATCAGAAACACAATCTGCTGTAAAAATCCAGCCTTTTTACACAGTTAATTTAATAGAGTCATGCAGTAACTTAAATGCCGCGCAAATGTCTTAGTTCCCTGTGGAATTCTGTTCTTTTGAGGTTGAGTCTACCTACTCTGGATGGCCAGTGCTCCTGTCCTGAGCTGGCTGCTGGAGCTGGGTGCGAAGGGCCGGGAGAAGAGGGGAGCCCCGTCCAGCCTCCTCCACGTGACCCTGGGCTCAGGGTAGCCCTGCACGTAGCACGGCAGCGTCACGTTGGAGCCCAGATCCGCGGATTCATCACCCGGCTCCTGCGTGAAAATGGGAGGAGCTGGGGAAAGAGCACACACCCAAAGTGAGCACTGCAACGCGGCCGTCCCATTCTCTTACACCGCTGATGACCTCATTTACGTCCCACTGCGCACAGTTTTTCTTCTAACATTCCCAACTCTAGAAACACCTTAAGTATCAGCGTTGCTAAATTCCCTGTCTTCTGCAAACAGCGCCACTTGTTCAGAAAGTGGATGCACCTGACAGGAACATTTAACAGGATGTGATGTGTCAGGCCAAACAAACATGGAAAGAATTAGGAAAAGAGGAGAGGGAGGGATAAATTACAATAACCTCACACAGTAATTCAAGTTTGTGTAATTAATTCTCTATTTGAGAATTTTGTTAGGTTGAGGTTTGAACAGCTTCCTCCTCCTGTGCCTCTCTCTTCCTCCCCATAACTTTTATACTTTACAAAAGAAGTAAGACTGGGCTGGAAGTAGATGGGCTTTAAGGTCCCTTCCAACTCAAACCATTTTGTGATTCCAAGCTGGAGGCCAAATGGGATAAGGAAACTGCTTAGCCAACACCACAAAAAGGTGTTCCCAGCACACACAGAGATTTGCTAGAAAGGTTCGGGGAGCCAAGGCACCACCCCCTGACCAGCACAGAAACTCTGTAACCTGAGGGTACCCCATGCAGGTTTTAACTCTTACAGCCAACATCCAGAGTTATCCTGCCAGCAGCTCTCCCTGCTTCGTTGGTGGCCACGCACGTGTAGTCACCAGCATCCAGGTCTTGTGTTTCCTGAATCTTCAAAAGACCCCGGTGAGTATCAATAATGAGAAATGCTGATGCCCTCAACTCTAAGTCACCTAAGTCCAGAGAGAAAAAGGCAATATAACTGTTTATGTCAAATATATACCTATATTTATCAAAATTATCCCAACAAAACAGTGATCAAGTTTGAGTTAGTTCACAACATAGCTGTATGAATTCAGCAGATGAGAACTCTAACTCCCACTCAACTGAGAGGAAAAATTCATTACTACATTAAATACATCCTTTTTTATTTATTAGTTCCACAAGGCAAACACAAACCCTCTGGGCAGAGATCAGCATTAGGACATTGTGTCAGGCTGCATTTCTCCTTCCCTAAGTAGAGGCTACATGAAAACAGGACAATAAAGGCTACAGGAAAAATGTTTTGTAGCATAAAGCTAAACACTTTCTGACAGAAAAACAAACCTTATTTAGGCAGACAGGAGGCTCAGCTTTACTTTATTGTTATTATTAATTATGCTACAGTGTGTTAATTCACCATATGTAAATAGAAGCAGGAATTTATGCCCTAAAGGTTAATGCCATTTCTTTGAGATTTAGTGAATTTCACAGGTCTGTCATTGGTTGAATACAACATAAAGCTCTTGAGAGAAATGAAGTCCCTTCCAGATCATTGTTCTAAATATTGCTGCTAGATAAATGACTCAATCACCAAGCAGTGAGCACACCTTTAAACCATTTCACTTGGGGGGTTGGGATTCCAGTTGTTTTACACTCCATAACAGTTGTGTCTCCAAGACCAACCAGAATTTCACTCTGAACTACAGTCAATGTTGGGCCCTCTAAAAAAGAAACAAGACAGAAAAAAATGAGCTCTTTGCCCAAAGCATAAATAATTTTTAAGATATAAACCATGAAAGATTCTAATTTTGTTATATAGAAGAACGTTGCATTAAAAGTCAAACAGACTTTAAAGTGAAAGATAAACACCAGGAAACACGGAAAAATAAAGTCTGGTCCAGAGCACCTGAATCATATGCAGAATGTACAGGAAATAGAAGAGAAGTTCCACCATGCACAAAGTAGAAACATGAGGAGTCATTCTCCTCGTACAGCCAGATGTCGGTAATAAAACAGTTTAATTATCTGCTATCAATATTTTAACACAGTATTTTGATACAGAAACACAATTTCTTTTCCAAAGACCCACTCTTACTGTGGTCTATCCCACAGTAAGACCCAATTTTAGGGCATTTTTTTAACCTAAAAATCTATCTTTTAGAAAGAGCATCAAGTTCCAAATACCACCTAACAATACTACTCGCGTTTGAACAGAAAACAAAAGGGACATTTGTGAGCTCCTCAACATCTCTTCTGAGGTTTTTGAAATTTTTACCAATATGTTCTTCAGAGTTCTACTCATCTTAACAGTTCCTCCTCCCTGATGATGAATTAGTTAATTTTTTTAAATTTCACTATATTTTTTTCTCACTTACCAATGTATGTGAGGGTGGATGTCTGTTTCTCTGTCCCAGCTGAGTTACTTGCCAAACAACCATAAATTCCTGCATCTTTGGGAATTGCCTTTCTTATGATTAAGGTGCCTTCTGGGGTCATTCTGTACCTGGGAACACACAGGGGACCAACCAAAATGATTAGAAAGAACAATGGTTATATCCACACTCCAAGCAGCCACAGCAGCCTGAGCAGGTGTTTCCGGTTTTTTCTTTTCTCTTGTGATAAACACTATTAGTACTATTATATCTAGCGCTACGTTTTGTGAAAAGTACATAAATTAATCTTGTAAAAAATCCTGGAGAAGAGAGCTAAAGTGTTTCTCTGTTAGAGATGAAGTAATTGCACTTAAAGACTTACAGAATTAAAGATTGAGGTACTATTTCCAAAACTCACAGACTCCTGTGGAACTAGTGGAATATTTTGGCACTATTCAAACCTTCTTTCTCACACATGAGATTAAAATAAATGGAGACAACTCCAAGTCTCACCTGCTGGAGCCAGGGATAAACATATCGTTGTGTGTCCACACAACTGTTGGCTTTGGGTAACCCGTGGCAGAACACCTGATGGACACTTCAGAGCCTTCTGTAAAAGTCTGGTTCTTGGGTGAAATGACAAGCCTTGGGGGTTCTAACAACAGAAATTAAAAACTGCAATTAAAAATGTTTTATTAGAAAACAGAAGTTACAACAAGCACTTCACTCCCATTTTCAAATAATTCCATGGTGAGAAAGCAACCCAATGAAGGTCAGAGCCCACTCGTTTCCACTGCCACTGTCAACCAAACCCTCAGCATAAACTACCTCTATAACAGGCTTTAGGTCAGGATTCAGGTATTGGCCTACCTGAGATGGGGTTAAAAAAGCAGCAACAGAGTCAATTTTGACAAACACTAGACAATGAGCAACCTGGAAGGTGTCCCTGCCCATGGCAGGGGTCAGAACAAAAAGAGTTTTAAGGTCCCTTCCAACACACACCATTCTGCGATTCGATGAAATTTATTCAGACTGCTGGACACTAAAGCCCACAAAGCTTCAGGTAGGTCAACTGTCAGAATGTAACCCGAGGGATAAGAATGAAAGTCACAATATATGTGCAGACAGACATGGAAGAGAAGTGAATCTGCAGTGTTAACAATTGCAAAAGATAATATGGATTTTAGGGGTGTGTTCACTAGAAAAGTAATTGGTGAACTCAACAGAATTCATTCATTTTTAACCCAGAAAGGCTGTGGACTCCCTATCCCTGGAAGTGTTCAAGGCCAGGCTGGATGGAGCTTAGAGCAACCTGGGATAGTGGAAGGTTATAGGCTGGGGATAGTGTGGCTGGACAGTGCCCAGACAGAAAGGGACCTGGGGGTGCTGGTTGACAGCTGGCTGAAAATGAGCCAGCAGTGTGCCCTGGTGGCCAAAAAGGCCAACGGCATCCTGGCCTGTATCAGGAATAGTGTGGCCAGCAGGAGCAGGGAGGTCATTCTGCCCCTGTACTCGGCACTGGTGAGGCCGCACCTCGAGTGCTGTGTCCAGTTCTGGGCCCCTCAGTTCAGGAAGGACATTGAGACGCTTGAGCGCGTCCAGAGGAGGGCAACGAGGCTGGGAGGGGCTGGGAACACAAGCCCTGTGAGGAACGACTGAGGGAGCTGGGGTTGTTCAGCCTGGAGAAGAGGAGACTCAGGGGTGACCTTATTGCTCTCTACAACTCCCTGAAAGGTGGCTGTAGTCAGGTGGGGGTCGACCTCTTTCACCACGCAGCAGCTGACAGAACGAGAGGACACAGTCTCAGGCTGCGTCAAGGGAAATTTAGGCTGGATATTAGGAAAAAGTTTTTTACAGAAAGTGTGATAAAGTATTGGAACAGACTGCCTGGGGAGGTGGTGGAATCACCGTCCCTGGATGCATTTTAAAAAAGACTGGATGTGGCACTCGATGCCATGATCTAGTTGAGGTGTTAGGGCATGGGTTGGACTCGATGATCTTGAAGGTCCCTTCCAACCCATACATTCTGTGAATTCTGTGAAATACAGATTGGCAAGTCTGTGGGCATTATCAGTTGAGCCACTCTGCTGCCCCAACATGTCTGTGCCTCTGCAGGTCCAGCCTCACTTGCTCACAGGGACTGGTTACACCCCACTGCAGCTGCAAGGTAGGGAATCACAAACACCATGACTCTGGAAGGATCTGTTCTGCAGTACATCTTGCTAAACAGCAGGGCAAAGCTCCAATGGAAAATATTGGTCCTGAAATAGAGTTGTACCATCAGAATACACATCCCAGACTTAACTGCACCACATTATGTGTTAGAGCCTCATGACTAATTCACAGCTGTTAGTGTCTCATGCAAACTTACCCACATGCCACTATGAAGCACATAAACCCTCTACTTTGAAAAGAAATACAATGTTTGGAGGAGGACTCTTTGCTGCATTGTGGTACCTGGAGAGCTCAGGGGAGCAGATGTGATTGCCAGGATGGGAGGCCTCTGTTTTCATACTAAACATAACTAAACATGTGAGTTTGCAAGGGGTTCCTGGACCGGTAACAGTGTATGCAAACCACACTGCTACCCTGCCAAGGAAGGAAGAAGTTCAGTAATAAACTGCAGCCAGTTTGCACACAGTTGCAAAATCATAAACATAAATACAGATAATGCCTTATCATTTAATTTCTTAAATCTATGCCCATTAACCTTGCCCAAGGCCATTAGTTATTCACTTGTAAATTTAATCAAAACCGCACGGTCCTGAAAAATCCCTATGATGTTGTGCAACAGCAGCCTCTGAGCTCCTAGAGGAAAGGCACCAGAGCAGGGCAGAGGCATAGTTCCAGAAGTATCAGGACTAAACCCAGATACAAGTGGGCAGGAAGGGGCCAGAAATGGCTCCACATTACAGAACTGCCCCTCAGTGATTCATGACATGCACAGCTGGCTCAGCTATTTTTATTTGGTTTGAAATCCTGCCAAAAAATGCTCAGGGTATTCTGCATGCTCTGGTCACAGGAAGGTCTCCTCTCCTGTTGGGATTAGGAAACTGGCTCTGATGGCAACTACACATCACGCTTTGGCATCACAGCATTGTCCATGCCAGTATTTTTGCACAGTATTATCAGATGAGCAGCAGATTAAAAAAAAATTAATTTGTATTATATTTGTAATAAAATTATTAGAAAAAAGTCAATATACACAGCTGTAATAATCAAGATATGGACTAAAATCAGTGATGCCTCATTTGCCACCAATTAACCATCTTGTTTTCTCGCCCAAATGCAGGGACCAGGCAGGCACACAGAGAGGCTTTCTTGGATGTCAGGTCCATTTAATTTCTTTTGCTTTGCTCTCTGTATCTCAGAGATGAAGATTTGTAGACGAAAGGAATTTGTAGATGACAAGCTCCTTACAGTGCCCATCTCATTCAAGGCTGCAGAATGAAACCTGTTAAACAACACAGATCATGTCGTGTGTAAAGCTTCTCAAGAGACCCCACCTGCAGAGCTGCCTCCAGCATCAGAAGGACGTGGAGCTGCTGGAGAGGGTCCAGAGGAGGCCCCAGAGCTGCTCCCAAGACTGGAGCCCCTCTGCTCTGGAGCCAGCCTGGGAGAGCTGGGGGTGTTCACCTGGAGACGAGAAGGCTCCAGGGAGACCTCAGAGCCCCTTCCAGGGCCTAAAGGGGCTCCAGGAGAGCTGGAGAGGGACTTGGGACAAGAACCTGGAAGAACAGGACAAGGGAGAAGGGCTTCCCACTGCCAGAGGGCAGGAATGGATGGCATATCAGGAAGGAACTGTTCCCTGTGAGGGTGGGGAGGCCCTGGCACAGGGTGCCCAGAGCAGCTGTGGCTGCCCCTGGATCCCTGGCAGTGTCCAAGGCCAGGCTGGATGGGGCTTGGAGCAACCTGGGATAGTGGAAGGTGTCCCTGCCCATGGAATGAGATGGGCTTTATGGTCCATTCTAGGATTCTATGAATTAAAATTCAATTCAATGTTATGCTTTTATTCACAAGCCAAATTAAAGAAGTGCAGAAGAAAAACTGCACATCAACAGAAAAGCTGTGACAAAGGTTCCTGTTTGGTGGCAAGCTGAGACCAGAGTGGTACAGCATAAAGACAGATCAAAACATTCAAGAGGGATAAACAGAAAGAAGCCTTCAGCATCAATCAGCCAGTCACATTCATTTGTTCTTTTGGCATCAACTAAGTGAACCTAATTAAAAAACTGTTATCATCTTTACACATGATTTTGCCTTATTCACTTGGCAGTTGCCTTACTTAGCTACCAAATTCCCAGTGCTCCCCCTCCCAACGCCCTCTCGACCCCACCAAGGCGCAGGGTGTGCTGTCCTGCAGCATCCCTTGTCCACCTACTCTGCAGAAGGGCACCCACCTGCTGCAAGTAAAGAAACAGAATCACAGAATCCCAGAATGGTTTGGGTTGGAAGGGACTTTAAAGATCATTTATTCTACCCCCTGCCATGTGCAGGGACACCTTCCACTAGACCAGGTTGCTCCAAGCCTCAGATAGCTCCAAAGAACAGCCTAGAAAGAAGCACAGAAGGCCCTGAAGTGCTTTTCATTCTTTAGGATAGATGCCTTGCTTTTAATTAACTTTAAATTTGAAGTAGCAACGGAAGCAATAATACTTCAGTTTTATTCCCTTCCCCATTTTCTTAGTGTTTAAAGATTGCAGAGCAGTATCATCAATTCCTCTTGGCCCATTATCACAGTGTGTATCCACAGATCTAAATGAACAATATTCACAGCATCAGTTAGAGAGAGATCTGAAAGACCAGGATATTTATTTCTGTATTCTGTCTTTTCAGAGAAAAGAGCAGAAAAAATTCAGAATCATGCCAAAGAGGTAATTCATCCATCTGGGCAGTCTCTTCCCTAGAATTCTTCCAGATATTAGTACACTCATGCTGAAAGCCCCACTGTGTTCATCCAGACCTGGCTTCTGCTCCTGCCTGGGACGTACCTGAGTATCAGCATTGCTTTGTTGAGCCAAGCCACACACATTGTGTCCTGGGCTATTTTTTTATTTTCAACTGTGTTCAAGTTCTGGGCACTGGGAAGTCCCCCCAGGTGAATGCCCCCCCCGGCAGCACAGGGACCCACTTTTCCCCACTGCACATCTAAGGCAGCTGTTCAGAGAGCAGGCCAGCACTCCCGCCACCTCTCGGCTTGACCAAACAGCACTTGCACAACTCCTGCTGCAGCAATGACAAGTCTTCAATGCCCAAAGGCAAACAGACACTTGATTTCTCACGGGGGCAGGTGGAACACATAATAAATCTGCTTAGTTCCTGCAGGTGTGGCTGGACACTGCATTGTTTAACAGTGCTCCCTGCAAGCAAGTGCTGAAAATGCTCAGCTGTGATGGTGACACCAGGCAGGCACCTGAACATTTTTAAATAATAAGGTGAAGGAAACCCACCATGTCCACGGTCTGGACAGAACAGTAACTACAGCAGGTATGATTTCATTCCATCTACACATTCAGATAAAGAGATACACCTGAGTAGGTTGCTGATTTCACTGCTTGTTAACCCAACGCTGGAATTCATCACATGCCCAGATTAATAACTCAAAACATCGCTACTAATCCCAACCTAAACACAAACCAAAGCTGGAAAAGTCTCTCCCCGTTACACAGCTGTGTTATAGAGGGAAAAGAAAGTTGCAGTAATCAAGATAATCCCTTCCTTGTCTGCTCTTACACCAGAACACATGAAAAACCAAGATTACCATAAAATCACATTTAGCATCACCCAAATTTCTGGGGTTTAATGGTGCAGTTGAAATTCTTGGAGGGGAAGGAAACAAAAAAAGCCACCACAAATTGATCTCTTCAGCATGTACACTGTTTCAATTTTTTTAAAAGCGCCCAAATTCCTACACTTCTCCCCCCAAATCAATATTACTGATATATATGGAAACACCATGAACAAAACATCAAGCTATCACAATCTGCCATATTAATTGAACCTAACAAATATGCAAATAGCAAACTCATATTTCACCCACAAGGCTGTAACAAAACCAGAAAGAAAAGGTTTGAATGTTCATAGAATTTTAGTCATCAGTGAGAAACATACTGAAAAATACATAGGATCACCGATGTTTCACACTCCTGGCCAATCTCCAGCCTCACACAGCTGCCAAATACTCCTCTAGGCATCTGAAAAAGTAAGGAATCCCCTCATAAATTCATTGATGTTTCCATACAAGACCAGTCTGAGGGGATAACTAGAGCAACTCACACTACATAGCCACTATTTCACAACTCCTAATTTGAGCACATACTTTGAGTTAGTCTTAGCACTCAATGAGCATCAATATTCCTTGGGATTTATCAAACAGCCTTGCAGGACCTTCCAGAGTGCTCTGGGCAGTACCCCCAGCCCACAGAGAGGCCCAGGTTTCACGCGGGGCCATGCTCGAGATGACATGCTCTCCTGAGCTGGGGCACAAAGGCAGCCCCACGAGGATTCCAGGCTGTATTTGCACAGCTGCTGGCACAGGAGGCGCGTGAATGTTCCCTTTCAGAAACAGCAGCATCAAACCCAGTGCTTTCAAAACAAGGGTTTACTACAACCAACTTCAGCAGGGAAAGCAGATGCTGGGTTATTTTTAGAGCCACGAGCATTTGTTCTCTGCCTTAACTCCCCCCCCACGAGAGAAAATGGGGATGAAAGCAGTGTTTATTCTCTTATGATCCAAAATTCTGAGATCTACATGGAGCTGTTCCAACAATAATAAAGGGCTTCAGGACAAATTTAATTTGACGTTCTGAATTACTTACAACTACACAAAGCACGGACTCATCTCCATCAATTAACAAGACTTCAAATTTCCCTCTTCAGAATGTTAACAATGACAAGCCCATAAAGCTTTAGCTCTTGCATCTGGCCACGCTCTACTCTTTGCTGCCAAATAAAAACTGTTTTTTGAGAACTACTCCAGGCCCTAACAAGCACTGCAAGTTGTACATGACAATCACACACTGAGTATCCCCAGAAATCTGATGGAAATCATTTTCTCTGGGCAAATTAAAATGATCACAAGTAACAGTGCTTGCAAACCCTTCAGATACCATTCAGCTCCTGCATGCAGCCATTGGGAAGGCTGGCAATAGATTACTTTTTCCAAACAAAAAGAGACAGGCACTACTGCAGAAAGCTGAATTCAGCTGCAGCTTAGCATTTCCTACATATTTATTCTGATCCAAACATCCTTCACAAGAAATAAAGAAAACTCCACTCAGACTCTCAACTAAAGCTGTTCAAACTGCTCAAGAGGGTTCTCTCAGACATGTTTGAAAGCTGTTAGCACTACCAGGACCAGCCAAAATGTAATTCCCAACTATTTGATTTAATCATTCTACATATATAAGTGATTTGAAACTCAATATTCTGCTGTGGTGGCAGTAAAACTTCTTCAGCTTTACTAGAAAAAACCACCAGAAGCAATTTGGTCATTGTGTTAAAGCACCCAGCTGAGCTTATAACAGACATTACAGGGAGGAAAATCTAAATCCCAGGAAGAGATGAACGACAGAGAGAGGCACTTTGCACTTCTCTTGATGACTTTGACATGCTTGAACGAGTGTCTTGATGGAAAAATTCTGTACAATTCAAAACTAGGTTTCCCAAATGCATGGTTGTTGAGGTTTTTTCATGACTTTTTTCCTTTCAGCCTTGTTAAAAAATTAAGTTAGAGAAATCTAAGTTAGTTAGAAATTAAGTTATAACTCTGCTGTAGCAATCTAAGGGTAATTCAAACAGATATTGAAAAAAAAATGACTTCATTCTGCTGTATTTTGCACTAAGTCCTATACAACTGGTTCCACACCCACTTATTCCACCTTGGTAACCCATATAGGAAAAACTACATCCCATTAATAAGTGTTGCAACTCCACTTTCGACCTCTTGTTTTGGAGCATCTTAGGTCAAGCTAGTCCATTCAGTATTTCTTTTTCCCATAATTCTAAGTTTTCCATCAGCTAACAAAATACTAGAATTAGAGCAGCAAAGTTAATTAATGGAGGTACTCCCTCTGCACAGAACATGACCCAGCAGCATCACAAGTAGAAATCTGTTGGAATCACCTACAAGTGACAGAATCATTTTCTTTCTACACGATTCTTGAGTTCTGTCTCTCCTCATCCACAGACAGGCAGCAAAGAACCAAGGTTCAAACCTCCACACAATCAAGGTAAATATGAAAAAAAAAAATCTTGCAGTACTTCAAAACTTTAAAAGTATTTGCTCCAATACCAATTACTGCATTGATACTTAAAAAAAAAAAAATTTGGTTGCTCGTGTTATGAACATTAAAAAGGATTGAGTTCAATACAAAGTATGTTAACTAATAAAGTGTTTGAGTATGTCTAAGCAATGTACAGGTTTGGCTGCTGCCCCAGAGGAGGACTATGTATTTCATGGAACTACAAGAGAGACGGACAGCAGGCAGAAAGGAGACACAACATCAAGGCACAGACCCAGTAGCTGCCTTAGGAGGGAGAACTACATGTCCCATGGAGCCTTGGAAAGGNTGGATTACTTTTTTTGTCTGTTTTGTCCAGCGGGATGGCGGACTGCCCACCATCCCCTGTTCCCAGCTGCGGATTAATAAACGCGGATTAATTTTTTGCTGATATGCGGACTTGTTCATAACACTGGTATGCAGCAACAGCCCAGCTCTAGATTTGTTTGGTTTCACTCATGCTGTCTTTTTTAGTTCTGACTGATTTTTCACGAAATCACACAATGGTTTGGGTTGGAGGGGGGATGTTAACGGCCCTCTTGTTCCACCCGCTGCCACGGGCTGGGACACCTTCCACTACTGCAGGCTGCTGCAAACCCCGTCCAGCCTTGGACGCTTCCAGGATTGGGCCTGTCCAAGGCCGTGGGCAGCCCGTTCCAACACGAGCCCTGCCACGCGAGCCACGGG